>CM076570.1:866028604-866458596 GCA_034641835.2 Pinus albicaulis | reverse complement strand
CTCACAACTATGCTGAAAAAGAAAGGGAAAAACTATGGAAACACACACAAATGAAGCTCAACAGATCTAGGGTCAAAGGGGACAGAGATCTGGAGGATAAAGCTGCAGACAAGGGGTGCAGATCACAGCCAAGAGACAGAGGCAAGGTGGCCGGAAAAGGGAAATCAACAAAAAACCGGGGGGCAAGGCAGAGGCCTTCAGAGGAGGTCCAAACAAAACGACAAGAGGTGATTTGAAAGGAAAAGAGGCTGATTTCAATGGATCTGAAAGTGAGGTAACAGATCTGAAAAAGAGGGGGCTGAAGCTCTGAAACCGACGGCTGAAACAACTAAAACTCTTCCACAAAAAGTGGAGGGTACTAAAGCCCTAAAGGGTTGGGGCCCACTTAGATGAGTAAAAACAGATCAGATCTTGGTCAAGGCGGCAGAGACAGAGGCCGAAAACCCTGACAGAAGCACAGAACCCGTGTACCCAGGCAGAAAAAATGTCGGAAAAAGTCGTGTCGGCAGCTTCGAATTCGATCCGAGTTGAGGTCACGTAAAATCGGTTGAGTGCGACCGGAGGTCCGTGCCCTGTTTTTGGGGCCAAAGTGCGACCCGAAATCAGCAAAAAGCCGGGGGGGGGCAAGGCAGAGGCCTTTAGAGGAGGTCCAAACAAAACGACGAGAGGTGATTTGAAAGGAAAAGGGGCTGATTTCAATGGATCTGTCAAAGTGTAACAGAATCTGGAAAGAGGAAATTTAAAGCTCTGAAACAGCCAGTGAAAGCAATTAACTATTCCAATAAGTGGAGGAGTACTAAACCCTAAAGAACAGTTCCTACTAGATAAATAATCCAGATCGAGATCTTGGTCGAAGCGTGAAATGAGAAATTTTGAAAAACACAGCGAAAGGCTGCTGTGAACAAGAAAAATTACGAGAAAAATCTTGGAAAAGTCGAGTCGCGGTTTACGACTGATGCGGGGTTGAGAGATTCGCGAAGCGTAAAAAGAGTAAGTTTTGTAGGTCAGATCGCGGGTTGGGCCAAAAAGTCACAGCCCCCCGTTCCGGCTGTTTCGGCGGCAGATTTTTTGAAAAGTTGCCGTCTCAGTTGCGGCTGGTGTCGCTTACCTGCGCAATAGGGCCAGAAACACACGGAAGTTAGAAATTTTAGGTTTTTAGGGTTTTATGTGAAAAAATGACATGAAAAGAGAAAAACTAAGCAGCTAAAAAAGAAGCCCTAGGGCCTGAAGTAGCTGGATATGCAGGAATAGGAAAAACGACAGCGGTCGTAATTTAAAACCCGTGTGGAGTCGCCATTTGTTAGTATGAATTCTTTGTCGAAGCGTACGAAAAAGAACCACTTTAGCTACGCATAACTAACAGCCCTAACAACAATAATGGCTGCAAAACATCTTCAGATCTGCAATTAGTAGTTAAAGTGCTGCAACAAACAGATCTATAAATGGAAAGATATTAAGCAGTAAAGTAAAGAGTTTGCTCCATGCATCCAGCAGACAAGACAAGAACACGATTTTTTGAATGAATTTTTATATTACAGGGCACCTGGGAGGAAACAAGAAGGTGTATCCAGATCTCCTCAATGGGATGGGTTCTTTGTAGTCCTCAGCACTTCAGATCTAAGCTTTCTCTCTTGTAGATGTAGAAAACCCAATGTAGAAGGTAGAGCTCAATGGGAGCAACAATGGCAGAAAATGAGACCGAGTGTATAGATCCAGAGTGATCTAGTATGCAACAAAAGGTGAAGAATGATGGGGAAAACCCTCCTATTTATAACAAAATATTGGGTCTTTCTAGATCTTGGTGCATGATTAAAATAATGTTAATCACATCTAGATCCACCTCTATGGAATGTTTTATTATTATTTGTTGGAGGGAAAGGGTGTTTGACTTGGGTCAAATCCCTTGATTAGTGAAAAATAAATAAATAAATGATTTATTTATCTTTTTAAGGAAGTGGTTAGGATATAATCAAATAAATTAATGATTTATTTGATTAATGGTGGTTGATTTGGTCATCTTTAACAAGGAATATTATTTAAATAATTATTCCTAGAAAATAATAAGATAACTATGGGTTTATCTCATTAATTTCTTTGTTTTTGGGTTAAACATGACTGTGAATAATAATTAAATTATGGTTTAATTAATTATTCCTTTTGGGGTTTCCTTAATTAACATAGTGAAAGCAGTTTTACTTGGGGTAAAACTGGTCTTACATGGTGTACTTGGGTCCATCTAATGATAAAAGGTTAGATGACCAAAAAATGGTGTAACAATAGCCATTGAGTCTACATCAATAGCAGGTGATCAAGCAAGGATAGCACGGGAATTGACCACACAAAAGCAAGAAAATCATAAGTTTTTATAAAAGTTTAAGAATTTAGAAACACAGAAGATTAAAAATGATACTTTTTATATGGAGTAAATGCAGAGTCCCACGGGTTGGGATTTAAGGTTATGAAGTTAGAAAGTGATTTGTTAATGGAAGACAGCTTGGCCCAAGCCAAGGAAAGTATTTGGACAGAGATCAACCAATCAATGGCAGATGTATGGCCATCCATACAGATTATTTTTGAACATAAAGAATTGATTACCAGATGCAAAGAAGTCAAAGAAGAGTAGAAAACAACACTTAAGACTAAACCAGCAGAAGCCTCAGATATGATAAAGGTGCTCAATTAAAAAAGAAGAGAAGAATTAGAACAGATAAATATTGTAGACCGAATAACCACCATCTTGGACATCAAAAAGTTCTATGAAAGAATAATTTTCTTAATCAGTTGGGAAAAAAATGTTAGACCTTGGACATTGTTATCCATATATTTCATTCAAATTTCATTGTGTTGAACCTGAAGGGACTACATGGATTGGTAGCTCCAAATAACAAGTTCATTAATGTGGAAGAATATTTCAAAAATTTGTATACAATTTCAATAGACAAGGCCAAGTTTCAGGGATTAAGGGACGTATAACAGGGAAAGCCTTTCTTGAAGCTTTGGAGTTTGATTAGATTATAAAAAATGAAATCATACAACTTTTTATCAGCAAGAAAAATTTAGAAAGGTATACAGAGGTGGATGAAGTATTCATAAAGGTCGTAAATTTGGAGCTTCCAAGTGAAGAAAGATGGGATAAACTATGTGAAACAATCGATTAATTTCTGACTCCAACAACATGACAACACAACGGCATTTTTGGGGTCAAATCATCAGTTGTTTCCTCAAAAATAGTGACATATCATTCAATAGTTTTATTTTCCTATTATTTGATACTATCATTGTAATCAATTTTAGATATTTTCTAAGTCATAGAAACTAGTATAAATAACTCTCAATTTGAGTTATTAATGGTTCCACCCTTGAATGAGCATTTTTTAAGAAAAATTTTACAAGCTTTGATCATTGATGATAATAAAAGGATTCTGGATTTGTTTCATTCATTTTTTTCTCTTGTAAGTTTTCCAAATTTCATTAAGTCTTGTTTTATGCAGATGTTTAATGTTTATGAAGTTAACTAGGTAAGAAAAAGTTTTATTTCAGTCTATCTTAAATCCCCAAGGTTATTATCTATATTAGAGAATGACTTATTGTGTTAGCCACCTATAAAATTTGTTATAGAAAAAGGTGGCTAGGAATTTTAGAGCCTTCAAAGAACAAATTTTATTACTAAAAATTGTTGGCTCTTGAAGACTCTTGAAGGCCTCATGCCTCTGTCCAAAATCTTCATTTTATACTCAGAAATTCTGCTGATTTCATGAGAAAAGACTGCTGAAAAACCATCATTTTCCCCCTCCCCCTCTTCCAAAATTAACCTTCATTTTCTCCCCTTTTCTCCATAAAATTCCTCTATTTTTCATGATTTCCCTTCTTCCATTCTTGAAAATCATCTTTATAAGGTTAAAAACTCACTTTTTAACCTTACCGAAACCATCAAATTCCATTGAAAAACTCTGAAAAATTCATAAAAAAAAAGTTTTATTTACTATGGACCTAAGCCCCCTTGGGCTAAGTCCTAACCACTTCCCCCCACATTCCCACACGTTGGAACCAAGCGATAATCCTGTTTGACGCTTATCGCATCGGAAATTGTCAAAAGCGCAAGTCTCTGCCATGTTCCAAAAAGTTCTAATTGCGATTAAGCTTTGTTTTATAAAGAACCCCAATCACATCATTTATATATATATATATCCTATGGGCCCGTCTTCCATGCTTAAAAACATTGAATAAACCATCCCGATCCATTTTTCCTTTGTAAAAATACAAAAACCCATTTATCCTAACTTTTGGTCTAAAGAGTCAGAATCACGTGTTAAATATTTCAATGGGTAGATTGAAAGACTGATCGCGCAATCGCAATCGGAGAAATTTCAATGGGTTGATTGAAAATACCCGCAATTTAGTTCCGATGCGATTGGGTCTTATATATGTTATTTCCGCCCCACCATTATTTCATATGACTTTCCCCCGGGCCCAAATGTTAAAGACCCCAAGTGCCAATCCCATCGCAAAATTTCCAATGGGTAGATTAAAAATACCAGGCCCGAGGCTCCGATTGCAATTGGCCTTTGTTTTATTAAGCCCCAGGCCTATCACGTTTCATACATCCAAAGGCCCCGCAATCGGGTGCCAGACCTTTTTATATATATTCTTTCTGCCCCTCGATCCATTAAAAACCTTTGTTTATATTAAAACTTTGGGTTTTTCATATATCATAAGGGTTTCCGCCACTTCATTCTAAAATAAATCCCCGTCGTTGATCAAAATCCGACCAAACGACCAGTGCCTGATCGCATCGGGGTTTTTCATTGCACACACTTTTTTGCTCCCGCCGATCGACATCCTTCCGATTCGTTTCCCACCATCGATCTGATCCTTAGATCGACGACCATCGCTCAATCTCGACGCAGTTTCAATCGCATTGCATTTGTTTCCTCCCTCGATCGGCAAGTCCCCCGATTCATTCTCCACCATTGATCTCATCCTTAGATCAATGGTCCGCGCTAAATCGCATCGCATTTTTACAGCGGTGCCAGTTGAGTGTTGCCTCTGATTGTAATCTTCCAATTAGATCTGGACCGTCCACGTGTCCAGATCGGACGGTCCAAAATTACTCCACCTTTTTCTTCTCTCTGCTCTCCTTTTTCCTCTTCTACGCAGATCCCCACCGTTGGATGCTTTCATCCAACGACCACGCTTTTTCCCTGCCTTCTGAAGCAGTTAAACCTAAAAAACGCAGGATTTTATAATTTTCGTTTTTATTTTTCAGGTTTGAATGGTTTTTCCATTACGATAAAGGAAATCCGAAGGCAGGGACTGAAAATTCCCACGCCTTTGATTTATCAAAGGGAACCATCCGCCGAGCTCTATTCCATTGTTTCATCGATGCTCTATCATCATTGATGCCGTGAAGCCTAGCGTGGCTCTGCACATAGACAATACACTGTTTTGTTAAAAAAAATAGTTAAAAGAGTATCCGTTCTTGAAGACAGAGCACAACAGAATGAATATTGAAGACAGAATTGTGGGGATCACGGCTAAGAATGATTATCAAAAGCCTAATCCCCCAAATTAAACACAGTTAAAGGAAAATCACAAATTTTTAACAGACAGAAAGGTCTCCACCGCCACTTTTGAGGAAAATTGATTCCTCTAGGCTACCACAGGGCCACCTGTTGCCTCAAAGCATTCAAACAGAGGCTGAACTTATTGAAGAAAATCAGATATTTTCCTCCAGAACAGCCAGGGAGTTACTCCTGCAAGGAAATAAATGCAGAAATATATACAGAGTTACTCCAAACATTACGCAGAGCCTAAAAGTAAATAAAGCTCCCACCGAGCTTTGATATTAATTATAAAATAGTTAATACAGTGAAACACCTGTAAAATTCTTCATCGAGCCCCTCTAAAGGCCAAGAAGTCTTGAATCTATATTAATTTCCTTGAGAGATATTTTATCAGATCTCACCTCCTCATCTTTCTATAAATACTTCTGTAGAAGATGAGAAACTGTTGGTTGTTGGTTGTTGTTTGATCACAAGTTGTAATACTAAAACTCTCTGAAATAAATACATAGTCCGTTGAAGTTGAAGAACAAATTGAAGTCTTGGAGGTCTTGATGATGTTGTTGCATGCTTGTTCCTAAGAAGGCTCTATCATTGGATCCATGAGCTTGGCTATTCGTGAAGTATTCTGAACTATTTTATGTTTTCCCCTATTTTAATTATGTTCCATATTTTCTTACTATAGTAGGTTGAAAGTTTTGGGCTAAGAAATGACTCTTGGAAGCACCTTAGACCTGTTCATCCTTCACTATTTCATGTTTTCTTCTGCTGAAGTATTTTAGAGTCTTTAATCTCTCTCTTTAATCTTCATGCTTGTTTATTTCCTTAATAGTTTGAATATTTGGTTTCAGCATGATTTATGGTTCTCCCTGCTTGTCTGCTGCCACTTAAAAGCTGTTATTGAAGTCTCCCTTTGAAGTTCTTTGCTTACAGTGAATCAAAGAGGTCGGTTTTTATCTTGCCCTTTGTCCTCACTTAAACAGTTGGCTTAAAGGTCGTTATAATTATGATCATAGATGTTTTTAGGTGTTCCCTCTTCTATGACTGCAATTATCAGTGAATCTTTTATGTTTTCTAAGTCATTTGAAATAAAATATTTGAGGAATAGGGTGTTCCCCGAATCTTAGATTTCATTTTAAAATTTGTTTTGAAATCATTATTTTCTTAAAGGTGTGATTTGTAGAATTTATGGTTAGCCTTGTCTATCAAAGAGCTCTTTATTGTTCAAATTATGCTTTCGAATTCCCTTTGTTTAAACCTCTCTTTCCAAATCATTAATGTTCATCTCATTCCAAAAACAAAAGGATCATGTGGCCAAGTTAGATTTTCCCTTTTATATCCCATATCCATTGATGAGTTTTTTATGACCTCTTCTTGACTCCATTGCCCAATGAATCAGATGTTTCTCCATTCTATGTATCTTTCCTAGACCTTTCATGTTCTGTTGTATCAATTCATCCAACCAACCAACCAAAAAAACACCCGCACTTAATAACTAGTCTAAAACCAATACTCAAAGCACGCAAGATAAACCTTTGCAAACAAATATTCGAGAGATCCCTCTCTAAGAACAGGAGGACTAGATCTTGGGACTCTAAAGATTGGTTCTGATGTTGCCTTGTCTTTTGATTTGCCAAACTATCAAAACACGGGACACCAACATATTGAACCTTCTATTTATGTAAGTCCCTCTACATCAATCAATTATCAACATCTTCATAATATTAAATATGTTTTGTTAAGTTGTTAAACATTGTTTAATAGTCTTTCACACTTATGATTATTGAGACATTCAGTTTGAATATTTTATTAATCTTACTTTCTTACATTTTCTACTTTCACACTTGCAATCTCAAATCACTGTTTGAAGTAAAGAAACAACCCTTTCCTTATTGATTAATATTATCTAAAGTTTAAGCATAAGTGTATGCAAATTTCTTTATACATTGGTCATCCAAAAATCCCAAACTTAAAACAAAAAAAATATTATAGATGCATTGGCATAATTAATTGACCCCGATTATCTCAGAGGACAACATCAGACTAGCGCTATTTTCGGGGACATGAAATTGATTGTTTTTTTCCCTAGGACAGCGATATATGTATTCCTTTAAAGGTGATTAAAGGTCTAGTTAGGTCAAACTCTTTTACTTGGTGACTTCACTGAAACCAAGCTGGCTCCTTCAAGGCATACGAGGTCTCACTCTGATTCTGATATTGTTTTACCTCTATCAAATCCAGAGAGACTGATAAGGAAAGCCTCTTCCAGAAGAAGACATCAAACCCTTCTTATATTCCTAAACAGGAGACCTCTAAGAGTGCATGAATTAGTATCCAAAGGGGTTGATTTCCAATTTACTTTTTTAGTTCATTCATTAGAGTCTTATCATCTGCCTCAGGTACCTTCTGAATCCCCTAAATCAGAATAGGAATTTGATTTACATCTACCTAAATTCAAAACAAATGATTTATTATCTCCTACTTCATATTCTTTTCCATCCACTTCTGCACAACCAGAAGATCTGTTTTACCTCCATTCAAACCCTTTATTTGAACAAAAATAAGGAGAAAAAAAGGTCAAAAATTTGGTCATTTGAAAACCCTTAAGATCTATAAAAATATATTCAACTCAACTTCATCCTCCACCTTCTTTCACCGCTCCTTATTCCCCTACTTCATCTTCTACTTCTACAACAACTACCACTGAATCTTCTTCATCTTCATCACAAGGTATGGTGGGTTTTAGGCCTATTTTTCAAGCAAGGTATGCTGGGCTATTACTCCCAAACATAATAAATTATTTCCCTGTTGGATATTTGAAGCATCTTCCAATATTCAATGGGGAAACTGGTCTGTCAGCTAAAGATCATCTAGCAACATTTCTAGATATTTTTTATAACATGAACATAGAACATGAAAATGTATATATGAAATTGTTTGTGCAATCTTTAGAAAACAATGTTAGGATATGGTTTAGACAATTACCAATTAATTCCATTAGATCTTCAGAAGAATTAACAAATATATTTAAGAATTAATGGGGTATGAAAAAGGATCCTGTCTATTTCTTAATAGAATTTGAAGAGCTTAAGAGAAAATATGGTGAACAAGTATCTGATTTCATCAAAATATTTAATAAAATTTACCACAAGAGGCCTCTCGACTGCAAACCTCTAGTAGCAGCAACAAAGGTTAGGATCCCCAAAGCCTTTGAATATGAATTTGTAGTCATGTTGAGGGAAATAACATCTTGTACCTTGGAAGACATGCAGACAAATGCTATTGAGGTTGAAGCAAATAGGTCTGCTTTAGCTAAGTTAAAAGCCAGAGCTGAAAAATCCCAAAGAAAAATAAAAGACAATCAAGGAGACTATTCTTCTTCTAAATCCAAAATTGAAGATAAAAATATATATGAAATCACATCATTACTTAGAAGCCTTTCAAATAGTATTTCTAAAACTGAAACACAACCTAGAGCAGTCTAACAAACTATTTCTAGACCTCCAATTGAAAATTCTTCAAAGACCTAATAATGATCAGCAAATACCACCACCCCTGTTGATTGATGATCAACATCCTCATGATAATAATATTTTAATCACAGAAGATATTAACAACCTAGAAAATACATCTTTTTCAGACTGGTATTGTCCCTATTCCTCAAAATCAATTGTCTCAATAGGATCAAGAAAATTCTCAAGTCTCTAAATATCAAGCCTTCTCTAAATTTTGAATTGTTGAATTTAATAGAAGGTATGATATAAAACCAAGGGCAGGGCCTGGAAGGCCTCGTAAAGAACTTGTCATAATTGAACCCCAAGTGAAAACTGCTAAAACTAAAACTACTACTATTCAACCTTTAAATCATCCAAATGATACTACTCAAATTGATAAAACTATTTTGACTGCTTTTAATGTTGAAAGAGAGTTAAAAAGAGTTAAAATTCCTATTCCACTATCATAACTCTTAAAAAATCATGGTTACAAGAATCAAGTCATAAAATGGATCCAAAACTCAAGGGTAGATGCTGAAGGGGATGTTATAAGCCTTCAAGATAAAAAACCATCAGTAGTTTTTGGTCCAAGTTCTAATATGATAGATGAAACAGTACCGCCATTTTATGTAACTTTGAAAGAACATGATTCATTGTTATATAATTGTATGTTAGATTTTGGAACCTCAGATAACCATATGCTTAATGTTATTATGGATCAATTAAATCTTGAAATCACTCGATCTTATCATGACCTAAACACTTTTGATTCTAAAACAGTGCCATGTTTAGGACTTATAAAGGACATAGTGATAACCCTAGCCCAAATACTAGTAAAAAGTGCAATTATAGTCACTGATATTCCTCCAAATTTTGGAATGCTTCTCTCAATATCTTGGTGTGCCAAACTAGGAAGGAGTCTTCATATGGATATGTCTTTTGCTACAATTCCTGTATATGGAGGAGAAAATATTAGGTTGTATAGAGAGGTCAGATTTATACATATTGTTTTTAAAGTAGACCAGGATAGAAATATATATGTTGTTGACCAAGATTTTGGTTTCTTTTAATTATCTTCAAATATTTCACAAAATTCTCAACTTAAAATTGAAGATGTGGTTGAAACTCCTAAATATGTTCAAGCTTATATTTGGAAACTTTACTTTGATGGATCTTCTACTAAATATGGAGCTAGAGCTAGTTTTGTTTTAATTTCACCATAGAAAGAGAACATAACCTAATCCTACAAGCTGGATTTTGATGTCACTAATAATGTTGTAGAATGTGAAGCTTTCCTTCTAGGTTTAGAACTAGCTAAAAGCCTAAAAGTACAAAATTTAAGTGTTTTCAATGATTCTAAACTCATAGTTAGATAGGTTAGGAATATTTCTGAAGAAAAAAAAATCATCCTAGGCTTAGATCTTACAGAAATGAAGTTTGGGATTCAGTTGAAAATTCCTTTCATGCATTAAATATCATTGTCACCCCTAGAAATGAAAACATTCATGACATCTCCTTAGTTTCTTCTGCAAGTTCCTTCAAAATACAAGACCAATTGCAAGTAAAAAACCAAATCCAAGTCAAATATAGGCCATCCATTCTAGATAATTTAAAATATTGGAAAATATTTTAATATGATGAACTTAAATCTTTTCTTCAAGTCATTTATGAATTTTCCATTTTACAAATTGAAGAAGATAAATCAGATATGGATGAAATTACTAAAGAAAATGAAAATTTTGATTTAAATTCAAAAGTGGCTGGTCATAATATTATCCAACTGTCAAAAACTTTCATTCCTAAAGGTATTTTCCTTTTAGAAAAGCTATTCCATCAAAATCATGTCCCTAGAAATCCACTGTCAATTTCAACAGAGGATGATATACAAGAGTCTAACATTGGAACAGATGAAGACATAAAGAACATTAAAATTTGTTCATCTCTACCTCCAAAAGTTAGAACTGAATATTTGAAACTTCTTAAAAATTATAAATATGTTTTTTCCTGGTTTTATGATGTATTGATCTAATATTCCTATTTAGGAAAATCAGCAATATAGGCACCAAAAACGCATTTTACAGAAAATTACGCTAAAATAGTAAAGAGTAGCCCATGGATCCATTATTTTATGTATTAAATCATCCAAATATACAATGGGATCATAAACAAATCATTCTAGCTTAGTTAAACAGATCTCCCAAGCCAAATATAGCCCAAAAACGCTAAAACCCCATGACTACTGCAACACAGAAATCCTGAAGCATATGACAGTGTATTTTAATGAGGGTTTCTACTACATCAATATAGAAACAAATGGATCTGTTGATGTATTACTCAAAAGAGCTGAAAAATGGAGATCTAATCTCTTTTACACAATCTCAAGATAACCCGGCAAGGGTTTCTTGAGAGGCATGAGATACCAAAAGTATAATCTATAGATCTATGGCTGAATCACGCTGTATGACTTAATTTATGCATATATATGGCTTAAAAGACAAAGAAATGGATGTAACTTCTCCTTACTATTTTTCGGGGTGAAAGGATGATCCTTCCACTTGGAAAGTAGCTCATCAACAGGGGTTTTAACCCTTCCACTGCAACACCATGAAAAATAACACATTTTCTCAAGAAGAATACATTGTGGTTGTAGATGAATTCTTGGCCCAATTCAAGATGGTGGAAATTAAGCCCAGAATACTCCTCTCAGATTTCTTCAACAAGTCCTCCAAGGAAGAGTGTGGAATTCCTGCATGAGAATACCCCTGTACTAAACAGTACAACAAACCCAGCTAAACAACTAAAGCATGCAATAAGTCATAAGAATCAAACCTAAACAATATTCTGAATGCCTCTCATGGCCGCCATCCCTTCCCTTATATTCTTGATGAGATTCCTCACCCTTGGCCCCACTCATTTATGAGGTTACTTCCATGCAAATACTCCTCCTCCAAAACTGCACTGTTCCCACTAGCTCCACTCTCTTCTTTGGCAGCGTTGTTGATTTGATCAACCTTGATCTAGTCCACATGCATTTCTCCCTTTCACACCCAAGGTAACATTATTTTTTCTATCTAAAATGATTTACATTCACACTGGAAGTGTTTTATTCCTACTAAAGAGATTTAAGGGTCTCCTTACCCCATTTATTCTTCTAGACTAAAAAATAGAAGCAACATATAATATTCAAACTAGAAATAAGCTAATTGGGAATATTACAGTCCTCCCCTCCCAAAATTTTATTTTCCTCAAGAAAAATTAAATAAGGATGTTGAAAAATATTCTCTCCTTCCCAAGTGGCATCCTCATCTGGAAGATTCCTCCCTCAAATCAGATATTCTTTGATCACCTTGGTCCTTAGTTGCCTCTCCCAAGTATCCAAGATAGCCTCTAGCTACAAAACTAGATGGCCCTCATCATCAATAGGTGGGAGATCCATAGTGGCAACCACATGTTGTCCAATGGCCTTCTTGAGGCATGAGACATGAAAAATGTTATGGATCTTGCTCCCAACAGGAAGCTCTAACTCATATGCTACTTCTCCAACACGACGAATCACCCTGTATGGTCCATAGAACTGAGGTTTGAGCTTCTCAGCTCCTTTCTCCTTGAGTGTAGACTATCTATATGGTTGAATATGAAGATAGAACAAATCATCTACCTCAAACTGCCTCTTTATCTGACCACGGTATGCATATATTTTCTGTTGGTTTTGTGTTGTAGCAATTTTGTCTTTGAGGGCTCGAAGTATATCCTGACTCTCTTGAATCCACTCCTTTTCTCTAGGATTTTTTCTTGCCCCAAACATCACATCAGCAAATGAACGTGCATCATACCCATAAAGGGCTCGAAATGGAGTCATGCCAATGGACATATGAAAATTTTTTTTGTAGCAATACTCCCCCAAATGGAGCAAACGTAGCCATGCTCTCTGCTGGCCCGAAACATATTTCCTTAAGTAGCCTTCCAACCACTTGTTCACTATTTCAGTTTTTCCATTGGTTTGTGGGTGATAGCTAGTGCTTGGTGTCAACTCAGTACCCACCAACCAAAAAATCTCTTGCCAAAATCCACCCATGAAGCGGCTATCCTGATCACTGACTATGGTCTTTGGGAGACCGTGGAGTCCAAAAACATCCTTGAACAAAAGCTCAGCTACCTGTGAAGCAGTATACCATGAATATATAGCAAAGAAATGTGAATACTTTGTTAGTCGATCAACAACTACAAAGATACAACCCTTACCCTGAATTGTAGGTAGACCGGTGATGAAGTCCATGGAAATACTCTCCCATTTCCCATCCGGAATAGGGAGTGGCTGCAATAATCCTAAATTATGGTTGTTCTCTCCTTTGTTCTATTGGAAAACTACGCACTCCCTGATGTGTTGGAGTACATCCTCCTTGAGACCCTTCTAGGATAATCTCTCCCAAATGGCCTGATAAGTCTTGGTGAATCCTTGATGCCCTGCAAGTGGGGAATTATGTGATGCCTGAAAAATATTCTCCTTGAGCTTAGAATATTTAGCCAAGAAGACCCAATCTCAGTAATAGATGACCTAATCCATCACTCTATACCTCTCATGAGTCACCAATCCATCTAGGATCTCACATGCAAAGTGGTCTTTGGAGTATTCTACTAACAATTGAGCCTTCCAATCCGCATCTATGCTCATTAAGGACAGCACTGCTTGCCTCCTGGATAGAGCATATGCCGCTACATTACTCTTCCCTTTGACATATTCTATGTCTAATTCATATGCTTGGATACTACTTACCCATTTTTGCTGCCTCTCCTTAAGCTACTTTTGATCAAGAAATAATTGAAGACTATTATGATCAGTGTTCACTCAGAATCTATTTCCCACCAAATATTTCTGGAACTTGGCTAAAGCATGCATAATAGCCATCATATCCTTATCATATATGGGGTATATTCTCTCATGTGGCAGCAAATTTCGGCTCTCAAAAGCTATGGGGTGTCCCCCTTGCATAAATGCTGCCCCAATACCTTCTCCTGAAGCATCACATTCCAACACAAAGGATTGGGTAAAATCAGGTAGGACCAATACTGGGAAGCTACTCATCACCTCCTTGAGCTTATAAAAATATCTCTGTGTTGTGGGTGTCCAACTGAAATATCCCTTCTTGGTTAGATCTGTAAGTGGTGCTGCTAGTTGAGAGAACCCTTTTACAAACTCTGGTAATAGGTACATATGCCTACAAACCCCTGAAGTTATGTGACATTATTTAGTTTGGGCCAGTCTCTAATAGTACGTATATTTTCTTCATGGAATCTCACCCCATCCACTCCAATTATGTGGCCCAAGTAAAGCATCTCTGTGAGCCCAAACTCACATTTGGAGAGCTTAGCATAGAATTGATGGTCTTGTAATGTTCCTTTTTCAGGAATTCTTGCAAAAGGGTCCTCACGGACGCTTTATAAGAGAGGCATTGCAAAAATAAGTTGAAAGGGGGCTTGGATCCCCTTGTTAACTCACTAAACACTTCTCTTCCAGAATTGGAGCTCAAAGAAATAATCCTAGAGGGCTTATATAGATCTCCCCAAAACTAGATCTCTCAACAATTGCTCAATGAGAGAGCTTACAGCAATACATGATCACAATCATGAAACTCTAAAAATATGAATACAACATGAGATGAATAGATATTACAGCCATCATGTACATTAATGTATCAGCAACAATACACAGAAATATAATGAGGAATAAAACCCTCATTCAATGAGAATCCACCTCCAGTGAGTAATCCATGAAATACAAGAGATGCAGCAACTGCATAAAATGCCGGAGAGCAATGACAGCGCTGTCTCTAGGAGTGTAGCTTATGATATAAATGTACATACATGAAATATGACTGAAATATACAAATAAATTCCCAAGAAAAGAATAATTGGCTCCAATACAAGATTTCTAGCCAATCTAGGAGAGATTGCTAGAAATGTCGGAAAATGTACAAATGTGACAATCTGACTTGTCACTGAAACTGAATCAAAATATATAATGAGGTTATTGAAAATCTGAAATAGTGATACCCTCCTCTGATAATTCTCTTTAGTAGAATGTTGATCCCTCTACTCAAGAACAATCCTCCTGATGAGCCCAAATGGCTCCCCCAGCAACTGCCTATGAAAATAACGCAGTATCTGCCCAAGACTGCATTGTGAGAGATGGTGAGTGTTTGGCTTGGTTCCAAAGAAATGAAAATAAACCCGGGAGTCCTCCTCACTGATCCTCCAATGAATAGCTAAACCCTCCACCAATAATGACTCAATGAATTCCTCTGTTGCTGCACCCAGCAACACAACGTTAATCTGTTGCAGAAATAACGTTGTAGCTACAGAGAGAAGCTTGACCAAATGCCAGAATTAGGAAATGAAGCTCAAACCCTCTCCTTCCTTGAGGATGAGGTAGGGATTCCTGACCGCAAACACCCTTGGGTTCAAGAACCCTACAAACCCTGCTAAACAGCCCAAGGATGCAAGTCTCTGCAGACCCTACGAAAATGATAAGCTAATGCATAATGAAAATGGGCTGTCATCTCCTCCTTATAAATCAAAGGAACCTTTCTCACCATGGATCCCATTCACACTTTCTTCTAGCTCAAGCAAGTGAAGCCTCCACTAAAAATACGTTGTACAAGTAGGTTCAACGCATCTAGACAGTTTTAGTTGACTTGGTCAAAATGACTAGATCAAGCATGCTCCAATCTTGTTCACACCATGTGGTTCTCAATTCAGCTGCTGTATTATTCCTCCTTTCACACAAGGAGTGTTATTTCTCCATAAAAAGGGGTTAAGGTGTCTCCTTACCCATTTTATTCAACAAAATAAAAATGTGATAACTATAATGCTCCTTTTTAGCTTGAGGCTAAAAATTGGGAACATTACAGTCCTCCCCTCCCACATGTTTCTTGTCCTCAAGAAACTGCATAGAGAGAACAAAATCTCTCCCCCTTCTCTCTTGTGGCCTCCTCATCAACAATCTCCACCACTGCTCAAGATATGCTGTAATAAATTTGTCCTCCATGTATCCCTCCAAGTGTGTAAAACAAAAGTATACATCATGAGATAGTAGAAGGTGCAAGTGGAAATATCCTTGTAGTTCAATGGCCTCCTCATGGTAGGAGTGATGAAAAACATGGGAAGTCTTATTCCCAATGACTAAATCCTTCACCCATGCAATCATCCCAATGAAATGAGCCATCCTAGGTAGCTCAACAAAGTATTCCTCAACCCCAGATCTATGCAACATGTTGGGGCTGAATGGAGAGTTTAGATTTGTCCATCCAAGAAATTTATCCCTCCATTTGTGATAAGTATGAGGAGGTTGTTGATATTGGGCTGAAATTTCATGGCCTCTACAATTTTCCCAAGCCCCCCCACAAAATGAATCAACCATGAAGTGCCTCCTCCAATAATGCATTCTCTCCCAATAGCTCCTCCTACATAGAGAGAAAAGAAGTGACATGGAAATCATGGTGTGCCCATTTTTTCTCCTGAAACATACAACATGCAAAAAGGGGAGAATCATACTCCCAATGGGCATCTCCATCTCCAGGCCCACTCTCCAAACCAAGCCTCCCATGAGTGTACAAACATCAGCAACATATGGAAGAAAAATACAATGAAAACAAGTTGCCATAGGGCAACCAGAGAGTGAATCATAGTTCCATATGAGGAACCAGGACAGTGCACCCTTGGCCTGTATCAAATCAGAAATCAGCGAGTGCTTTTCTAGCCACTTTTTTTGTGCCACAAACATCTCATAAGGTGGAAACATGTAAGTACAATTTGGTGCCAATGGTGCACACTAAGAAGTATGTGGCTTCCCCTACAAACCACCATTAAGGTAGCCAAAATCAATGCTACAAGTAGCTGCAAGTACATCATACAAAATGAAAGAATGGATGATCCTCCGTGATACAATATTCTTCTCATAGAAATTAAATAAGCACAAAATATAATGTGAAGTTATACCTCCTCTACCATGTAATTGAGACCTTGAGCTGAAATGGCTCATCTGAATTCTCTCCCTTACCTCCAATGAGTAGGGAAGTGGTTGTGCCAACCTCTCAAAAATCATTTGGGCTATGCATCTATCCAGATGCTGATATAGATCATACTGGATGCCCTCCCAAATGAACTCCTCTAGCAAAGAAAAATATGCATCCAAGTGCATATCTAGAAAGTCCTCATGTGCTGCATGCAATAGTTTCTCCTTGAGACTAGAGGCTCTAGCCAAGAAGATTCTGCCATAACAACAGATGACCATATTATCCACCATGTATATGTCATCATCATCCGGGTCATCTAAAATCATGCATGCATCTGGATCCTGGGAGTACTCTACCAAAAGCTGAGACCTCTCATACAGATCAATCCTTCTTATAGACAACGTTGGTGATCTGCAATGTGATGCTCCCCTCATGCTGTTGCCTACTACTTTGACATCCCCCATGCCAAAGTCATCCTCCAAATTTTTTCCATGCCCATCATGCAGCTGCTCATGCTCAAATAGTAATGGGGATCCTAGAAATCTAGTCTCCCATGAGAAACTGTTATCCAAAAGGAATTTCCTGATCCTGGGCAATGTAAGCATGAGTAACCTCCATCTAATCCCATGTGTGAAAGAGTCCTTCCCCAAAGGAATAATCCTCCTCCTCATCAAATATGTGGAGCAATCATCCTGCATCATGAAGATGCCATCCTCCATCCCTGTAGCAAACTCTGTTAGCGCAGTATAACTGATGAGAGTGGGTGATACTGAAAATGAGAGAGTGTCCCCTTCCTCCTTGGGTATATCCCAAACTCTCTACACTATGCTAGACTCCTCCAATGTCTTCACCTCTCCGGAATCCAAGAGTGGTGAACCAAATGACAAGATGCCTCTCATCAACTCTAGATCAGGTGGCCTCCCAGGTGGAATGCCTCCATATAGTGAGACATAAAGCTCGGAAGTGGACTGTGTGTATAAGAAGACTTATTTTTCCCTCTCTTCACTACGTTGTACAGTCTTTATCCCATGTGCAAAGACTTTCCAGAATGGATAAGGGTGTATCAACCCTTGCTGTTGATCCTTCTCTTCTCCCTCCATCTCACAATCCCCAATAGTTGCTGCAAATGGCTCCGGAATTGTGCTTTGGTCCCCACATGTTGGACCTCTTAGAATCCCTTGCATAGGAACAAGGACTCCTCCCATGGAATCTATGACTCCCTTTTCATCCCCGTGTGGTGATGGATCTTCCTCCAATGATACAGCACGGTGGGCCCTTCTATGCACATTCTCTTCACCCATATATGAATATGACTCCTCTTCAATGAGAGACCATGGATTTTGGTCTTCTTATGAAAGAGGGATCTCCATGTTATCACAAATGGAAGATTTCCCTTCATACAATGGGGGTCTTGCCTCTAGCAAGTCATCATATATGTTTTCATCCCCTTCGGTAGTAAAGAATGGAGTTGGTTCTATGGTTTCACCCATTGCATGCAAAGTGTTTGAAGTTATGATACTTGATGATTCACATGGATCCCCATCAATTTTCTTCACCAAACCCTTAGTGAACTCACCATATTTTTTTACATTTGCATGACAACATGAAACAGAATTTTTAAACCAACTATCATGAGCCATACCTTCCGACAGTGCAAGTGGAAAATGAACTGCATTGTGGATCTGCATGTGTGGCTGAATTCTCACACCCATCATGATAATATATAGGGCTTGTTTCATCCAAAAACCCTTTCAGAAAATCTTTCTAATTTTCCCTTTCTTTCTCCTCAAGGTCTTCAATGATACCCTCCAGGGTCTGGAAAAGAAGAAGGGAAACCTCCTCTTCTGTCATTCCTCTTTTTCTGTACATCTCCTCTTCTAAATGAAGATCTTCTCCTTCTAATGGCATTTTATCTTGGGTTGCATAGCTGTAAAGTTCCCTTCTCGGGAATATCAAAATTCTATTCCATAGATTGACTACAGGGGCATTTACTGGATATGTCACCTTTGAACAAAGGATGAGATCCAGAGGCTACCTAGCCATATGCAGACTCTATCTATAGATATTGAAATATTCCCCTTCGGGATTCATCACTTTGGCTTGAAGCCATAGGCTAAGTCAAAGATCATGCTCTGATACCACTGTAATGTTCCTTTTTAAGGAATTCCTGCAAAAGGGTCCTCAAGGACGCTATATAAGAGAGGGAATGTAAAAATAAGCTGAAAGGGGGCTTGGATCCCCTTTTTAACTCACTAAAAACTTCTCTTCCAGAAGTTGAGCTCAAAGAAATAAGCCTAGAGGGCTTATACATATCTCCCCAAAACTAGATCTCTCAGCAATTGCTCAATGAGATAGCTTACAGCAATACATGAACACAATCATGAAACTCTACAAATCTGAATAAAACATGAGATGAAATATATTACAGCCATCATGTACATTAATGTATCAACAACAATATACAGAAATATAATGAGGAATAAACCCATCATTCAATGAGAATCCACCTCCAGTGAGTAAGCCATGAAATACAAGAGATGCAACAACTGCATAAAATGCCGGAGAGCAGTGATAGTGCTATCTCTAGGAGTGTAGTTGCTGTTATAAATTTACATAAATTAAATATGACTGAAATATACAAAGAAATTCCCAATAAAAGAAGAATGGGCTCCAATACAAGATTTCTAGCCAATCTAGGAGAGATTGCTAGAAATGTCGGAAAATGTACAAATGTGACAATCTGACTTGTCACTACAACTGAATCAAAATATATAATGAGGCTATGGTAGATCTGAAATAGTGATGCCCTCCTCTGATAATGCTCTTCAGTAGAAGGCTGATCCCTCTACTCAAGAACAATCCTCCTGATGAGCCCAAATGGCTCCCCCAGCAGCTGCCTCTGAAAATAACGCAGTATCTACCCAAGACTGCACTATGAGTGATGGTGAGTGTTTGGCCTAGTGCCAAAGATCTAAAAATAAGCCTGAGAGTCCTCCTCACTATCCTCTAATGAATAGTTTAACCCTCCACTAGAAAACAAGCCAAGAATGACTCAATGAATTCCTCTGTTGCTGCACCCAGCAACACAACGTTAATCTGTTGCAGAAATAAAATTGTAGCTGCAGAGAGAAGCTTGGCCAAATGCCAGAATTAGGAAATGAAGCTCAAACCCTCTCCTTCCTTGAGGATGAGGTAGGGATTCCCGACCAGGAACACCCTTGGGTTCAAGAACCCTACAAACCCTGCTAAACAGCCCAAGGATGCAAGTCTCTGCAAACCCTACGAAAATGATAAGCTAATGCATAATGAAAATGGGTTGCCATATCCTCCTTATAAAGCAAAGGAACCTTTCTCACCATGGGTCCCATTCGCACTTGCTTTTAGCTCAAGCAAGTGAAGCCTCCACTAAAATTGCGTTGTACAAGTATGTTTAATGCATCTAGATAGTTTTAGTTGACTTCGTCAAAATGACTAGATCAAGCATGATCCAATCCTATTCACACCATGTGATGCTCAATTCAGCTACTTTATTATTCCTCCTTTCACACAAGTAGTGTTATTTCTCCATAAAAATGGGTTAAGGTGTCTCCTTACCCATTTTATTCAACAAAATAAAAATATGCTAACTATAATGTTCCTTTGTAGCTTGAGGCTAAAAATTGGGAACATTACAGCACCTTAGGAATGCGTAATACTGCCTCAATATGCTATAAATTCTCCTCCCATGTGCGGATATAAATAAGAATGTCATCAAATAAGACCAATACAAAATTCCTCAATTGACCACGAAAGATGTGGTTCATGTAATATTGGAATGTTTCCGGAGCATTGGTTAGCCCAAAAGGCATTACCAAATACTCAAAATGCCCATAGTGACATCGTAATGTTGTCTCGGGGATATCTTGATCCCTCACCTTGATTTGATGATAGCCCAATCTCAAATCAATCTTGGAGAAATACTTCGACCCTCTTATTTCATCCATCAATTCATCGATCCTGGGAATTGGGTATCTGTTCTTCATAGTCTTTTTGTTCAATTCTCTATAATCAATGAACATTCTCAATGTTCCATATTTCTTCTTCATCAAGACCACTGAAGAGGAAAAAGGACTAGTGAGAGGGCGGATATGTCCTAAATCCAAAGCTCATGAATGGCCTTTTCAATCTCATATCTATAGGCTTTGGGATGCCTATAGCGTGTGATGATCATTCCTTGAATCCCTTGTTCCAAATCAATAGTGTGCTCAAAACCTTGGTCAGGAGGTCTCCTAGGTGGAATATCCCCAAATACTGTAGAATATCGGTACAAGATAGATTGTACATCTAGATGTACTGATAAATCCTTGCTTCCAGCTTCTTAAAAATGCATTTATACTGCCCATTCTATGTCCCCTCTACACAAAGTTGCTTCCATCCTGTGGGCTGAGACAATCTGGGGTGGATAGGTGTCTATGCCTTTTATTTTCTGATGTTTACCACTCCCCTTTTCTGTCCACTCCATCTCTAAGGTTTCCAAATCAGTGATAACCTTTCCTAAGGTGATTAACCATTGGACACCCAATATCACATTGGTGTCTAGAATATCAACCATAAAGAAGTGGTATGTCAATGTGTAAGTTCCCATAGTGACGGTTAACGGTGGAACATATTTGGCACACTGCATGGTTCTAGCTCTTGGAACCAAAACTTAGAACCCCTCAAATTAGTCTATGTGAATGCCCCTCCTTTTGCACCAACTGTGTATCAATAAATTTATGGGTAGCTCCACTGTCTACCAATATTGATACTCTTTGTCCCATAATAGTTCCCCTAACCCTCAAGGTTAGATTCTTTGGAAATCCTCTCAAAGCCACAAGAATCCCTCCCATTGGAGAAAATGCCTTTACTACATCTTCTGTGGAGGGTGCACCTCCTTCTGCTGCTACAGCACTGGTCTCCTCCTCATCATCAGAAAATACCTCAATGCAATGTGCTTTCCCTGCAACACATTAGTGGTTTGGTACCCATGGATCCCGACAAGTGAAAAAAAGTTTTTTCTTCCTTAGATCTCTTTGACCATCATCAAGAGATGTCTTCTCCTGACTCTCCCTTGGGAAAGAATAAATATTTTGCTGAAAGGGTGCTTTGTCCTTGGGTAAGGCATGCTGCAAATCCCTAGTATTCTCCATAGCTTCTTGAAGTGTAGTTGGTCTAGTGGATTTCACTAACCCATGCAATGGTTCAACCATCCCATCAATAAACATGCATATTCTCCAGTTCATAGTGAGGTTAGATACCATGATTGAAAGCTTCATAAAATCAAAGATATAAGTTTCTAAATATCCCAATTTCTTGAGCTTGGTTGGCCCAACAAAGTGAGCCTCCGGATCCCTGGGATCAAATCTCTCCACCAGCCTTCTAGTGAAGTCTGAATATGAAGTGATACTAGCATGCCCAAGTGTAGATAACCCATGAACCACCACTCATGTGCCTCACCTTCTAGATGCAGCGTTTCTATTTTGATAGAATTCACTTCAGAAACTCTGTTGAGTTGGAAATAAGTGTCCAACTTCTCTACCCAAGCCTTGGCTATGCACTTAGGTGTTCCATCATAAGAGGGAAAAAAGAACCTACCCAAACTGTGTTGTAGATCTAAGTTCTACATATACCCTCCCTTTTTATGGTGATTGAAGGATCTCCTACCATCCTTGGTCCGAAAAAACTCCTGAAAGTTTAAATTTTCTTTGAACCTGTTGTCGACAATTATGTCATCCCCTAGAGACAGCCTAGAGTTGCTATAGACCAGTGCCTAGGACATCTTAACATAGCAAGGAGCTCATAATATATCTTGGATTCTCAATCCAAAAGCTCTCTTACTATCTCTTGTAAAACAAGGAAATTAGTTTAAATGTAACCAAACTCTCTCAGAAGCTGGTACAAAGATAAGAATAATGTAGGAACAGCATGCAAAGTTCCAATGCAAAAGCATCAGACAGTTAAGAGACAGCTTACTGCAAAGAGGGCCAGTTCAAATAGTATGCCACAGAAATCAAATATCAGAAAGTGGATGCAGTGAGGAAAACATGGAGATACTAGTCAACATGAGGCTGATACCCAGATACACAACAGAACCACATATGGGCTTATCCAACTAAGAATCCATACATGAAAATGGCGTTTTAAAAGCACCCTCCTCAAGTAACTAATATAGTATAAAATATGAATGACAGACATAGGGCAGGTATATCTTTTATTTATTTCTTTAAAGCAGTAATCCAAGTATGGAGAAACAACTGGGATGAATTCTTACCTTAGATGGAGTATTTTTCAAAATAGAAGACAGTCAGAAGATAAATCTGATGAAATGAGATGATATTATGTTAAAATAGAAAAGATTACTCAGCATAACCTGTGAAATGCAGAATCCTCATTACAGTTATAACTCCTCCTCACTGAGACCCTACGGGCTCTGAGCCTTTACAAAGAAGCTTTACAAGATGTATACAAGAACTTCTCACTGCATAGTTTGCTGATAGAAATCTGGAACCCTTACAATGTCTTTATTTCTCGTTTTTATAGAAGAAACAGAAAGCTCTAGAGAATGAGGTAGGTGATATATATTTAATGATCTAATTTAAGACAAATTTGAGAGAAAAACCCGCGTATGCTGCTTGGCGGTGTTGAACTAGTGTAAGTACTCTGCTACTGTTTATGAAATAAATGCTGAAGATGAAAGTCTCCTTATAATCAAGACATAAAGAATAAAATATACAAATGTTATGTACTTGGCTGGAGGAGGAAAATATGCTACAATAAAACCTTGAGGTTGCTTTTTTTTGTGCATGGTACTTTCAGCCCTCTAACCTCGAATTAAAATGCCAGATCTTTAATGTAGGGCGAGGCATTTCTCAACCTTTCACTGATTTTCGTAGGCTTCCCCATTAATATTTCTTTCTGTGTAATCTTTCCCTCTGTAGGTGTATTTAGGGTTCAATGGATTTTATCTATATTTCCATTAATGAGGTCATGTCAAAACAACTACCCTCGACTTCCCTCCTAAATTTCTTCCTTGGAAACTGTCGAGGGCGGTGCTCTTAACTTCTGTGAACAAAGCAGTGAATCATGATGATTTTTCTACTGCGACAAACCTGCAAAACCACAAACCCGTTAAGGAAAACCAGACAGGTATGGAGATGAAGACGATGGTGACGTCGAAAACATGGCCATATGGCAAGCACATGCAGGGTGGTGGAGAAAATACAATGGAGATATTGATAAACAGACGGAATGCAGGTTTTCCACGTAAAACACAATGTATGAATGAAAATTGATGAATAAGAATGCAATATATACATATAAAGATGGCGGGGATGATAATACAATGGGTACGCAGGGTGATGACACATAGGTGCACACAAAGCTAGAAGGAACAAATGACGTGGCGGAGGATGGAGTCAAACGGGAGAATGCGAGTGATTATGGGCCACACGATCACTGAATGAGATCGACGGTTCTAAGTGCATCGTGGAGCAACAAAATGGTGGACCAGGGGCGTAATGAGCATGGGTTAAAACACATGTAGCTCTGGAGCATAACCACCGTTGGATGGAGGGCGCAGGATCGGACGACCACAATACATTCCGCTGCCCGACCTTTGACCAAACTTTAATGCGCGAAATGGGCGGTATGGGAGTCGTACATAAGGAGATTTGTCAATCAGCGCATGGAATCGCTGGGCCTTTGAGGAAAAATGCCAGCCTGGGGTAAGCGGTGTGGAATGAAACCACCGGTTTCTGAGCGGGTGCGGGGACCACCACGGTAAGCAAACTCCACTCCATCGATTTGCTTCTGATCGGACGGCCACGGGTGCCCCCAAAACTTTGAATGATTAGCTCCTTTCCGCTTGGCACCCGGTATTGCGCTCGAGTCACATGGGGGGATGAAACAAAGGGGGCTAAGGCTGAGGGGCTAGGCCCGATAATATTTCTGAATATGGATTTTATCCTTTATGTATTGTATTTTGCGGGCGGAAAGGGGGACGATGTGTAGGATATGGGGGTTTTTGGCCATGGTAGCAGGTTTGAAAGGTTTATATGGGGCGGTAGGCCAAAAATTTGAATGGAGGGGTTGACATGCACAACAGAACCTTTGGGATTGAGATTCATATTCCACAAAAATAATCACCAAGGGTTTCTTCCCTCAAGGGCCTTCCTTCCTCACCTTCCAAAGATATGAATTTGGGCATAGTGGAGCGTTGTAAATAAGGTTGTGCTACTTTTTTCTCCCACCACAAATGTGAGGTGTCGGAGCTTTCTCCATGGTGAAACCCTCTAGGGGATTCCTTCTGTACTTCAAATCTCATCTCTTTGACGTATTTGGAAATGTCTTGCACAGTTTTAAGAAGGAGTTTCAGAATATCTCTCTCCTTCATATCTATATATGTATTTCCCCCACAACCTGAGCCAAGATCACAGCTCTGATACCACTGTAATATTTCTATTTAGGAAAATCAGCAATATAGGCACCAAAAATGCATTTTTCAGAAAATTACGGTATAATAGTCAAGAACAGCCCATGGATCCATTATTTTATGTATTATAGCATCCAAATATACAATCGGATCAGAAAAAAATCATACGATCATAGTTAAACAGATCTCCCAAGCCCAATATAGCCCAAAAAAACTAAAACCCCATGACTACTGCAACATAGAAATCCTGAAGCATATGATAGCACAATTTAATGATGGTTTATGCTATAGAAATATAGAAAAAAATTAATTTTCTGATATATTACTCAAAAGAGTAGAAAAATGGAGATCTAGTCTCTTTTACACAATCTCAAGATAACCCGACAAGGGTTTCTTGAAAGGCATGAGATATCAAAAGTATAATCTGCAGATCTATGTCTGAATCACATTGTCTGACTGAATCTCTACATATATATGGCTGAAAATACAAAGAAATGGTTGTAACTTCTCCTTACTAGCTTTCTGGGTGAAAGGCTAATCCTTCCACTAGGAAACTAGCTCATCGACAGGGTTTTAACCCTTCCATTGCAACACCATAAAAAATAGCGCAGTTTCTCAAGAAGACTACATTGTGTCTGTAGATTAATACTTGGCCCAATGCCATATGGTGGAAATGAAGCCCGGAATACTCCTCTAATATTTCTTCAACAAGTCGTCCAAGGAAGAGTGTGGAATTCCAGCATGATAATACCATTGTACTAAACAGTACAACAAACCCAACTAAATAGCTGAAGCATGAAATAAGTCATAAGAATCAAGCATAAAAAATATTCTAAATGCCTCTCATGGCTTCCATCCCTTCCCTTATATTCTTGACGAGCTTCCTCACCCTTGGTCCCACTCATTTATGAGGTTACTTCCATGAAAAGACTCCTGCTCCAAAACTACGTTGTTCCCACTAGCTCCACTCTCTTCTTTGGAAGTGTTGTTGATTTGGTCAACCTTGATCTAGTCCACATGCATTTCTCCCTTTCAAACCCAAGGTAACTTTATTTTGTCTATCTAAACTGATCTACATTCACACTGGAAGTGTTTTATTCTTACTAAAAATATTTAAGGGTCTCCTTACCCCATTTATTCTTCTAGACTGAAAATAGAAGCAACATATAATATTCCAACTAGCAATAAGATAATTGGTTATATTACAATTGAAAACTTATGATACATATCTCATAGATCATAAAATTCCATTGAAACCTGAAGCAAAACCTTACAAACGAAAACTAAGAAGAATTAATCCAGTTTTACTTCCTACTATAGAGAAAGAACTTAAGAAGCTACTTGATGCCCAAATAATTTTTCCCTTAAGATACTCAGACTGGGTAGCCAATTTAGTTCATGTTAGGAAGAAAAATGGGGAAATTATACTTTGTGTAGACTTCAAAAACCTAAACAAATCATCCCTAAAAGAAAAATATCCATTACCCAAGATGGGCCAGTTGCGCCAAAAGGTACCAGGTGCTAATATACTTTCCATGTTTGATGGATTTTCTAGATATAACCTGATAATGGTGAATCCAAAGGATAAAGAGAGGAATTCTTTTACCACTCCTTGGGGCACATTCATGTATACTAGAATTCCCTTTGGGTTATCAAATGTTGGAGCAACATTCCAAAGATCTATGGAATTATATTTTGTGGGTAAGACATATAAATTTGTTGTGATATATCTTGATGATCTCACTATTTTTTCTAACTTAGATCAGAAACATTCAAAACACTTGATGAAATTTTTTGACAAGTGTAGAAAATTTGGGATATCTCTCAACCCTAAGCAGTCTTTGTTTTCTATCAAATAAGGAAAGTTTCTTGGTAACATCATTTCAAAGGAAGGAGTGGCGATTGATCCTAAAAGAGTATCATCATGTCAATCACTTTCATTGCCAAGGAATAAGAAAGAGACCTAATATTTTCTTGGAAAAATTAACTTCTTGAGGAGATTCATTCCTAACTATGCTGAAATATAGATAAATGTGTTTCAGATTAATCACATCATTATGATTAGGTCAACGTTTCGAACCATCTAATGTGGTTCATCCTTAGTAAAAGGTGAAGAAAGAAACCAATCTCATTGAATAAATATTATAAAACTTAAAATCTTAAAAATTGTTAATATTATATCTTATTAACTAACTAGTCAAATAATGACTAGTTTCTAATGGCTATTTTCAGTAGCTATTTCCAGGAAATGATGCATCCCTACTATTTATTCAATGAGATTGGTTTCTTTCTTCACCTTGTCCTAAGGATGAACCACATTAGATTGTTCAAAACATTGACCTAATCCTAATGATGTGATTAATATGAAAGAAATGTATCTACATTATGGATCACAAAATTCTTAGATCTAACATTTATATTGAAATAGTTAAAGACATAATTGACATGCTTAAAAATAATCATGAAGTTAAATGGAATATTCCTGCTAGATATGATTTTGATCAAATTAAAAAGGCCATATTTGAAGCACCAACTTTAGCTAGCCCTAATTATTCTAAGCCATTTATTATATTTACCTTAAAATCTTTCAGAATGTATGTCTTTCACTCAACCATTACTGCTTATGTTCCTAACGGTGTTGTAAAAACTGTTCTCACCCAACCAAACACTGAAGGGAGAAGAGGAAGATGGATCACCCAAATCCTCGAATTTGATCTCATTATAAAAACCACTAAGCTAGTAAAAGGTCAAGGTTTATCCAAATTTTTAGCTAGATCTAACTGCAAGGTCCTAGGAATAAATTCTGTTTTTGAAGTCTCAGAGAAGAATACACTAGAACCTTCTTCCAACTCTCATGGGGAGAATACACAATAACCTTCCTTAAATGGAGAAGGGGAGAATCCATAAGAACCTTCCCAAGATTCTGAAGGGAAGAAACACAAGAACCTTCACCTTTAAACCAAATAGTCCTTGTTTATATTGATGAATAAGTTTTTACTATCATATTGGTATGTAGATATTGTACATTTTCTGATCAAATTTGAGTGTCCTAGTCAATTTTCAAGAAATTAGTGCAAGACACTTAAGTTGAAATCTGTGAACTACTGTATCATAAATGTTAAATTGTACTAGAAGGATCCTCTCAACATTTTGTTAATTTTTTTAACAGAACCTAAAATAGAAGGAATCATTTAGCAGTTTCATGCAAGGATATGTGGAGGAAATTATGCGTGGAGAGCCACATCATACAAAATACTAAGGGTGGTATTTTATTGGCCTACATTGTTTTCACAAGTAGGAGAAAAGGTTAGATGTTGCATTCCATGTCAGATGTTTTCTAGAAAGAAAAAACTTACAGCCCTTCCACTAGTTCCAATGATAGTTTCAACACCCTTCTTACAATGGGGACTAGATTTTATAGGAGAGATTCACCCAGCCTCAAGTAACCAACACATATGGATTTTAACTACCACGAATTACTTCACCAAATGGGTGGAGGACATTCCAGTCAGAAATGCTATAGATACAGTAGTGATTAAATTCATTGAAGAAAACATTATGTCCAGATTTGGATTTCCTCAACAGATAGTAATTGATAATGCAACATCATTTAGTATTATAAAAATGATTAAGTTCTTCAGAAGTATTAAATTTTACTACATCATTCTACTCCTTACTATCCATAGGGAAATGGTCTTGCAGAGTCATCAAACAAGAGCCTGGTCAAGGTAATTAAAAAGACTCTAGAAGACCATAAGAAAAATTGGGACAATCACCTTTTCTATGCAGTTTGGGATAACAGAATATCTCCCAATAGTTCAAAAGGTAAATATCCATTCCAGCTGGTTTATGGTAAAGAGGCCATATGTCCTACCAATTTCGTTTTCCCTGTTCTTAAATTTTTACAAGAGGCTAATAAATAACCTGATGATTTCTTTAGAAGGATAAATCATATTATTGAATTAAATGAAAAAATAGATGAAATTCAATAAAAAATAAGGAAATATCAAAATAATATGAAAATTATTTTTGATAGGAAGGCAAAGGAAATAGACTTCAAGTAAGGAGATCTAGTTTTGAGATGGGATGCTAGGAGGGAGGACAAAGGTAATCATGGGAAATTTGATAACCTTTGGTTCGAACCTTTCAACATTGCTGAAGTAAAGGGTTACAATACCTTCCTTTTACAAAATTTGGAAGGACAATTTTCTTCATTTCCTGTCAATTGAATATTTCTTAAGCATTGTAGAAATTTGAATAACTGATATGTTATCCACTGAGATTCTCCTGATCACACACTATTTTAACTTCCTCAATCAACTCCACCAAACTCTCTCACATGAGTTCTAACTGAAGTATCCATGCAATAGCTCCACTTAACCCTCAGGAATATCGTAATTCCTTCTGTTAACTCCTGTGCCACATCTATGCACTTAACTGAAGTGCTCCAAGAGAATACGATAATGTTTATAGTGCAAATATTATTAAGAGCTAATAATATTCGACATATCTATTTTTAGACTGGAAATCTAAAAATAGATTCCACCCAATATGTCTAAAAATAGAAGTCCATCTATTTTTTCCAACTTGACCAACCATCCACAAATAGCATCCTGCAACTCATAGAATATGATCGACATGTCTAAAAATAGACTTTGCGCCAAAAATAGCATGCGGGCCCACTTAGTGAAGGTGAATTCTTTCCACTAAGCTCACCATCTTGTTGCAATCTCAACACTCCCTCTCAACAAGATAAGGATTATCTTCCACCCCTATCCTACCTCTGTGGTATTCGAATTTGCTCCTGGTGAGCGCCTTCGTCGAGATAACAGCATCCTAATTCTACGTGGGAATGTATGAAAGTAACATGATCTTCTACTGCACACAATCTCTGATATGATGATACCGGATGTCAATGTGTTTAGATCTATCGTGAAATACTGGATTAACCGAGAGTTTGATGCAACTCTGATTATCACAATATATCACAGTAGGATCTAAGTGTGAACTGAACAACCCGACTAGGATATTCCTCATCCATATAGCCTTGCATGTAGCCAAAATCGCTGCCATATACTCAGCCTCTGCTAAACTGAGTGCCACGGATCTCTGATTCCTCTTGTACCAAGAAACTGTTGTCGACCTGATACTAAAAATTCCTCCAAATGTGCTCTTTCTGTCCATTGGGCTCCCTGCCCAATCTGCATCTGTGAAGCCACATAGCTTCACCTCATCTGACTATCTGTACCATAATCCATATCCCAATGTGCCTCTGAGATATCTCAATACATGCTTTCCTACCTTCCAAAAGAGCTTGGTAGTCTTAACCATAGCTTGTGAAAGCTGATTAAAAACATAGCATATGTTGGGTCGTGTATTGACCAGATACATAACCGACCCCACCAACTGTCGATAAACAGTGGCATCCACTACCTCTGCCGAAGTAGCATCCTCCTTCCTCCATCCACCAAGAAGAGGAGTATCAACAGACCTGCATCCATGCATGTTGAACTTCTCCAGTATCTCCTGGGCATACTTGCCTTGAGAAACAAACAGTCCCTCACTGCACTGCCAAATTTCCAATCCCAGGAAATAATGAAGGAGGCCCAAGTCCTTCATCTCAAACTCCTTTGCAAGATCAGCCTTGCATGAGTGTATCAACAGTTCATCACCTGTCAAAATCAAATCATCTACATAAAGTACAATGATCGGCAACTTACCCTCCACCACAATCTGGTATAGGTTAGGATCCGCCTCACTCTTGGAGAATCCAAGTCTGGTGAAATAACTATCTATCTGTGTGTACCAAGCACGAGGTGCTTGTTTCAACCCATACAGCGCTCTCTTGAGCTTGCACACATGCGACTCGCTGTTGAAGATCTCGAAACCTTCGGGCTGCTCTATGTACACCTCCTCCTCAATCACCTCGTTGAGGAACGCAGTCTTCACATCCATATGATGAATGTGCCACCCCATCTGCGCTGAGAGAGCAAGAATCGTCCGTATGGAAGAATACCTTGCGACAGGTGCAAAGGTCTCCTCATAATCGATCCCCTCAATCTGTGAAAAGCCTCGGGAAAAAAATATTGCCTTGTACTTCTCCACACTCCCGTCAGCTGCCTGCTTCACTTTGTAGATCCATCTCGAACCCACCACTGATTTCCCCTCCGGCCTCGGGACAATCTCCCATGCACTGTTTCTGACAATCGAATCATACTCTTCCACCATGGCATCTACCCATGTGGGATCCTCCACAGCTTCCTCGAAAGAGGATGGCTCTGTCACGATACAGTTGCTCATAAGAGCCATGTATCTAGTATACCGGTCAGGTGACTATCTCTGTCTATGTTGTGATGTAGGTGCTCCTACATTCTGCGATGCATCAAGATTCAGTCGCACAGCTTCTGTAGTGCGCTTCCGGCCTTTGATTTTTGGCTCTACATGAGTGGTTTCCTCCACCACTTGAACCTCCTCTTGTGGCTGATCCACATCCTAAGGCTCATCTTTAGGAATGAGTAGCTCCTCATCTACATGCAAGTGTAGCTCCCTCTCAAGCGACAACTTCATGGCTTTCTCCTCATGAAATTTGATATATCATCGCACGACAGTCATCCGACTGTCTAGAAAATACACACGATAATTATGCGGTGTTTTTGTGTACCCCACAAATATCTCAGCCTCATAGTCGGCTCCGGCTTCTTCTGGCATCCTTCGTCACATGAATGTAAACAGGTGAACCAAAAATCCTCAAATGGGAAATATCAGGCTTCTTACCAGAAAACGCCTCCTCGGGTGTACTCATGCCAAGTATCCTATGAGGACAACGGTTTTGCACATAAACCGCAGTATTGCATGCCTTAGCCCACAAGTGTATGGGAAGGCTCTGATCATGCAACATCGCCTGTGCAGCACCCATGATCGTTCTGTTCTTTCGCTCCACAACCCCATTCTGTTGTGGGTTATGAGGTGCTATGAGCTCTCTTCGAATTCCTTCTGCGCTGCAAAAGTCCTTGAACTTTCCAGAGATGAATTCACCACCATTTTCGCTCCTAAGAGCCTTCACCTTCTTCCTCGATTCTTTCTCAACCAGTTCCTTGAACTCACAGAACTTTGAGTATGTCTCGCTCTTCTTTGGCATGAAGAAGATCTAGCACTTACGAGAAAAATCATCAAAAAATATCACATAGTACCTGTGCTTTGCTGTCAAAGCTACTGAGAAAGGTCCACACACGTTTGTGTGAATTCTCTCAAGGATCGTTGTGGCGTGACTATCCTTCTTGTGAAAGGTGGCTTTCACAAATTTTCCCAAAGTACATCCCTTGCACTAATCTGACTGTGCAAGTGTACCTTTGGGAAGCTCGGTAGAAATCTGCTACAAAATTTTCAAAGCTCCATGGTGAAGGTGGCCCAATCTCCTGTGCCACAGCTCGCCATCATCCTAGCTCACCACTCCTTCTGCCTTGCCTGCCATTGCTGTGCATCCATCTACCTACAACTGATAAAGGCTCTTAACTTGAACCCCTATCCTCCAGGTTTCACTAGTTTCCTTACTGCGCAGGAAATCCTTTCCCTCGCTAAAGACAACATCATATCCCTTGTCTTATAACATGGCCACTGAGATCAGACTCTTCTTCAATCCTGGAACATGCATTACTTCCTTCAATACGAAGGGTTTACCAGACTCCTTCTCAAAGGAAATGGTACCGATATCGGTCGCACTATATCTACCATCATCACCCATCTCGATGTGCACTCCAAGATCTTTCTCATCCAGATCAGTAAACAAATATTTGTCTCTGGTCATATGAAAAGATGCACCACTATCAAGAAACCACATTGAACCCATCACACTTGAGACCAAGCATGCGATCAACGAAAATTATAGCTCAAACTGTGAGGCTAAGGCCTCTCCAGCTACAGATCCAGCAGCCTGCTTATTTTTCTTCTTCTGTGGATAATTAGTGGCGTAATGTCCGTGTTGGTGACAGTGAAAGCACTTCACCTTGGACATGTCCTGCTTCTTGTCTTTCACACTGGATTGAGAAGAATTCTTCTTGCTCTTCCCCTTCCTTTCTTTGGAAACCAAAGCGCAATTTTCTTCATCTGAGCTCTTTGATGAAGATCTGTCCCTGGTACTTCGCCTTATCTCCTCTTGCACAAGATCCGACCAAAGTTGCTCCCATCTTGGCAATTTATCTCGACCATTGATAGAGTCTTGATAGGAATTCCAACTCTTCGGAAGCCCAAGGAGAGCCAAGCTCACCAAGTAACCCCCACACTTCCCAACTCATCCTTGCATTGGATGAACTTCGTGAGGTACTTGGGCATATTGTCTCCTTTCTCCATTTTTATGTTTCTGAGTTTATCCTTGAGCGCCAACTTCCTCTGGTCGCTCTTTCTTTGAAATAAATCTGTCAAAGATTTCCACATCAAGAATGGAGAAGCTTTACCATGAAGGCTGGACACTATGTGATCCTTCACACCTTCCAAAAAAATCCTTTGACACTTTGTTGTCTTCTTTTTCCATGCGTCAAGTACGGCAACATCGCTAGAAGTAGGTTTTGGAATTTCTTCATCTATGAAATCCTTCAACCCATTGTCATCCAACATCGCCTCCATCCTGTCCTTCCATGCAATATAATTCGAACTGCCCTCAACGACATACTCCAATCGCAATCCGTTGAAAGACATCTCAACTTTGACACCAAGAAAACACTGCTGCAAATTCGAATTCCACCAGCACAAAACTCAACCGCTTCAATGTTTTGTAATTGCTCCAATGATCAATATCGCTCTGATACCATGTATAAATTTGAATAACTGATATGTTATCCACCGAGATTCTCCTGATCACGCACTATTTTAACTTCATGCACAATACATAATCTCTTCTACCATTGATCATTAATTGCGGAAATAAAAACAATCGCATGCACACATTAAAACCATAAACAATCACACATATGAACACAGTATTTTATGGGAAATCTTAAAGATGAAAACCCCCAAGTATCTGTATATTATATGTCATATAGATCATGTAACAATCATCATACAAAGCTCCTCACAAGCTCTCAGTACAATCTCCAATTGCTACACACTAATCAAGCTAGATCTAGCAAATCACATGCTCCAATCTCTGCCACCTGATAGCCTGCCTCTACTGCGCAATCACTACTGAAGAATGGCTCATAATTAACTTTAAACCACCTGGATTGTACTTCGCAATCCTCATTGGCATCTCCAATCACTGGTTGTTGAAAATCATGCAACAGTATAGTCACAACTGATATTCACACTGCTCTTTCACCTACCTCTTCACTTGTCTCCACTGAAACTGTCCATGCACTGAAGTTAACTGATGTATTATTTAGTTTATTAATGAGTTTATAATTATTGAATTAACTAATAATTAATTCACACCACTCTCACTAGTGTATCAATCAGTTAGACTAGATACAACTAGCTCAACTATGTTTAACTCAGTTAAACTGAACACAACTCCATTAACTTCCTCAATCAACTCCACCAAACTCTCTCACATGAGTTATAACTAAATTATCCATGTAATAGCTCCACTTAACCCTCAGGAATAGCGTAATTCCTTCTGTCAACTCCTGTGCCACATCTGTGCACTTAACTGAAGTGGTCCAAGAGAATAAGATAATGTTTAGTGTCCAAATATTATTAAGAGCTAATAATATTTGACATATCTATTTTTAGACTGGAAATCTAAAAATAGATTCTGCCCAATATGTCTAAAAATATAAGTCCATATATTTTTTCCAACTTGACCAACCATCCACAAATAGCATCCTGCAACTCATAGAATATGATCGACATCTCTAAAAATAGAATTTGCACCAAAAATAGCCTGTGGGCCCACTTAGTGAAGGCAACTTTTTTCCACTAAGCTCACCCTCTTGTTGCAATCTCAACAGCATTACATCCAGTACTAAAGACACTGAAGAAGATTCAAAATTATCATTGTACATTATCGGTTTTTTTAAATTTTTTAGGTCTGATTTTGTTTCACAACAAAGACTCCATTAGCCCGAGGAGAAGGCACTTGGATCTATTTGTTCTCTGAACCTACAGGAGGAAGTAGTCACGAGTTGAAGCCGATGTTGCAACAGTATTTGGTTTTGATAAGTTGGAATATTAGACAAATTAAAATAAAATAAATGTTAAGTTAGGATATGAACAGAAAAAAGAGAAAATAAAAAAATGTTAGGACTATGGTTATTTTATTATTCATATCAAAAAAATGTTAGAGGTAGATTGCCCTAAAAAATGAAGGCAAAATAAAATGTTAGGAAAGAAAATAAAAATGGATGCTTTAGCTTTAAAGGAATAAATTTTTCAAATGTTGCTTGTTTAAATGCGCCATTAAAATGTTAATTATTATTATTTTTTTATTAATTTTCTTAATTAAGCATTAATCCTTGTTTTTATAATTGGCATTAACATTATTGTAAATCTGGTGCATATTTTTATTGCAAGGTCACTAAAAGACAAAAGATCATTTGTCATTTGTAATAAATATTGCACTTCTTTTGACGAGAGATCTCTTCCCTGCCCAGATCAATGGAGAGGAAGATTTTCGCACCCCCCTCGTCCATTTCCCGTAACGGGGGGGGTCTGAAAATAGGTATTAATGGTGAGCGGTCCCTCCCTATGTGTCGCCCTCACATCACTTCACACCCCCTCCCCCACGCGAAACTACAAACCATTCACTAGCCCCCCTCGAAATCCACCTATCCCTTACTCATGGTTTTTGCTCCCACCAACGGCTAATTGACTATCACGCTATGAATGTTCTCCAACTTCCAACCATATGTTACCACCTCATCTGACTGTTACCACTCTATCCATGTTTATTTCCCTATTGGTTCGTTGTGATCCCACTCCCAAACTGTTGATGATTTGTTTCATCACTTCGCTCCCATGTCATTAAAATACTACGACCACTAATAAAACATTTACCATAACCTTCTCAGTTATAACTAACTTGATTTTTCTTGTTTATTACTTTTTGTTAATTGATTCACTATTTTTTGCAGGTATACAATTTCCATCGCGCACTGTCTTCAAACAGTTGTTATTGCTCTCGCACGAGATCATTTTTCTTCCTTCTGTCATCTAATTCCCCATTATTTTCCTTTTCTCTGTCAGCATGACCCCTGTTGTAACATTATTTGGTTTTGATAAGTGAGAATGGTAATTTTAAAAATGAAAAATAAAATGCTAAGGTGGAACATGGATGAAAAAAAAAAAATTTAAATGTTAGGAAAATTTATATTTTTGTACATCCATGTTAGAATAAAATTTTAGAATAGATTTTCTCTAAATAAAGAAGGAAAAAAGAAAAATGTTAGGAAAGCATGAAATAAAAAATATGAATTCTTTAGTGTTTAGCAAATAAAATCATGTCCGCCTATTAAAATGTGCCAAGTTACTAAAGGATTAGAAATTTATTTATGATTCTTAAATTATTTTAAAAAGGGGTTTAGGTTTCATTTATTAAATTTAATCAATTAAGCGCTTATATGTTTTAATCCTAAGTAACTACGCGACAAAAAGAGTCAAGTCACTTGGATAATGCGCTAGCATCTTTGAATGACAAATCTTGAACTCACTCCAGATCTACGGCGGAGAGTCACTTCGCGACCCCCCCTGAACATTTCTCGTTAATGTGAGGGGGAAAGGGGTGTCCGAAGTGTGGCATTAATAGCTATCGTGTGTCACGGAGAGGTGGCACTACAAATTTTCGCACCCCCTCCGCCCAAAACCGGAAACTGGGTGGTACCCCCCCCCCCCCCCCCCCACGAAATCAACCAACGATTTTTCAAGCCCAATGACTGTTCCTCCCATGCCTTATGACCATTACCTCCCATGCCCTCAGCCAACAAACATCCCTTCCCACACCATAACCATTGGTCCACCATCCAATCTCATTCCTCCATGTCCCTTAATTTTATCCTCCAACACTCCACTCATAGCCGTTTTGATCGACCCGTTGGCCACTAAACCCGCTCTTGAACTATTAATCACCCCGTTAGTAATTAAATCTCCTTTATAACCGTTAAACCCCTACGGTCATATACCAAACCATTAAACCCAAATCACAATCTATACAATCACCTGCAGACTCCCTTTCATAACTTTTCTTTCTCGTCCAAATTGATATTATCCCCGCTTTTTATTTCAAAGTAAATTTTTAGTCTCTGCACTCTACAACCACTATCCTACTTCCGTAATCCCTTCCACCCTATCTGCAACCCATTCTTCAAATCATTTTCTCAATTGATACCCTTTCAAGCATGGCTCCCAAATACAATACCAAAAAAAACGAATCCTAAGGGTAAAGTTAAGAAATAGGTGACAGAAGAAGTCCAGATCGTTAATCATGTTGCAAATGTCACTAATCCAGTTGTAGAAGAGATCCCTACTACTATTCCATAGCATAACCTCGACCTCATACCCCTCTTCGATGCCTTTTTCAAAGTCATAGACTGTCATTGTGAATTTGATTTCTATGAGCTACATCTGTGGTTAAAACAGAAGCACATAGATAACCAAGACCCTATCAGGATTGGGAATCCATGTTGCCTTTGTTTTCCTTTCCACAGATTCACCCTTTTCCTGATCTAATTGCCTAATTTCATAAACAATATTACCCTATAACTTGGTCATTGGTGGCTCAGAATGGAAACATTCTGATCACCATATCCTTTGAAACTATAAACTAGATGCTACTCATTCCTTCATTTGATTCCTTGTCCCATTTTTCACCTTCTGCTCTCATGGACCTTTACCCCAAACTATCTTTCTCTCATATGCTCAAATATTTGACATTTTCTTACCTAATGATGCAGATTTTCCCAAGAAAAATCCACCATATTCATACTCAATTTTTCCCGAAGCCTCCAAAGACTGCATCTCTCTCCTTTCATACCTTCTAGGATACCCAAATGACCAATTTTTTTATGAAACCATCATGGGGTTTTTATCTATTTTTAGCGAAGACAAATCACCATTGTTTATGTATAATTTCAGCCAATTCTTGGTTGAAAATATACATGAATAATTCATGAAATTCACCACACAAGGAGTGTTCAATTATACTTCTTTAATTGTTCACATGTTTTTGTTTCAGCAGGCAGAAATGTTTCCTATCCACTTCAACAAGAAAGATGCATGGGGAGTGAATCAGTGAGTGATTCACTAGACAGAGTTGGTCAGAGCTTCATCAACAACCAATTATTTTTCAGATTTCATAGACTCATTCATACATCCAGTAAGGCAACTCCTTACAAGTCAATCAGAGCCAAAAATTGGAGAAGAAACTAAAAGGATCCTGCATCTCAGCGAGAAAACTAAAATTGGTGATTGGTACCTATATAAAAATTACACAGATGGTTGTGAACTCGCACCATATAAGCTTCCATGATATGTCCCTATGAGATTTTTCTCCTTACAGTAAATTAAACAAATGTTAAACATGGATGAGTTAAATTTTGTCTTAGGAAAGAGAAAAGCTAAGTTTAAACTCAAAGCCAGCATTGGATCCTTCATCTGCAATACCAGAGAAGTTGGTGCTGTTAGCCATCTATAATTTATCTTATACTAAACGATGGCTAAATATGTTCTTAAGCCTTCAAGAAGTAATATTCATGGAAAACTGCTAGTTCTTGAAGCCTTCTTGGTGTCTTTTCACCTTACAGTCATCTTCACTGCTATTTCCATAAGAAATCCTTCAAAATCCTGTTGTTTCCAAAGAAAAAACTGTTTTCTAAAGGCCCCATTTCCATCACTTCATTCCTCCCATTTCATCTTTACAACTGCCCCTTTTATCCCTCCTTTACCCTTATTTTCCTTAAAATTCCTTTTAAAACCATTTAACCCTTTTTTACTTGGTTTTAAGAGCCCTTTTACTTCATCCGGAACCTCAAAAAACCATAAAAACACATAAAAACCTTTGAAAAAGTTGGTCCTCTCCTTTTAAAGCCTTAAGCCCTTCCGCTTAAGCACCAAGCCCTGTTCTCCACCATATGACCCGGCTCCGCGACCAAAGCGCTAGGCCCATCGCATTTCAGCCTTTTTGCCTGTCCCCACGACCTTTTTCCTTTGTTAAAATTTTTTTGCCGATGCAAAGTCCCGATCACTCCATCGCATCGCACTTTGCTATTGCTTCGGCCATCGCATATCGGCATTCCCCATTGCAATGTTCCCAGACCCCTACTCTATAGATATGCTGATATACCGATTCCATATCCACCATTGATCCCGTCATTCCCATTATCTCACTGACCCCTCTTCCACTATTTTTAATCCCCGATCTTCGTGATCTAATCCTAACCGTCCATCTCATTGATCCAACGGCCCCGATCTAACCCTACAGCCCAACTCCTCTAGGCCTACCATCCACTATGAAAAGCGCCCATCCAATCACTCGCTGCCACCTGACTTCCAGTAATTCCTCACCCGAACACCTTTCCTCATCACGCTCATCCCTCTGTCGTTGGATCTACCTCGCCTCATCCAACGGACAGCATTGTTTTTCACGCAAATTTTGTCGCCAAGGTTTAACAACCAAAACCCACGTGAGACCACTAGTTTTGAAAAATCCACACGTCTCCTTCTAACTGGATCGCGTTCCCTCTGGGCTAAACCGCTTACCACCATTTATTAACGCGAAAAACATTCGCGGTTTTCACAAAACCGCCAATCCCATATTTCGCGCCATATGCAGTTTTGAACCCTTTTTTCACAGGTTTTCACCCCTACACCATAGAAACTCCTCTTTCGCATACACATCCTGCTCCTCCGCCAGCGCCAGCCTCCGAAGCAGTATTTTTCGACCCCGCGGGATTTTATATAACGTGTTTTGTGGTTTGTTGCAGGTTCTGTTTGGCCTGATCAAATGCAGAAAGGGACAAAGGGATGAATTTCCAATTTTAAGTCAATAAATCTTGATTATTGACTGTGTGAATACCCTACAGCATGAATAAAAGGACCTGTACAGAATAAAACAATGAAGAGTATCAAAGATTAAAGATTAAAAAGAGTTAAAGAGCGAAGATTGAAAATCAAAGACCTTAATCCATAGTTAAATGGATAAAGCGGTGTAAAGACAAGTAATCAAGGTTAAATAAGTTGGAAAGGATAGATCAACAAGGCAGAAGGCCTCGTGCACATCAGAGAAAAGCAGTTAATTCATCGAAATATATGAAGCCACCTGTAGCCTATGTTTCACCTACAAAGACACTTTGATAGTTATCACACTGACAGAACATCTTTTGACTGTCAAAGCAGTTATTGTAAGACATGGGAAAACCCTAAAACCCATTCCTTTCACCTACTTTATCCTTAGGAAGTAAAGACAGAGTTATTAAACAGAGAAGTAGTGCAACTCATTCCTACCTTATGCCCTGCGTGGTTTTCAAGGCTAGGAATGTATTTACTTTGTAATTAATAACATTTTGAAACCTAAAAAGAGTTCCACCTCCTCATTCTTCTATAAATACTCTATGAGGAGCTCTTTGTTAGGGGTTGGTTGTTGGCAATCGAACTCTTTGTAATTGTACATAGTCTGGCTGAAGTTTAAGAAGAAATTGAAGTTCTAGAAGATTGATGATGTTCTAACATGTTTTGTTAATGAGAAGGCTCTATCACTGGATCCCTGAGCATGGCTGTTGGTGATGTCTTCTTCTCTGTTATTGTTATTTCCTATTTTCAATTTGTTTCCATTATACTTTGCTTACAGTAGAGTAAAAGTTTTAGGCTAAGAAATGTCTCCCAGAAGCACCTTAGACCTGTTTACTCTTCACTGTCTTCATGTTTTCATCTACTGAAGGTTTTAGTAAGTAGTTTGACTGCATTTCAACTCTCATGAATGTTTATTTCTTAAATAGTTCAATACAATGGCCTCAAGAATGATTTCTGGTTTTCCTTGCTTGCTTACTACCTCTTAAAAATTGTTTTTGAAGTCTCCCTTTAAAGTACCATTGTCCAAAGTCTGCCAAAGAGGTATGTTTTGATCATACCCTTTGTACTTGCTCAAATAATTGTTTTGAAGGTCTTTATAATTGTATTCCTTAGATGTTTAGGCGTTCCCTCTTCTAATATGCAGTTATTTGTGAATCTTATATGTTTTCTTATCCATGAAAGTGAGATCTTTGGATGAAATAGGGCATTCCCCGACTCCTAGATTTTGTTTGAAATAGTTTGTCTTGGAATTATTATTTTCTGAAGTGTGGTCCCTAGAATCTATGATTAGCCCTATCTATGGAATGCCTCTTCATGTTCGCATAATGTTTTAATTCCCCTTTTTCTCCTTCTAAATCCTTAATGTCTATTTCATTTTATCCACCAAACCCAAGATCCACTGGCCAAGTTAGATTTTCCCTTTGATATCCCATATCCATTGATTGAGCTTGTTATCACTTCTTCTTGACTCCATTTCCCAATGGCTCTGACATTCCCCCTTTCTATCTATGTTTCCTAGATCATTCATGCCCAACCAACCAAACCCAAACAAACAAACAAACTTGCACTTAATAACTAGCCTAAAATCAACCTTTTACAAGCAAACAAGTCATATCCTTGCAAACTGTTGAGAGATCCCTCTCTGAGACTAGGAGGGCTAGATCCTAGAGCTCAAATTACTAGTTTATATGTTGCCTTGTAATTTGGTTTTCCAATCAACCAAATCATAAGAACCAAAAATTTTTGCGATCACGGTGGGACACTGAGTGATAAACAACTTAGACTTCCCTAAACATTTCAAAAACCCTTAAGAATACTATATTGTGGACTTATCCCACCGCTCACACCAACATTATGGCGATCACAGTGGGACCTCTGAGTTCATAGTTTCCTATCAAGCTCTTATAGACTCATTAGTCTTTCAACAACCACAAAAACTCAGAAAACCCAAAAAACATTTCAGATTCGTTTCATAATAAATATTGGTGGTGGACCATAAAACATTTTACCTTCAGAAAAGCTAAAAATTTCCACCTGGTGACTCCACTGGCCTCCAGTAGGCCTATTACTTCACTAGTCCTTGTAAAATCCCTTGGGAATGCATTCAGCAAGCCCAATCATACTGTTGGTAGACAAAAAAGTTCGAATCTTCGACCTAGCGACTCCACCACCTCCAAAAGACGTAATGACTCCATTGGAAGAAGACTCTGAACTGGTTGAAAAGATACAGTGACATATTTTTTGCAAACATGGATCCAAGTATGGATAGAGAAGCAAAAATAAATGCATTATTGGACAGAATTAAAAAAAAATGATGTACATACTTAAGGAAAGATTGGATACGCATGAGGCTAACACAGATATTGATTATCTAGAACAACCCATACTTTCACCTAATCAAACACAAACTCAACCACTACAAGACATATAAAACGAGCAGATCATGTATGACGAGGAGGATTACAGAGAAAATAATGAAGAAAGTTGTCAAGAAAGTCCTGACAGCATACCTTTATCTTGTATTATGTTGTTAAGAGATCTTTACGACCAAAATGCAAATGTAAAATGTAAGAAGTGCTTTGGGGAAACAATAAGCCTCCTAGGAAACACAGAACCTGAAAAAGAAGAAAAATCAACACCTATAGGGACTCTCCCTCTGTGTTATAACTCATTTCATATTTTAAAAGGAGACTGGAATCCTGACAATATAAGAGAAAAAATTCATGAACTTCAAATTGACCATCACAGAGATCAAGAAGAGCTGTTTGAGAGCAGAAAAGATCAAGAAAAAGAAGAAAATTATCAAAATATCCCTGCAAGCACAAGTAAAGATCCCCTAGAAGAGGCTCAAGAAAACATCCAACCTCAAAACTAGTTAACACAAGAGAAAGAGAACTTTTGTACTTCTGTCTATGCTAAAAGAAAAATCCCTCCTCTTTTGACAGAAGAAGAAATTGATCAAATATTAAACAAACGGCCAGCCCTCAAAACTTCATTTGAACAAAACACTTATGCTCATCTACCTACTAAACCTTGTTGTCTTGAACCGGAAAATAAACTTGTAGATCAGCTTAAAGAAAAAAAAACTGATAACCCAATATGCTTGATTGGTGAAATTGTTTATACTAATGATTTCCCAATTTATGATCAGTCCGATGATGATGATGAGCTCCAAATAGAAACCAACCATGCAGGGCCACTAGCAGTGGATTGGTGTCATGAATTTCATTATCATGAGCTTGAAAGCAGTATTCAAACGATGCAGCACATCATAAATAGCTTCCACATAATTGGGAATCAGCAATCTATCAGTTGTAATGTTGAGATTGAGAAGAAAGAGGAATTTCTCGAGCAATATGAAGATAAGGAGCCTTTTCTCGAAATGGTTGAGGTAATAAAGATACCCTTACTCAATAATATGATGATCTCTTCACAGAGTACATTCCACTGAATCAGAGCATACCAGGACTACGAGACGGTAGCATTGCAATATATGATGAGTCCTCTAGCTTAGATGATAATGAAGATGAGGAAGAAACTCGTTCTCAAAATAATTTTAAGCTTGATCCAGTGGAGGAAAAGGTAATCCTAGTTGAAACCTATCTTCCAAATATTCATAACCAGGCTTTATTTCAAGATCCCTATGCTCATTTCTTGAAAATATTTGAAGAGGGAATAAATGTTGTTCAGAGCAGTTTGTTGCAAACAAAAAGAAAATTTTCTAGCACTGCTGCTAAAGAACAAGTGATATGGGAGTGGCCTTGTTTGTCCAACGTGCTCAAAGAGATGAAAAAATACTAGTCATGGAACCATCTGATTGACTGGATGTATTGGAAAAGAGAATTTACCAGCTAAATATGTAAATATTACAGAGTTAGACTAGGTTAGATAGAAATTCAATAAAGCTCAGCCTTTGAGCATTTAGTTAGTTTTGTTTTTTCTTTGAAAAAGAAAAATTGAAAAAATACAAAAAATAATAGAAAAAGAGAAAAGAGGGAAAATATAAAAGAAGAAAGGTACAGCCCCATACCCAAAAAATAGAAAATTTGAAAGTGTGCAAGCCTAAATGCCACTACTTGAAAGAGAACTGCTATTTAGTCATACAGCCTAATCATGACTAGAATAGATTTCAATTTACTATAGATAGGTTAGTGAAGAATATTTTCCAAACTGTTTAATCTTGGCTTATCAGTAGAATAGATTAGGATAGAAGAAAGAATGGTTCAAACATGCTCAAAATCTGAACCAAAGAATCAAAATAAAAATGGCTCTAATCAGATCAAAACTTGAGCCAAAGAAAGAAAGACAGACTGGTTCTAATATGCTAAAAACTTGAACCAGTAGAAGAAGAAGAGGACAGCTCAAACGGATCAAAATTAGAGCTGAAAAAGAAGGGAAGGATGTCTTTTATTTTCAGATCTTAAGCCTTCCCGGTTTTGTTTTAATTTTTTGCAAATAAAGTCTATGAGCAACTTTTACATACAACCATAGACACTACATCAAATCAGACTGTTTAATCCTGGTTTGTCTGTCTTTAAATTTATTTCTTAGAATATAGAGAATGAAAATCTGTCAAACAGCTTAATCTTGACAGATAGTAGATTAGGTAGAGAATTTTCTGAGTCCAACTGTTTAATCTGGACTCTTGGAAGAAATAAGGGTAGCCTTAGATAGTTTTATTTTTCTGTTTTCAAAAATAATATGTAAAAGAGATGCCAGTCTAAGTGCACTCAAGAGAAGAAAAAATGTTAGGACAAGTAGTTTGGGTAGGTAGAGGTGTTGTCTTAAAGTGTTTTCATGTTGCAGGTCATTGAAGAAATACAAAGAAAATTAGCAAGACAACAAAGAAATTCTGCCCAATGGATGAGGCACTGGTCTACTAAAAGCCAGAGATTGATTTTGGGGTTCTGGACACCTAAAGGGACAGTTGTTCTCCCCAAGTGGAGCCACTATTAGCCATCTATAATTTATGTTATACCAAACGATGTCTAAATATGTTCTTAAGCCTTCAAGAAGCAATATTCATGGAAAACTACTAGTTCTTGAAGCCTTCTTGGTGTCTTTTCACCTTACAGTAATCTTCACTACTATTTCCATAAGAAATCCTTCAAAATCTTATTGTTTCCAAAGAAAAAAATGTTTTCTAAAGGCCCCATTTCTATCACTTCATTCCCCCCATTTCATCTTCACAACTACCCCTTTATCCCTCATTTATCCTTATTTTCCTTAAAAATCCTTTTAAAACCATTTAACCCTTTTTTAATTTGTTTTAAGAGCCCTTTTACTTCATCCGGAACCTCAAAAAACCATAAAAACACATAAAAACCTTTGAAAAAGTTGGTCCGCTCCTTTTAAAGCCTTAAGCCCTTCTGCTTAAGCACCAAGCCTCGTTCTCCGCCATATGACCCGGCTCCATGACCAAAGTGCTAGGCCCATCGCATTTTAGCCTTTTTTCGTGTCCCCACGACCTTTTTCCTTTTTTAAACATTTTCCACCGATGCGAAGTCCCGATCACTCCATCGCATCGCACTTCGCTATCGCTTCGGCCATCGCATATCAGCATTCCCCGTTGCAATGTTCCCATACCCCTACTCCATCGATATGACGATATCCCAATTCCATATCCACCGTTGATCCTGTTTGAAGATCAACAGCCCTCGCTTCATCGCATTCCCATCATCTCACTGACCCCTCTTCCACTATTTTTAATCCCCGATCTCCGCGATCCAATCCTGACCGTCCGTCTCGTTAATCCAACGGCCCCAATCTAACCCGACAGCCCAAATCCTCTTGGCCTACCATCCACTATGCAAAGCGCCCATGCAATCACTTGCTAACACCTGGCTTCCACTAATTCCTCACCCGAACACCTTTCCTCATCACGCTCATCCCTCTGTCGGATCTACCCAGCCTCATCCAATGGAAAACATTGTTTTTCGTGCAACTTTTTCCGCTGAGGTTTAACAACCAAAACCCATGCAAGACCTCTAGTTTTGCAAAAGCCACGTGTCTCCTTCTAACTGGATCGCGTTCCCTCCAGGTAAACCGCTTACCACCATTTATTAATGCGAAAACCATTCGCGGTTTTCACAAAACCGCCAATCCCATATTTCGCGCCATATGCATTTTTGAACCCTATTTTCACAAGTTTTCACCCCTCTAGCATGGAAACTCCTCTTTTGCATACACATCCTACTCCTCCGCCTCCGCCAGCCTTCGAAGCAGTATTTTCCGACCCCGCAAGATTTTATATAACATGTTTTGTGGTTTGTTGCAGGTTCTGTTTGGCCTGATCAAATGCAGAAAGGGACAAAGGGATGAATTTCCAAGTTTAAGTCGATAAATCATGATTATTGACTGTGTGAAGACCCTACAGCATGAATAAAAGTACCTGTACAGAATAAAACAATGAAGAGTATCAAAGATTAAAGATTAAAAAGAGTTAAAGCGCGAATATTGAAGATCAAAGACCTTAATCCACAGTTAAATGGATAAAGCGGTGTAAAGACAAGTAATCGAGGTTAAATTAGTTGGCAAGGATAGATCAATAGGGCATAAGGCCTCGTGCACGTTAGAGCAAAGCAGTTAATTCATCGAAATATTTGAAGCCACCCATAGCCTGTGCTTCACCTACAAAGACACTTTGATAGTTATCACACTGACAGAACATATTTTGACTATCAGAGAAGTTATAGTAAGACATGGGAAAACCCTAAAACCCATTCATTTCACCTACTTTATCCTCAGGAAGTAAAGATAGAGTTATCAAACAGAGAAGTAGTTCAACTCATTCCTACCTTATGCCCTGCGTGGTTTTCAAGGCCAGGAATGTATTTACTTTGTAATTAATAACATTTTGAAACCTAAAAAGAGTTTCACCTCCTCATTCTTCTATAAATACTCTATGAGGAGCTCTTTGTTAGGGTTTTTTTGTTGGCATTCGAACTCTTTGTGATTGTACATAGTCTGGCTAAATTTTAAGAAGAAATTGAAGTTCTGGAAGATTGATGATGTTCTAAAATGTTTTGTTAATGAGAAGTCCCTATCACTAGATCCCTGAGCATGGTTGTTGGTGATGTATTCATCTCTGTTATTTTTATTTCCTATTTTCCATCTTGTTCCATTATGCTTTGCTTAGAGTAGAGTAAAATTTTTAGGCTAAGAAATGTCTCCCAGAAGCACCTTAGACCTGTTTACTCTTCATTGTCTTCATGTTTTCATCTGCTGAAGGTTTTATTAAGTAGTTTGACTGATTTTCAACTCTCATCCTTGTTTATTTCTTAAATATTTCAATACAGTGGCCTCAAGAATGATTTATGGTTCTCGCTGCTTGCTTGCTGCCTCTTAAAAACTGTTTTTGAGGTCTCCCTTTAAAGTACCATTGTCCAAAGTCTGCCAAAGAGGTCTGTTTTGATCATACCCTTTGTAATTTCTGAAATAATTGTTTTGAAGGTCTTTATAACTACAGTCCTTATATTTTTAGGTGTTCCCTCTTCTAATATGCAGTTATTTGTGAATCTTATATGTTTTCTTATCCATGAAAGTGAAATCTTTGGATGAAATAGGGCGTTCCCCTACTCCTAGATTTTGTTTGAAATAGTTTGTCTTGGAATTATTATTTGCTGAAGTGTGGTCCCTAGAATATATGATTAGCCCTATCTATGGAATGCCTCTTCATGTTCTCATAATGTTTTAATTCCCTTTTTTCTCCTTCTAAATCCTTAATGTCCATTTCATTTTATCCACCAAACCCAAGATCCACTGGCCAAGTTATATTTTCCCTTTGATATCCCATATCCATTGATTGAGCTTGTTATAACTTCTTCTTGAATCCATTTCCCAATGGCTCTGACATTCCCCCTTTCTATCTATGTTTCCTAGATCATTCATGCCCAACCAACCAAACCCAAACAAACAAACAATCTTGCACTTAATAACTAGCCTAAATCAACCTTTTACAAGCAAAAAAGTCATATCTTTGCAAACTATTGAGAGATCCCTCTCTGAGACTAGGAGGGCTAGATCCTATAGCTCTAAATACTGGTTTATATGTTGCCTTGTCATTTGGTTTTCCAATCGGCCAAATCACAGGAACCAAACATTCTGGCAATCACGGTGGGACATTGAGTGATAAACAACTTAGACTTCCCTAAACCTTTCAAAAACCCTTAAGAATACTATCTTGTGGACTTATCCCACTGCTCACACCAACATTCTGGCGATCATGGTGGGACCTCTGAGTTCATATTTTCCTAGCAAGCTCTTATAGACTCATTAGTCTTTCAACAACCACAAAAACTCAGAAAACCCAAAAAACATTTCAGATTCGTTTCATAATAAATATTGGTGGTGGACCATAAAACATTTTACCTTCATAAAAGCTAAAAATTTCCACCTGGTGACTCCACTGGCCTCCAGTAGGCCTATTAATTCATTAGTCCTTGTAAAATCCCTTGGGAATGCAATCAGAAAGCCCAATCATATTGTTGGTGGACAAAAAATTTCAAATATTCCACCTAGCGACTCCACAACCTCCAAAAGACCTAATGACTCCATTGGAAGAAGACTCTGAACTGGTTGAAAAGATACAGTGACCTATTTTTGCAAACATGGATCCAAGTATGGACAGAGACGAAAAAATAAATGCATTATTGGACAAAATGAAAAAAAATGATGTACATACTTAAGATTGGATAGGCATGAGGCTGACACAGATATTGATTATCTAGAACAACCCATACTTTCTCCTAATCAAACACAAACTCAACCACTACAAGACATATAAAATCAGCAAAACATGTATGACGAGTAGGATTACAGAGAATACAATGAAGAAAGTTGTCAAGAAAGTCCTGACAGCATACCTTTATCTTTTATTATGCTGTTAAGAGATCTTTACAACAAAAATTCAAATGTAAAAAGTAAGCAGTGCTTTGAGGAAACAGTAAGCCTCCTAGGAAAAAGAGAACCTGAAATAAAAGAAAAATCAACACCTATAGGGACTCTCCCTCTGTGTTATAACTCATTTCATATTTTAAAAGGATACTGGCATCCTTACAATATAATAGAAATAATTCATGAACCTCAAACTGACCATCACAGAGATCAAGAAGAGCTGTTTGAGAGCGGAAAAGATCAGGAAAAACAAGAAAACCCTCAAAATCTCCCTGCAAGAACAAGTAAAGATCCCCTAGAAGAAGCTCAAGAAAACATCCAACCTCCAAACCCATTAACAGAAGATAAAGAGGACTGTTGTACTTCTGTCTATGCTGAAAGAAAAATCCCTCCTCTTTTGACAAAAGAAGAAATTGATCAAATATTAAACAAATGGCCAGCCCTCAAAACTTCATTTGAAAAAAACACTTCTTCTCATCTACCTACTAAACCTCGTTGTATTGAATCGGAAAATAAACTTGTAGATCAGCTTAAAGGAAAACAAAATGATAACCCAATATGCTTGATTGGTGAAATTTTTTATACTAATGATTTCACAATTTTTTAGTAGTCTGATGATGATGATGAGCTCAAAATAGAAACTAACCATGCAGGTCCACCAGCAGTGGATTGGTGTCTTGAATTTCATTATGATGAGCTTGAAATCAGTAGTCAAATGATGCAGCACATCATAAATAGCTTTCCCATAATTGGGAATCAGAAATTTATCAGTTGTAATGTTGAGATTGAGAAGAATGAGGAATTTCTTGAGCAAGCTGAAGATAAGGAGCCTTTTCCTGAAAGGGTTGAGGTAATAAAAGATACCCTTACTCAAGAATATGATGATCTCTTCATAGAGTACATTACACTGAATCAGAGCATACCAGGACTACAAGAGGGCAGCATTGTAATATATGATGAGTCCTCCAGCTCAGATGATAATGAAGATGAGGAAGAAACTCGTTCTCAAAATAATCTTAAGCTTGATCCAGTGGAGGAAAAGGTAATCCTAGTTGAAACATATCTTCCAAATATTCATAACCAAGCTTTATTTCAAGATCCCTATGCTCATTTCTTGAAAATATTTGAAGAGGGAATAAATGTTGTTAAGAGCAGTTTGTTGCAAACAGCAAGAAATTTTTCTAGCACTGCTGCTAAAGAACAAGTGAGATGGGAGTGGCCTTGTCTATCCAACGTGCTCAAACAGATGAGAAAAGACCAGTCATGGAACCATCTGATTGACTGGATGTATTGGAAAAGAGAATTTACCAGTGAAATATGTAAATATTACAGAGTTAGACTAGGTTAGATAGAAATGCAATAAAGCTCAGCCTTTGAGCATTTAGTTAGTTTTGTTTTTTCTTTGAAAAAGAAAAATTGAAAAAATACAAAAAATAATAGAAAAAGAGAAAAGAGGGCAGATATAAAAGAAGAAAGGTACAGCCCCATACCCAAAAAAGAGAAAATCTGAAAGTGTGCAAGCATAAATTCCACTACTTGAAAGAGCAATTCTATTTAGTCATACAACCTAATCATGACTAGAATAGATTTCAATTTACTACTGATAGGTTAGTGAAGAAGATTTTCCAAACTGTTTAATCTTGGCTTATCAGTAGAATAGATTAGGATAGAAGAAAGAATGGTTCAAACATGCTCAAAATCTGAACCAAAGAATCAAAAGAAAAAATGGCTCTAATTAGATCAAATGTTGAGCCAAAGAAAGAAAGACAGGCTGGTTCTAATATGCTAAAAACTTGAACCAGTAGAAGAAGAAGACGACAACTCAAATAGATCAAAATTAGAGCTGAAAAAGAAGGGAAGGATTTCTTTTATTTTCAGATCTTAAACCTTCACGATTTTGTTTTAATTTTCTGCAAATAAATTCTATGAGTAGCTTGTACATACAGCCATAGACACTACAACAAATCAGACTGTTTAATATTGGTTTGTTTGTCTTTAAATTTATGTCTTAGAATACAGATAATGAAAATCTATCAAAGAGCTTAATCTTGATAGATAGTAGATTAGGTAGCGAAGTTTCTGAGTCCAACTATTTAATCTGGACTCCTGGAATAAATAAGGGTAGCCTTAGATAGTTTTATTTTTCTATTTTCAAAAATAACATGTAAAAGATATGCTAGTCTAAGTGCACTCAAGAGAAGAAAAAATGCTAGGACAAGTAGTTTCGGTAGGTACAGGTGTTTTCTTAAAGTGTTTTCATGTTGCAGGTCATTGAAGAAATACAAAGAAAATTAGCAAGAAAACAAAGAAATTCTACCCAATGGATGAGGCACTGGTTTTCTAAAAGCCAGAGATTGATTTTGGGGTTTTGGACACCTAAAGGGATAGTTGTTCTCCCCAAGTGGAGCCACTGTTAGCCATCTATAATTTATGTTATACCAAACGATGGCTAGATATGTTCGTAAGCCTTCAAGAAGCAATCTTCATGGAAAACTACTAGTTCTTGAAGCCTTCTTGGTGTCTTTCCACCTTACAGTCATCCTCACTGCTGTTTCCATAATAAATCCTTCAAAATCCTACTGTTTCCAAAGAAAAAATTGTTTTCTGAAGGGCCCATTTCTATCACTTCATTCCCCCCATTTGATCTTCAAAACTGCCCCTTTTCCCCCTCATTTACCCTTATTTTCCTTAAAATTCCTTTTAAAACCATTTAACCCTTTTTTACTTGGTTTTAAGAGCCCTTTTACTTCATCCGGAACCTCAAAAACCATAAAAACACATAAAAACCTTTGAAAAAGTTGGTTCGCTCCTTTTAAAGCCTTAAGCCCTTCCGCTTAAGCACCAAGCCCCGTTCTCCGCCATATGACCTAGCTCCACGACCAAAGCGCTAGGCCCATCTCATTTCAGCCTTTTTGCCTTTCCCCGCGACCATTTTCCTTTGTTAAACTTTTTCTGCCGATGCGAAGTCTCGACCAGTCCATCGCATCGCACTTTGCTATCACTTTGGCCATCGCATATCGGCATTCCCCGTTGCAATGTTCCCTGACCCCTACTCAGCCAATATGTCGATATCCAAATTCCATATCCATCATTGATCCTGTTTGAAGATCAACGACCCTCACTTCATCGCATTCCCATCATCTCACTGACCCCTCTTACACTATTTTTAATCCCTGATCTCTGCGATCCAATCCTGACCGTCCGTCTCGTTGATCCAACGACCCTGATCTAACCCGACAGACCAAATCCTTTGGGCCTACCATCCACTATGTAAATCGCCCATCCAATCACTCGGTGCCACTTGGCTTCTACTAATTCCTCACCCGAACACCTTTCCTCATCTCGCTCATCCCTCCGCTACTGGATCTACCCTGCCTCATCCAACGGACAGCATTGTTTTTCGTGCAACTTTTTCCACCGAGGTTTAACAACCAAAAGCCATGCAAGACCATTGGTTTTAAAAAATCCATGTGTCTCCTTCTAACTAGATCGCGTTCCCTCCAGGCTAAACTGCTTACCACCGTTTATTAACGCGAAAACCATTCGTGGTTTTCACAAAACCGCCAATCCCATATTTCACGCCATATGCAGTTTTGAACCCTCTTTTCATAGGTTTTCACCTCTCCACCATGGAAACTCCTATTTCTCCTACAAATCCTACTCCTCTTCCTTTTCCAGTCTCCGAAGCAGTATTTTCCGACCCTGCAGGATTTTATATAACGTCTTTTGTGGTTTGTTGCAGGTTCTGTTTGGCCTGATCAAATGTAGAAAGGGATAGAGGGATGAATTTCCAAGTTTAAGTCGATAAATCATGATTATTTACTGTGTGAAGACCCTCCAATGCAAAGAAAGTACCTGTACAAAATGAAATAGTGAAGAGTATCAAAGATTAAAGATAAAAAAGAGTTAAAGCGCGAATATTGAAGATAAAAGACCTTAATCCACAGTTAAATGGATAAAGCGGTGTAAAGACAAATAATCAAGGTTAAATTGGTTGGCAAGGATAGATCAATAGGGCAGAAGGCCTCGTCCACATCAGAGAAAATTAGTTAATTCATCGAAATATCTGAAGCCACCCGTAGCCTACATTTCACCTACAAAGACACTTTGACAATTATCACACTGACAGAACATCTTTTGATTTTCAAAGAAGTTATTGTAAGACATGGGAAAACCCTAAAACCCATTCATTTCACCTACTTTATCCTCAGGAAGTAAAGACAGAGTTATTAAACAAAGAAGTAGTGCAACTCATTCCTACCTTATGCCCTGCTTGGTTTTCAAGGCTAGGAATGTATTTACTCTGTAATTAATAACATTTTGAAACCTAAAAAGAGTTCCACCTCCTCATTATTCTATAAATAATGTATGAGGAGCTATTTGTTAGGGGTTGGTTGTTGGCATTCGAACTCTTTGTAATTGTACATAGTCTGGCTGAAGTTTAAGAAGAAACTGAAGTTCTGAAAGATTGATGATGTTCTAACATGTTTTGTTAATGAGAAGGCTCTATCACTGGATCCCTAAACATGGTTTTTGGTGATGTATTCTGATATTTTATTGTTATTTCCTGTTTTCCATTTTGTTTCATTATGCTTTTCTTACAGTAGAGTAAAATTTTTAGGCTAAGAAACGTCTCCCAGAAGCACCTTAGACCTGTTTACTCTTCATTGTCTTCATGTTTTCATCTGTTGAAGGTTTTATTAAGTAGTTTGACTGCTTTTCAACCCTCATGCTTGTTTATTTCTTAAATAGTTCAATACAGTGGCATCAAGAATGATTTATGGTTCTCCTTGCTTGCTTGCTGCCTCTTAAAAACTGTTTTTGAAGTCTCCCTTTAAAGTACCATTGTCCAAAGTCTGCCAAAGAGGTCTGTTTTGATCATACCCTTTGTACTTGCTCAAATAGTTGTTTTGAAGGTCTTTATAATTGCAGTCCTTAGATATTTAGGCCTTTCCTCTTCTAAGATGTAGTTATTTGTGAATCTTATATGTTTTCTTATCCATGAAAGTGGAAATCTTTGGATGAAATAGGTTGTTCCCCAACTCCTAGTTTTTGTTTGAAATAGTTTGTCTTAGAATTATTATTTGTTGAAGTGTGGTCCCTAGAATCTATGATTAGCCCTGTCTTTGGAATGCCTCTTCATGTTCTGATAATGTTTTAATTCCCTTTGTTCTCCTTCTAAATCCTTAATTTCCATTTCATTTTATCCACCAACCCCAAGATCCATTGGCCAAGTTAGATTTGCCCTTTGATATCCCATATCCATTGATTGAAATTGTTATAACTTCTTCTTGACTCCATTGCCCAATGGCTCTGACATTCCCCCTTTCTATCTATGTTCCCTAGATAATTCATTCCCAACCAACCAAACCCAAACAAACAAACAAACTTTCACTTAATAACTAGCCTAAAATCAACCTTTTACAAGCAAACAAGTCATATCTTTGCAAAATATTGAGAGATCCCTCTCTGAGACTAGGAGGGCTAGATCCTAGAGCTCTAAAGACTGGTTTATATGTTGCCTTTTCATTTGGTTTTCCAATCGACCAAATCACAGGAACCCAACAGGTGCTGAAGCAGATGCAATGTTAAAAAAAATGGGTTTTCAACCGAGTTTTACTTGGTCCTATGACCCCCATGGAATTATTTCTTCTTTGAGAGTTGAACTCAAAACAACTTCCTACACTCATGCCTCCAGAGCAGAAATAAAGAAATACAGTAATCAAGAATGAATTGAAGGCACTCTCAAGGAAGCAAATGAATAGGTTATTTCAACTTCTAATGTACAGACCCATGTTCCTGATAGTAAATAGCAGAAGAGAATCAAAGAAGATCCTCCACATGCCAAAGAAATACTCAAGGAATTCATCTTGCAACACAAAAAGTGAAAGCTTGCTTCCACCTTACTCTCAGAGGGAGAACAACCAGAAATTATAGATTTGGGAGAGAATGAAGTTTCTACGTCCACCAGTGTTCCTAAAAATCCTCACTATAAGAGAACCACTGGAGATTATCCAACATTCATATGCCAACTCTTCTAAAGAGAAAAACATTTTCTCCAGATTCTTAGACATCAAGCACAAGCATGAAGCATTGAAATCTGATGTTTATAGTCAATTCTGGAAGAAAACATCTACATCATAGCATAGGTTTCTCACTACCTATGACAGTGAGAAAGGAAGGATGCAAATGGCCTTTCTGCAAGCAACATTTCCATTTCCAAAGACTCATGTTCAATACAAGAAGAATGTATTCTCTTTTGATGCAAATCAGATCCATAAAATTGATCAGATGGACATGCACAGGTAGTCAGGAGAGATAATATTTTCAACAATGCAAACAACAGCCATGTCACTTTCTAGACTGAAAGTTGCATTATCAAATTTTCAATCTCAACTAAAGATTGAAAAATTGTTTTCATTGGCTAAAGACAACAGATTGAAGTCATTGGAAGACCGTGTAGTGAAAGTTGGGTATGACCCAAAATATTGCAAGGAATTTGAGGAAATAATTAAAAAGAAGAATGCAAACATCTCTGCTCTATGCAAACAACTCAAGCTACCCTCAAATAAAGACCCGTAGATTAAAGAGATTGCAAAAAATGAATATAACAAAGAGGAGATGCTCGAATTGATCATTGATCAAAATATGCAAATTAGAAAGATGGAAGAAAAAATTTAAGAATTACTACTGAAATAGAAATCAACACTTCAGGTGACCACTGATGCTAATACAACAACTCAAACATCTTCTGCAAGTACAAAACATTCAACAGCTTTGACAACAACTGATGTAGCAAAATTTTCACAAGATCTATTTATTCAGAATCAAGCACATGAGACATTGCAACAGAGTTTCAGATTCTTGAGTCACAAAATATTAAAAATGATACTTTATACATGGAGGAAATGCAAAATAATCATCAGTTAGGACTTAATATAAAAGAGATAGAGAGTGAATCTCTAATGGCAGCAACTCTAGTGGAAGCTAAGAAGAATATATGTGAAGACATCAACACATCTATGATAGACGTATGGCCATCCATACAGATTATCTTTGAACAAAAGGATCTCATCACCAAATGTAGAGCATCCATTGAAGAGAAGAAAGAGCATCTCAAAAATATGCCAAGTGAAGCCACTGACATGACCAAGGTTCTCAACTTAAAGAACAGAGAGGAGTTGGAAGAAATCAATATCTTGGACATAACTGCAACAATTTTGGAGATAAAGAAAGTTTTACAGAAAATAAATTTAATCAACCAATTGAAAACCAAATGTGAAGCTTTGAATATTGTTGTTCAAACATTTCATACTAAGTTTAATATTTTAAATCATAAATGACTGCCAGGATTTGTAGGATTAGATGATAAGTTGTTTAAATTAGAAGATTATGGTAAAACATTATATACAATTGCAATAGATAAGTCAAAGTTTGAAGGTATCAAAGGACAGGTTACAAGAAGGGAATTTCTTGAAGCTTTATAGTTTGATTTGATCATTCAACATCAAATCAAACATTTATTCATTCAAAGACCAACTTTTGACAGATATATAGAAGTAGATGAAATCTTCAGAAAGATGATGAGTGTAGAAATCCCAAGTCAAGATCAATGGGATAAATTTTGTGAGACCATCAAGTAAAAGGATGAATTTTTACAGCATGTCAGCACGTCATATTTTTGAGGGTCCAGTTAGCAACAACTTCCATCAAAAGGGGCCAAATCATCAACAACTTCCAAGAAAACAGAGACACTCCATCTATCTATTTCCTTCTTCTATTATTATTTATTCTATTATTGTAAACAGTTAAGATATTTCTATGTTTTAGGAATTAGTATAAATAACTCCCATTTCAATTTATTAAGGGTTGCACCCTTGGATGAGAAAATTTTTGTAACCAGAAATTCTACAAGTTTTCTTTATCATCAATAATAGAAGAAGGATTTTGAATTTGTCTCATACAGCTCTATTCTCTCTGTGAGTTTTTCCAGTTTTCATACATTTTGTCTCTTCATATGTTTAATTGTTATCAATATAACTAGGTGAGAATAACTGTGTTTCAGTAATCTTATAATTCCTCCCGAAGTTATTATCAATATAAAGAATTATTTACTTAACAATTTGTTGATGTAAGCCCCTTTCATTTATAAATTTTCAACATCTTGATAATGTTAAATGTATTTTGTTGAAATTTTAGACATTGTTTAAAGGTTTTCAAACTTATGATTTATTGAAGAATTCAATCTGAATATTTGATAATCATATCTTCTTACATAATTCTACTTAACTAATTTACAAAATCATAATCACTGTGTGAGATAAGCAAGCATCCCTTACTTATAATTATTGATATTATCTGGAAGATTTAATCAATAATTGTTTGCTAAAATTTATCTTATACATTGATCCTCCAAAATTACAAAACACAACAAAACATTATAGATGTTTTGGCATGATTATTGACGACAATTATCTCAAAGGAAAACATCAATTTGGCATTGTTTCCGGGGAACGAATTTGATTCTTTTTTCCCTTGGAAAACTATAAAACCCTATTTCTTTAAGGTGACTAAAGGTTTAGTTAGGTAAAAATATCTCACCTGGCGATTCCACTGTGACCAAACTGGCTCCTTCGAAGCACACCATATCTCGATCTGACTCTGAAATTTTCCAACCCTTATCAAATCCAGAGAGACTGGTAAGAAGAGCTTCTTCTAGAAGAAGGCATCAAACCCCTTCTTCTTCTATTCCTCAACAAGAGATCAACATAATTATTGATCCTTTTAGATCTGCACCTATTCCTTTAGAATCAGAATACATACCTCACAGAGTGCATGAGTTAGTATCTAAAGGAGTGGATTTTCAATAAGCCTTGTTAGTTCATTCTTGAGAGTCCTATAGATTACCTCAAGAACCTTCTGAATCTCCTATATCGGAGCAAGATTTCGATCTAAAATTGCCTGGATTTAAACCTACTGATTTCATTTCCCCTGTTACATATTATGCACCTTCTAATTCACACCAACCAGAAGCTCTCTATTCTCTTTATTCCAATCCTTTATTTGAACCTATAGAAGGAGAAGAAGAGGTTCAAAAACTAGTTATTAGAACTCATTTAAGGTCCCGAAGAAGGTATTCCATCCCATTTCATTCTCCTCCTCGTTCTCCACCTCATTCCTAACCTCCTTCATCTCCATCTTCACCTACAAATTCTACTTCTTCCTCTTCAACTACTAATACTCATTCCTCTACATCTACATCTTCAAGTATGGCTGGTTTTAGATCAATTGTACAATCAATATATCCCCCTCTTTTACTTCCTGCTATCCTTAATGATTTTCCTCCAGGATATTTAAAACACCTTCCTATATTTAATGGAGAAACTGGTTTATTAGCTGAAGACCATCTGGCAATGTTTTCGTACTTTGCAGATAACATGAACATAGAACATGAAAATATTTATTTGAGATTTTTTATGCAATCCCTAGAAGGAAATTTCAGGATTTGGTTTAGGAAATTACCAGTTGATTCTATTAGTTCATGGCAAGAATTAACTAATATCTTTAAAAATCAATGGGGTGTGAAAAAGGGCCCTATGTATTTCTAAACTGAATTTAACTAAAAAGAAATTTTGAAGAACTAGTTGTTGATTTCATCAAAAGATTCAATAAGCTTTACCACAAAATGCCTATTGATTCTAAACCTCTTGTAGCAGCAGCTAAGGTTAGAATTTAAAAGGCTTTTGAGGATGAATTTGATGTCATGTTGAGAGAAAGAACATCCCAAACCTTATAAGACATGTAAACTAATTCTATAGAAGTTGAAGAAAATAGGTTTGCATCAGCCAAGTTAAAAGCTAAAGCTGAAAAAGCCCAAAAGAAATTAAAATCAAATCAGGAAGATTCTTCTTCCTCTATATATAAAAGTGAAGATGTAAAAATAGATGAAATCACATCACTTCTAAGAAACCTATCAAATAGGATTTCAAATATTTAAACTCAACCAAGAACAGTCCAACAAATTGTTTCTGGACCCCAAACACCAAGGTCAATATAAATAGGCTCCTCCATTACAAATTCTTCATAGGCCACATAATGACCAACAAGTACCCACACCATTGTTGATTGATGATCAACAACTTGATGACAATACTTTATCTATCACTGAAGATATTAATAACATAGATCATACATCCCTTCAGATTGCCATTGTTCCTGATCCCCAAAGTCAAACCCCTCAAGAAGACCAAGATACTTCTCAGGTTTCTAAATATCAAGCTTTTTATGAGTTTCTGATTGTAGAACTCAATAGAAGATATGACTTAAGACATAGATTTTGTCCTGGTAAACCTCCCAAAAACCTTGTAATAATTGAACCTCAATTAAAAACTGTTGAAACTCAAACTACTTCTATTCAACCTCTAAATCAGTCGACTGATTCTTCTCAAATTGATAAAACTATATTGACTTCTTTTAATGTGTAAAAAGAATTAGAAAGAGTTAAAATTCCCATTCCACTTTCAAAATTTTCAAAAAACCCACGATATAAGAGTCAATTTGCAAAATGGATCCAAAACTTTAGTGTGGATGTTGAAGGAGATATTATTAATCTGCAAAATGAATGACCCACCATAGCTTTTGGTCCTAGTTTTGATATGATTGATGAATCCATACCACCTTTTTATGTGATTTTTAAAGTGCATGACTCCCTGCTATACAATTTTATGTTGGATTCTGGTGCTTCACACAACTTAATGCCTAAAGTCATTATGGAACAACTTAATTTGGATATCACTCGAACCTATGATGACCTATCTACCTTTGACTCTAAAAGGGTGCAATGCTTAGGACTTATAAAAGACCTAGTGGTCACTTTACATCAAATACTAGTTAAGAGTGTTGTATTAGACATAGTTGTCATTTATATTCCCCCAAATTTGGAATTCTTTTATCAAGATCATGTTGTGCAAAGTTGGGAGGGAGGCTTCAAATGGATATGTCTTTTGCCACTATTCCTGTATATGGTGGAGAGTGCCTTGGTTTATATAGAGAAGTAAGATTCCTAAACACTGTTTGCAAAGCTGATCAAGTTAGAAATCATCCATTTATGTAGTTTATCATGATTTTATCTATTTCCAACTATCATCAGATATTTCACAAAATTCTCAACTCAACATTGAAGATGTAATTGAAACCCCTAAATCTGTTTAAGCTGAAATTTGGAAATTATTATTTGATGGATATTGCACCAAAGATGGAGCTAGAGTAGGATTTGTTCTAATTTCACCTAATAAATAAAATATCAATCAATCATGTAAGTTATATTTTTAGGTCACAAATAATGTTACTGAGTATGAAGCTTTTATCCTAGGATTACAGCTTGCTCAAAGTTTAAAGGTCCAAAATTTGAATGTCTTTACTGATTCATAACTTATAGTTAGACATGTTAGGAGTCTTTGTGAAACAAACCATCCTAGGCTTAGGTCTTACAGAAATGAAATTTGTGACACCATTGAATATTACTTTAATGCTTTCAATATCACTTTTATTCCTAAAGATGAAAACATTCATGCAGATTCATTAGCTGTTTTTTCCAGTTCTTTCAAGATTCCAGGTCAATTTCAAATACAATACCAAATTCAAATCAAATACAGGCCATCAATTCTAGACAATCTTAAGTATTGGTAAATACTTGAATATGATAAACAATTAAACTTCTTTCTTCAATTCATTGATAAATTTTTTGTATTGAAAATTGAAGAAGATAACTCAGAAATTAATGAAGCTACTAAAGGCAAGGAAAATTCAGATCTAAATTCAAAGGTAGTTGATCATGATATTATACAACTATCAAATAATTTTATCCCCAAAGGACTTGTTCCTTTAGAAAAATTGTTTGATCAAAATGATGTTCCAAAAAATCTGTTCTTTGTTTCACTAGAAGAAGACATAGAAGACACTAATATTGGTACTGATGAAGAGATTAAAAACATTAAACTTTGTGCATATTTAACTCCTGAAATTAAATTTGAATTTATCGAACTTCTTAAGAATTAAAAAGATGTTTTTTCCTAGTCTTATGCTGATCTAAAAACTTATGACACATATTTAATTCGAGCATAAAATTCCACTAAAACCAGAAGCAAAACCATATCAGCAAAATTTAAGAGGATGAATCCAGTTCTGCTTCTCACCATAGAAAAAGAACTTAAGAAGCTTTTAGATGCCCAAAAAATTGTCCCTTTAGGATACCCTTATTCGGTTGCCAAATTAGTCCCTATCAGAAAAAGAATGGTGAAATTAGACTCTGTGTGGATTTTAGAAACCTTAATAGAGCATCCCTAAAAGATAACTATCCACTTCCAAATATGGATCAATTAATTCAAAGAGTTTAAAGTGCTAAAATACTCTATATTCTTGATGGATTATCTAGTTATAATCAGATATTGTTGAATTCAAAAGACAGAGAGAAGACAATCGTTACTACACCTTGGGGTACATTCATGTATGCGAGAATTCATTTCGGCCTATCAAATGCAAGAGAAATGTTCCAAAGAGCCATGGAGTTAGCTTTTGTGGGGAAGGTAAACAAATTTGTTGTTATTTATCTTGATGATTTAACTATTTTCTCTTAATCAAATCAGAAACATCTAAAGCACTTGATGAAGGTTTTTGACAAGTGTAGAAATTTTGGAATATCTCTAAATCCCAAGAAGTCATTTTTTCCATTAAAGAGGGAAAATTACTAGGTCATATCATTTCAAAATATGGAGTAGTAATTGGTTCCAAAAGGGTCTCTACTATTCAACCATTATCATTACCTAGAAATAAGAAAGAGATACAAGCCTTTTTAGGGAAAATTAATTTTTTGAGAAGATTTGCTCCTAACTATGCAGAAATAGTTAAAGACTTAACAAATATGCTCAAAAGGAACCATGAAGTAAAATGGACCATTCCCACAAGATATGCATATGACCAAATAAAGAAGGCCATTTATGAAGCCCCCACCTTAGCCAATCCAAACTACTCTGAGCCTTTCAGTATATTCTCTTTTGCTTCTGAAACCACCCTTGTTGTTGCCCTTTTGCAGAAGAATGAAGATTATCATGATCAAATCATATCATTTTTTAGCAAGGTCATGAGAGATGCAGAAATAAAATATGATATCATCAAAAAACAAGCCTATGCCTTAGTTCAAGCCCTGAAATCCTTTAGACTGTATGTCCTCCCTTATACCATTATTTCCTGTGTACCTAACAATGCTATAAAAATTGTTCTTACACAACCAGACAATGATGGAAGAACAGGAAGGAGGATAGCTCAAATCCTTGATTTTGACCTTACCATTAAAACTACCAAGTTAGTAAAGGGATGGGGTTTAGCTAAATTGTTAGTTGAATCTAATTGTAAGGTGTTGGGCATAAACTCTGTTTTTGAAGTTTCTGAGAAGCATCCACAAGAACCTTCTTCAAGTTTGGAAAGGGAGAATCCACAAGAACCTTCCTTAAATGCAGAAGGGGAGAATCCACAAGAACCTTCCCAAGGAATTCAAAGAATGAATCCAAAAGAAACTTCTCCTTCAACTCAAACAATCCCTGTCCACATTGATGGAAAATTTGTATTATCTTATTGGTATGAAAATATTGTTCATTTTTTGATCCGTTTTGAATGTCCAGCTCAGCAACAACATACAAAATAATAAGGGTAGGATTCTATTGGCCTACTCTATTTTCACAAGTAGGAGAAAAATTCAAAGCCTGTATTCCATGTTAGATGTTTGCTGGTAAGAAAAAACTAACAGCCCTTCCACTAGTTCCAGTGGTTGTCTCAACACCATTTCTTCAAGAGGATTAGAATTTATAGGAGAAATTCACCCAGCCTCAAGTAATCAGCAGAGATGGATCTTAACTGCTACTAACTATTTCACCAAGTGGGTGGAAGCCATTCCTGTAAGAAATTCCATAGATTCAGTTGTAATCGAATTAATTGAAGAGAAAATTTTATCTAGATTTGGTTGTCCACAACAAATAGTCACTGAAAATTCCACATCATTAAATAGCATAAAGATGATTGAATTTTTCCAAAAATATCATATTCTACTACATCATTCAACTCCCTATTATCCACAACGATTTTGGGAAAAATACTGAGAGGGGGGGGGGGGGGTGAATCATTATTTTAAAGATTATTGAAATATTTTACTTTTTCTTTACTGAATTCCATATGCGGATTTTATGAACCCAACTCACGTATACATGCACATATACCAAAATAAACTAGCGTATACTGATATAATTTTATTGTTTAGAAAAACAATATTTAACTCAGTTTATCATTCATGCATCTGTTAGATAATCGAGTAACAACATAATAAAACATCACACAATAGAAAAACACATGAACACCAAGATTTAAGGTGGAAACCCAATTCGGGAGAAAACCACCGCTTTTGTTGTCTATGTATTCAATATTTATTATATGGAAAACTGATTACAATTTTGTATTGATGCAGACTCATATCAGTACGTAGGCATCTACCTGCAGAAGGCTACAACCTTATCTTGTTCTCCAGCTACTACTGGAAGGGAGCTACAACCCCCTTGCTTCTCATTTACCAATCACTCCTGGAAGGGAGCTTCAACCCCCTGATCAGAACACCAGCTACTACTGGCAGGAAGCTTCTACTTCCATAATGAAGGCTTCAGCCCTGAGAACCACTACATACCACATTTCATCAATTTTCATACTAGATCAAACAACATCAACACAACTCTTCATAAACATCAACAACCATAAAATTTACCCAATAATTCAACTAGAACAGTGAGATCACTGTAACTAGAACTCAGAAATAACCCAGACTTCAGAATAAATATGAAGATACAAACTCAACCCTGAACATTCATCAACTTAAAATGCATACGTTATTTCTCTTCACTGAACCCACGTGTATACGCGCTTTCCTTCACACCAACCTGTGTATATCTCTGTGAATACTATTTTTCATAATGTAATCAGTCTTAGATCCATATCTGAGGCTTTTAGTTAGATATCTTTAGAAATGCAGAACCCTTCATCAGTTAGTCACCATCAATCATGTTTATTCTCTCAATGATCAAATTTATACATAATCAACTTAGCAGCATATATAGTATTCAAAAACCCAGATCTACAAGAAGACTTCACTGACAGACAACAGAAATGTAGCAGAAATAAGCATTTAGCCTCTGTAATAAGCTTTAGAAAACCCTGACTGCCATATGCGCCTTTTCTAAGACAAAGCCGCGTATATACGCGCTTTTTCAAAGACAAACTAGTGCATATATCTGTGAATAATAAATTTGCAGTTTGTTTCAGATCTATAGAACTTACCCAGATTTCTTCACTTTAATTCAGCAAGCTTGCACCAGATTATATATCTAATCATCTATTCAATGGATCACACAAAAGCATAGTCATTTCAGATCTAGAGATCCTGAACCATCATCGTTTCCATGGGTGCATCATAGATTTCGATCTATCAATTAAAACAGAGTTCATCCCATGCAGATATACCTCAGAGAAAATTATTTAGTAACAACCCTTACTCATGCACCCCTTGCACTATGATATTCTTCTCCTTATATAGATGTAGCCTTTACCAATACCATGAGTCAAAACCAGACAACAACCTATGGTATTCTTGGATGGAATCAAATAGACAACTCAGAATTCAATATTGTGGGCTAATACCATGGTAATGCCCCTTGGTATCAAAATTTTTGGAGCACAAAAGGCATACGCAACTTGGAATATACTTATCCGCATGTATACGTGACTTGGCCTTTACAAACCCGCCTATAGATCCTGCAATATCAAAATTATCCAATCTTTTGCTGGTCATTATAAAATTATTCCAATAGACTGCAAAGCCTCTCCAGGAAGACATGTACTCCATCCTTTGCCAGAGAGTTGCCATCAAGGACAACATTACAATATATTAGGACATAGGAAATATTTTGCCAACAAAGGAACTGGTCTTGTTGAATCATCTAACAAAATTTTAGTAAAGGTGATCAAGAAAACTTTAGAAGACCATAAGAAAAATTGGGACAGTCATCTGATTTATGCAGTCTTGGAAAACAGGATTTCTTAGAAAAATATCAACAAGTAAATCTCCATTTCAACTATTTTATGGCAAAGATGTTCTTTTTCCTACAAATTTGGCTTTCCCTGTACTTAATTTGTTGCAAGAATCTACTGATGAACCTGATGATTTATCTAGAAGAATAAATCAGATTATTGAATTAAATGAAAACAGAGATGAGATTCAATATAAACTAAGGAAATATCAAAATAAGATGAAGAGTCTTTTTGACATAAAGGCTAGGGAAAGAGAATTTAGAGAAGTGGATTTAGTCCTAAGATGGGATGCTAGGAGAGAAGATAAAGGTAAACATGGCAAGTTTGATAATCTATGGTTTGGGCCACTTATAATTGCAAAGGTAAAGGGAAACAACACATTTGTGCTACAAAATTTGGAAGGACAATTCTTAACACTACATGTCAATGGCAGATTTTTGAAACATTATATCTAGTACTAAAGAATATCCTACATCATCATTTTACATTATCATTTTATTTTACCATTTCAAGATTGTTTCTTTTCTACAAAAAAGACGCATAGCCCGAGGAGAAGGAACATGAAACTGCTTGTTCTATGCATCCCAGAGGGGGAAGCAGTCCCTAGTTGGAGCCTATGTTGTAACATTATTTGGTTTTGATAACTTAGCATGGTAGTTTAAAAAATCAAAAATAAAATGCTAAGTTAGAACATGGATGAAAATTAAAATTTTAAAAATGTTAGGAAAACTTAAATTTTTGTACATCCATGTTAGAATAGATTTGCTCTAAAGAAAGAAAGCAAAAAGAAAAATCTTAGGAAATTATAAAATAAAAAATATGAATTATTTAGTGTTTAGCAAATAAAATCATGGCCAGCTGTTAAAATGCACCAAGTTACTAAAGGATTAGAAATTTATTTATGATTCTTAAATTATTTTAAAAATGGGTTTAGGTTTCATTTATTAAATTTAATCAATTAAGTGCTTATATGTTTTTATCCTAAGTAACTACGGGACAAAAAGAGTCAAATCACTTAGATAATGCACTAGCAACTTTGAATGACATAACTTGAACCCACTCTAGATCTACGGCGGAGAGTCACTTCGCGACCACCCCCCCGCGATCGTTTCTCATTAACGTGAGGGAGGGGGTCTGAAGTGTGAAATTAATGGCTGCAATTTTTAGCGACATGGTGGCACCATAGATTTTTGCACCCCCTCCACCCAAAACTAGAAAACGGGAAGTACCCCCCCCCCCCCCCCAAAATCCACCAACAGTTTTTCAAGCCCAATGACCGTTCCTCCCATGCTTTATGACTGTTACCTCTCATGCCCTCAGCCAACAGACATCCCTTCCTGTGACATAACCATTGTTCCACCATCCAATCTCATTCCTCCCCGTCACTTAATTTTATCCTCCAATGCTCCACTCATAGTCGTTTTGATTGCCCCGTTTGCCACTAAACCCGCTCATGAACCATTAATCACCTTGTTAGTCATTAAATATCCTTTAGAAACACTAAACCCATATGGTCATATCCCATACTATTAAAACCAAATCACAGTCTATAAAATTGTTGAGATTCAACAAGATGATGATCCTAGTGAAACTTAAGCACCTACACTAGGTGGGGCCCGCAGGCTACTTTTAGGTGTATATCTATTTTTAGAACGTTGAGAAAATTCTATTTATAGTGGCATTCTATTTTTATAATGGTGATAACATTCTATTTATATATGATTTTCTATTTTTAGATGCATGTGCGAAGTCTATTTATAGATCGCATGTCTAAAAATAAAATGCATGTCGATTATTATTATCTCTTAGCAATAATTGGACAATAAATATTAATTTATTCTCTTGAAGAACTTGATTTCAGTTAACTAAAGTGGCAAACCAGTTAGCTAAAGGAATTTCGAGTTCTAAGGTTGGTTGGTAGGACATGCAAGTGGACTTAGTTGTAACTGAGTGATTCGAAGTTGTAACAGAGTTGGATGTGTAGTTATGTGATTTTTAAAGTCGTTTAACTCAGTTATGTGAGTTAAACTAAGTTTTTATAGTTGTAACTAGTTGTAACTAAAGATATAGTAGTGAGATATTAGTGAATTAAATATTAAATTAATTCACATGGCGTGATCTCACATGCAACTGAAGAATTACTATTGTTAACTACATGCATGTCAGATCCAGTGGAGACCCAGTTGAGAGATAGGTGAAAGGGACAGTTTGACTATCTGTTGTGAAATTAGTGGGTGCACTCATGCAACCACACACACATTGGAGATTCCAATGAGGATTTTTCAGTCAAGGCAAGGCAGTAGCATTCATGTATTGTGATCAGCAGGGATTGCGCAGTGGAGGTAGGTTGTTAGGACGCAGTAAATTGGCGCATGTATTTGCCAATTTTTGTAAGACAGTGTGAGAGGATTGTATATTGTAATGAGAGATATTGGATTATAGTTTTGTATGTGATTGTTTCATGATCCATGATATATACATAATATATGATAGTAGGGTTTTTAGCTTTATCCTTTCCCGATAAAAACATTTGTGTTATGTGTGATTGATCTTTCATGTGTTTGCAATTGGCGATTAAATTTTCGCAAAGATTTTAGTAGAAGTATTTTGTATTTAATAGCGGCATATAATTGTTAGATTAGGAGAATATAGGCAATACATAATTGTATTAAAATTTCTACATGGTATCAGAGCAAAGAAGATTGCAATATTTAAGTAGTAGTTGAGTTTGTTGGTGGAAACAATTCGAATTTGATGCAAGAATTTCTTGGTGCGACAACTAAGTAAACATCGAAATGGATTTCAATGGTTTGCAGCTAGAGTATGCACTCAAGAGCAGCTCGAACTACATTACATGGAAGGATAGGATGGATGTAGTTATCTAAGATAATGGCTTGAAGGAATTCATCGACAGTGATGTTCCTAAGCCCACTTCGATGAATGCTTCATTACTTGACGCCTGGAAAAAGAAATTAGTGAAGACGAGAAGGATTTTTTTGGAAGGTGTGCAAGACCATATTGTCTCAAGCCTTCATGAGAAAGCCACACCATTTGCTATGTGGAAGGCTTTAATGGATCTTTTCCAAATTAGAAGCGACCATAAGAAATTGGCGCTGAAGGATAAACTCAGAAAGATCAATATGGAGAAGGGAAAAAATATTCATAAGTGTCTCACAAATTTTTTCCAATGTCGAGATGAACAGGGGATTGTGGGAATCACAGTTGCTGATGATGATTTGGTGAGCTTCGCTCTCTTGGGACTTCCTAAGAGTTGGCATAGTTATCAAGACTCTGTCAATGGATGGGAAAAACTGTCGGATTGGGAAAGATTGTGGTCGGATCTAGTGTAGGAGGAGTTCAGGCAGAACACCAGAGATGGCTCTTCATCAAAGAATGATGATGAAGAGGATTATGCTTTGGCTGCCAATGCAAGGAAAGGGAAGGGGAAGAAATTACATTCAAAATCTGATTCTAAAGGAAAGAAGATGGATTTGTCCAAAGTGAAGTGTTTTCACTGTCATGAACATGGGCATCTCGCCACTACCTGCCCACAGAAAAGGAAGAACAAGAAGGTTGTTGGAGTTACAGCTGATGAGGCCCTTTCCTCACAATTTGAGCTTGATTTCTCTTTGATCGCATGTTTGGTATGAAGCACAATGGGATCAGTGTGGTAGCTTAATAGTGGTGCTTCCTTCCACATGACAGGAAATAAGGAGCTTTTCAGTGACTTGGACGAGAAAGATATCCAAATGCATATATATATGGGCGACGATGGACAATATAGTAAGACCAGAAATGGTACCATTACCTTTAAGAGGGAGTGAGGTAAACCATTTCAATTGAAAGATGTTATGCATTTTCCAGGTCTGAAGAAAAACTTGGTCTTAGTCGCAGTGTTTGAGGACAGAGGCTATGACATTGTTTCCAGCGATGGAAAATATTTCCTGTGACATAAAACAACGGGTCAAGCCAAGAGGATAAGGATTCAAGTGAAGAATCTCTACAAGCTGGAGGTAGAAGGCTGCACTACCATGGTGGGCAAGGTGGGAAAAGTGGTGAGTCGGGATGAGGGCGACTTATGGCACAGGCGATTAGGCCATCTTCATTATGGAGCTTTGAAATTAATGCAGCAAATATCTACTGGACTTCCAATGGAAACACTTGCTCAGTTAGATCAGTGCAAGGGTTGCACCATGGGGAAGTATGTAAAGTCCACCTTTCATGAAAAGGAGAACCGTGCTTCGGTGATCCTAGAGAGAGTTCACACAAACTTGTGCGGATAATTCTCAGTTGCTTCAATGACAAAACACATGTATTACATTATTTTTGTTGATGACTTTTCTCGTAAATGCTAGATCTTCTTCATGTAGAAGAAGGATCAAACATTGTAAAAGTTCTGAGAGTTTAAGGCATTGGTTGAGAAAGAGTCAGGGAAGCAAGTGAAGGCTCTGAGGAAGGATAATGGTGGATAATACATCTCAAAATAATTCAAATACTTATGTAGCAAAGAAGGAATTCGAAGAGAACTCATAGCGCCTCATAACCCACAGCAAAATGGGGATGCGAAGAGGAAAAACAGAACGATCATGGGTGTTGCACGAGTGATCATGGATGATCAAGGCCTACCAATGCAGTTGTGGGCGGAAGCATGCAACACTGTGGTTTATGTGCAAAATCATTGTCCTAATAGAGTGCTTGGCATGTGTACACTCGAAGAAGCTTTTACTAGTAAGAAACCGAATGTTTCTCACTTTAAGATTGTTGGCTCATCTATTTATGTGCATGTGACCAATAACACCAGGAAGAATTTGGAACCAACTATTGAAGTTGGGATATTTTTGGGGTACACAGAAACACCCCATAATTATTGTGTGTATTTTCCAAACATTTGAATGACTGTGGTGCGATGGGATATAAAATTCAATGAGGAGAAAGCCATGATGTTGTCGCTTGAGAGGGAGCTAGACTTACATGTAGAGGAGCAAATTTTGGTTCCCAAAGATGAGTCTCTAGATGTGTATCTGCCATAGGAGGAGGTTCATGGAGTTAAGGAGTCCACTCATACAGATCCAAACATCAGAACTGGCAAAAGGCGTACCACAGAAGCTTAGAGGCTGAAGCTTGATGCGGCATAGAATGTAGGAGTCCCTACTTCACAGCGTAGACAAAGACATTCTCCTAAACGATTCACTAGATACATGGCTCTCATGAGAAAATGTGTTGTGACTGAGACATCTTCCTTTTAGGAAGCATTGTGGGAGCCCACTTGAGTAGATGCAATGGTGGAGGAGTATGACTCCATTGTCAGAAACAATGCTTGGGAAATTGTTCCAAGGCCAGTTGATAAATTAGTGGTAGTTTCAAGATGGATCTACAAGGTAAAGTAAGTTGATAATGGGAGTGTCTGGAAATACAAGGCCAGATCTGTGGCCCAGGGCTTTTCACAGATCGAGGGGATAGATTATGAAGAAACATTTGCACCTGTCGCATGGTATTGTTCCATAAGGACCATCCTTTCTCTCTCAGCGCAGATGGGTTGGCACATTCATCAGATGGATGTGAAGACTGTCTTACTTAATGGGATCATTGAGGAAGAAGTGTACATTGAGCAGCCTGAAGGATTTGAGATCTTCAGCGGTGAGTCGCATGTGTGCAGACTCAAAATACCGTTGTATGGGCTGAAGCAAGCACCTCGTTCTTGGTACACTCAAATCGATAGCTATTTCACTGGACTTGGCTTCACTAAGAGTGAGGAAAATCCAAACCTATACAAAATTGTGGTGGAGGGTAATATTTAAATCATTATTCTTTATGTTTATGATTTAATACTAACTGTTGATGAGCAGTTGATACACTCATGCAAGGAGGACCTTGCAAAGGAGTTCAAGATGAAGGATATGGGCCTCCTTCATTATTTCCTTGGATTGGAAATTTGGCAGCAAGATGGTGAAATTTTTGTGTCTCAAGGAAAGTATGCAAGGGAGATATTGTGTAAGTTTCACATGGAGGGCTGTAAACCCATGGATACTGCTCTTCCAGGAAACTGGAGGAAAGAGGACGCTACATCTGGAGAGGTATTGGATGCTATTGTCTATCGACAGTTAGTGGGTTCGCTAATGTATTTAGTAAATACAAGACCAGACATATGCTATGCAGTGAACCAGCTTAGTCAAGTGATGGTTAAGCCTACCAAGCTCTTTTGGAAGGCGGGCAAGCATGTCCTGAGATATCTGAGGGGCACATCTGAGTATGGCTTATGGTACAAATATATGGATGAAGTGAAGTTGCATGGTTTCATAGATGCAGATTGGGTGGGCAGCCCAACAGACAAAAAGAGCACATCAGGAGGGGTCTTCAATATTGGATCTGCATCTATTTCTTGGTACAACAAGAAACAAAGATCCGTGGCACTCATTTCAGCAGAAGTGGAATACATGGCATCAAGTCACACTGCATGTGAGGCTATCTGGATGAGAAAGATCCTGGTTGTTTTGTTTGGTTCTTATTTAGATCCTACAGTGATTCATTGTGATAATCAGAGTTGCATTAAAATCTTGATTAATCCTATGTTTCATGATAGATCTAAGCATATAGATATCCGGTATCATCATATCAGAGATTGTGTGCAGTGGAAGATCATGTTGCTTCAGTACATTCCTAGGGAAGATCAGGATGCAAATATTATGACTAAGGAGCTCACCAGGAACAAATTCGAATACCATAGAGATAAGATTGGGGTGAAGGATAATCCCTTTCTTGTTGAGAGAGAGTGTTGAGATTCAACAAGATGATGATCCTAGTGAAAATTAAGCATCTACAGTAGGTGGGGCCTGCAGGCTATTTTTAGGTGTATGTCTATTTTTAGAATGTTGAGAAAATTCTATTTATAGTGGGATTCTATTTTTATAATGGTGAGAAAATTATATTTATAGATGAGGTTCTATTTTTAGATGCATGTGCAAAGTCTATTTATAGATCGAATTTCTAAAAATAGAATGCATGTCGATTATTATTATCTCTTAATAATAATTGGACAATAAATATTAATATATTCTCTTAAAGCACTTGATTTCAGTTAACTGAAGTGGAAAACCAGTTAGTTGAAGGAATTTAGAGTTCTAAGGTTGGTTGGTGGGACATGCAAGTGGACTTAGTTGTAACTGGGTGATTCGAAGTTGTAATAGAGTTGGATGTGTAGTTATGTGAGTTTTATAGTAGTTTAACTCAGTTAAGTGAGTTAAAATTAGTTGTGCTAGTTGTAACTAGTTGTAACTAAAGGCACACTAGTGAGAGATCAGTGAATTAAATATTAAGTTAATTCACATGGAGTGATCTCTCATGCAACTGAAGATTTACTACTGTTAACTACATGCATGTCAAATCCAGTGGAGACCCAGTTGAGAGATAGGTGAAAGGGACAATTTGACTATCTGTTGTGACATTAGTGGGTGCACCCTTGTAACCACACACACATTGGATATGCCAATGAGGTTTTCGCAATCAAGGCAAGGAAGTATCTCATTCATTTAGGGATTGTGATCAATAGGTATTGCGCAGTGGAGGCAGGTTGTTAGGAGGCAGTAAATTGGCACATATATTTTCCAATTTTTATATGAGAGTATGAGAGGCATGTATATTGTACTAAGATCTCTTGGATTAGATTTTTGTATGATATTGTTTCATGATCCATGATATATACATAATATATGATAGTGGGGTTTTTAGCTTTATGCTTTCCCAGTAAAAACATATGTGTTATGTGTGATTGATATTTCTTCATGTCTTTGCAATTGGCAATTAAATTTTCGCAAATATTTTAGTAGAAGGATTTTTAATTTAACAGTGGCATATAATTTTTAGATCGGGAGAATCTAGGAAATACATAATTGTATTAAAATTTCTACAAAAATCGTTTACACACTCCCTTTCATCAATTTTCTTTCTCGTCCAGATTGCTATTATCCCCGCATTTTATTTCAAAGTAAATTTTCAGTCTCTACACTCTGCAACCACTATCCTACTTCTGTAATCCCTACCACCCTATCTATAACTCGTTCTTCAAATATTTTTCTCTATGGATACCCTTTCAAGCATGGATCCCAAAGCCAAGACCAAAAAAAAATGACCCCTAAGGGTAAAGCTAAGAATCAGGTGACAAAAGAAGTCCAGATCATTAATCATCTTGCAGAGGTCGCTAATCTAGTTGTAGAATAGATCCCTACTACAATGCCACAGCTTAGCCTCGACCTCATACCCCTTGTCGATGCCTTTTTCAAAGTCACAGACTGTCATTGTGAATTCAATTTCTATGAGCTACATATATGGTTAAAACAGAAGAACATAGATAACCAGGACCCTATAAGGTTCTGGGAATCCATGTTTCCTTTGTTTTCCTTTCCACAAACTCACCCTTTTCCTGATCTAATTGCCTGGTGTCAAAAACAGTATGACCCTATAACCAGGTCAGTGGTGGCTCAGAATGGAAACATTCTGATTACCATATCCCTTGAAAATATAAACCAGATGCTACTCATTCCTTCATTTGATTCTATGTCCCATTTTTCAATTAAAACAGAGTTCATCCCATGCAGATATACCTCAGAGAAAATTATTCAGTAACAACCCTTACTCATCCACCCCTTGCACTATGATATTCTTCTCCTTATATAGATGTAGCCTTTACCAATACCATGAGTCAAAACCAGACAACAACCTATGGTATTCTTGGATGGAATCAAATAGACAACTCAGCATTCAATATTGTGGGCTAATACCATGGTAATGCCCCTTGGTATCAAAATTTTTGGAGCACAAAAGGCATAGGCAACTTGGAATATACTTATCCGCATGTATACGTGACTTAGCCTTTACAAACCCGCATATAGATCCTGCAATATCAAAATTATCCAATCTTTTGCTGGTCATTATAAAATTATTCCAATAGACTGCAAAGCCTCTCCAAGAAGACATGTACTCCATCCTTTGCCAGAGAGTTGCCATCAAGGACAACATTACAATATATTAGGACATAGGAAATATTTTGCCAACAAACGAACTGGTCTTGTTGAATCATCTAACAAAATTTTAGTAAAGGTGATCAAGAAAACTTTAGAAGACCATAAGAAAAATTGGGACAGTCATCTGATTTATGCAGTCTTGGAAAACATGATTTCTTAGAAAAATATCAACAAGTAAATCTCCATTTCAACTATTTTATGGCAAAGATGTTCTTTTTCCTACAAATTTGGCTTTCCCTGTACTTAATTTGTTGCAAGAATCTACTGATGAACCTGATGATTTATCTAGAAGAATAAATCAGATTATTGAATTAAATGAAAACAGAGATGAGATTCAATATAAACTAAGGAAATATCAAAATAAGATGAAGAGTCTTTTTGACATAAAGGCTAGGGAAAGAGAATTTAGAGAAGTGGATTTAGTCCTAAGATGGGATGCTAGGATAGAAGATAAAGGTAAACATGGCAAGTTTGATAATCTATGGTTTGGGCCACTTATAACTGCAAAGGTAAAGGGAAACAACACATTTGTGCTACAAAATTTGGAAGGAAAATTTTTAACACTACATGTCAATGGAAGATTTTTGAAACATTATATCTAGTACTGAAGAATATCCTACATCATCATTTTACATTATCATTTTCTTTTACCATTTCAAGATTGTTTCTTTTCTACAACAAAGATGCATAGCCCGAGGAGAAGGAACATGGAACTGCTTGTTCTATGCATCCCAGAGGGGGAATAAATCCCTAGTTGGAGCCTATGTTGTAACATTATTTGGTTTTGATAACTTAGCATGGTAGTTTAAAAAATGAAAAATAAAATGCTAAGTTAGAACATGGATGAAAATTAAAATTTTAAAAATGTTAGGAAAACTTAAATTTTTGTACATCCATGTTAGAATAGATTTGCTCTAAAGAAAGAAAGCAAAAATAAAAATCTTAGGAAATTATAAAATAAAAAATATGAATTATTTAGTGTTTAGCAAATAAAATCATGGCCAGCTGTTAAAATGCACCAAGTTACTAAAGGATTAGAAATTTATTTATGATTCTTAAATTATTTTAAAAATGGGTTTAGGTTTCATTTATTAAATTTAATCAATTAAGTGCTTATATGTTTTTATCCTAAGTAACTACGGGACAAAAAGAGTCAAGTCACTTAGATAATGCACTAGCAACTTTGAACGACATAACTTGAACCCACTCTAGATCTACGGCGGAGAGTCACTTCGCGACCACCCCCCCCCGCGATCGTTTCTCATTAACGTGAGGTTGGGGGTCTGAAGTGTGAAATTAATGGCTGCAATTTTTAGCGACATGGTGGCACCATAGATTTTTGCACCCCCTCCACCCAAAACTAGAAAACGGGAAGTACCCCCCCCCCCCCCCCCCAAAATCCACCAACAGTTTTTCACGCCCAATGACCGTTCCTCCCATGCTTTATGATTGTTACCTCTCATGCCCTCAGCCAACAGACATCCCTTCCTGTGACATAACCATTGTTCCACCATCCAATCTCATTCCTCCCCGTCACTTAATTTTATCCTCCAATGCTCCACTCATAGTCGTTTTGATCGCCCCGTTTGCCACTAAACCCGCTCATGAACCATTAATCACCTTGTTAGTAATTAAATATCCTTTAGAAACACTAAACCCATATGGTCATATCCCATACTGTTAAAACCAAATCACAGTCTATAAAATTGTTGAGATTCAACAAGATGATGATCCTAGTGAAACTTAAGCACCTACACTAGGTGGGGCCCGCAGGCTACTTTTAGGTGTATATCTATTTTTAGAACGTTGAGAAAATTCTATTTATAGTGGAATTCTATTTTTATAATGGTGATAACATTCTATTTATATATGATTTTCTATTTTTAGATGCATGTGCGAAATCTATTTATAGATCGCATGTCTAAAAATAAAATGCATGTCGATTATTATTATCTCTTAGCAATAATTGGACAATAAATATTAATTTATTCTCTTGAAGAACTTGATTTCAGTTAACTAAAGTGGCAAACCAGTTAGCTAAAGGAATTTCGAGTTCTAAGGTTGGTTGGTAGGACATGCAAGCGGACTTAGTTGTAACTGAGTGATTCGAAGTTGTAACAGAGTTGGATGTGTAGTTATGTGATTTTTAAAGTAGTTTAACTCAGTTATGTGAGTTAAACTAAGTTTTTATAGTTGTAACTAGTTGTAACTAAAGATACAGTAGTGAGATATTATTGAATTAAATATTAAATTAATTCACATGGCGTGATCTCACATGCAACTGAAGATTTACTATTGTTAACTACATGCATGTCAGATCCAGTGGAGACCCAGTTGAGAGATAGGTGAAAGGGACAGTTTGACTATTTGTTGTGAAATTAGTGGGTGCACTCATGCAACCACACACACATTGGAGATGCCAATGAGGATTTTTCATTCAAGGCAAGGCAGCATCATTCATGTATTGTGATCAGCAGGGATTGCGCACTGGAGGTAGGTTGTTAGGACGCAGTAAATTGGCGCATGTATTTGCCAATTTTTGTAAGACAGTGTGAGAGGATTGTATATTGTAATGAGAGATATTGGATTATAGTTTTGTATGTGATTGTTTCATGATCCATGATATATACATAATATATGATAGTAGGGATTTTAGCTTTATCCTTTCCCGGTAAAAACATTTGTGTTATGTGTGATTGATCTTTCATGTGTTTGCAATTGGCGATTAAATTTTCGCAAAGATTTTAGTAGAAGTATTTTGTATTTAATAGTTTCATATAATTGTTAGATTAGGAGAATATAGGAAATAAATAATTGTATTAAAATTTCTACATGGTATCGGAGCAAAGAAGATTGCAATATTGAAGTAGTAGTTGAGTTTGTTGGTGGAAACAATTTGAATTTGCTACAAGAATTTCTTGGTGCGACAACTAAGTAAACATCGAAATGGATTTCAATGGTTTGCAGCTAGAGTATGCACTCAAGAGCAGCTTGAACTACATTGCATGGAAGGACAGGATGGATGTAGTTATCTAAGATAATGGCTTGAAGGAATTCATCGACAGTGATGTTCCTAAGCCCACTTCGATGAATGCTTCATTACTTGACGCCTGGCAAAAGAAAGTAGTGAAGACGAGAAGGATTTTTTTGGAAGGTGTGCAAGACCATATTGTCTCAAGCCTTCATGGGAAAGCCACTCCATTTGCTATGTGGAAGGCTTTAATGGATCTTTTCCAAATTAGAAGCGACCATAGGAAGTTGGCGCTGAAGGATAAACTCAGAAAGATCAATATGGAGAAGGGAAAAAATATTCATAAGTATCTCACAAATTTTTTCCAATGTCGAGATGAACAGGGGATTGTGGGAATCACAGTTGTTGATGATGATTTGGTGAGCTTGGCTCTCTTGGGACTTCCTAAGAGTTGGCATAGTTATCAAGACTCTGTCAATGGACGGGAAAAACTGCCGGATTGGGAAAGATTGTGGTCGGATCTAGTGTAGGACGAGTTCAGGCAGAACACCAGAGATGGCTCTTCATCAAAGAATGATGATGAAGAGGATTATGCTTTGGCTGCCAATGCAAGGAAATGGAATGGGAAGAAATTCCATTCAAAATCTGATTCTAAAGGAAAGAATATGGATTTGTCCAAAGTGAAGTGTTTTCACTGTCATGAACATGGGCATCTCGCCACTACCTGCCCACAGAAAAGGAAGAACAAGAAGGTTGTTGGATTTACAGCTGATGAGGCCCTTTCCTCACAATTTGAGCTTGATTTCTCTTTGATCGCATGTTTGGAATCAAGCACAATGGTATCGGTGTGGTAGCTTAACAGTGGTGCTTCCTTCCACATGACAGGAAATAAGGAGCTTTTCAGTGACTTGGAGGAGAAAGATATCCAAATGCATATACATATGGTTGAAAATGGACAATATAGTACGCCCAGCAATGGTACCATTACCTTTAAGAGGGAGTGAGGTAAACCATTTCAATTGAAAGATGTTATGCATTTTCCAGGCCTGAAGAAAAACTTGGTCTTAGTCGCAATGTTTGAGGACAGAGGCTATGACATTGTTTCCAGTGATGGAAAATCTTTCCGGCGACATAAAACAACGGGTCAAGCCAAGAGGATAAGGATTCAAGTCAAGAATCTCTACAAGCTGGAGGTAGAAGGCTGCACTACCATGGTGGGCAAGGTGGGAAAAGTGGTGAGTCGGGATGAGGGCGAATTATGGCACAGGCGATTAGGCCATCTTCATTATGGAGCTTTGAAATTAATGCAGCAAATATCTACTAGACTTCCAATGGAAACACTTGCTCAGTTAGATCAGTGCAAGGGTTGCACCATGGGGAAGTATGTAAAGTCCACCTTTCATGAAAAGGAGAACCGTGCTTCGGTGATCCTAGAGAGAGTTCACACAAACTTGTGCGGATAATTCTCAGTTGCTTCAATGACAAAACACATGTATTACGTTATTTTTGTTGATGACTTTTCTCGTAAATGCTAGATCCTCTTCATGTAGAAGAAGGATCAAACATTGTAAAAGTTCTGAGAGTTTAAGGCATTGGTTGAGAAAGAGTCAGGGAAGCAAGTGAACGCTCTGAGGAATGATAATGGTGGATAATACATCTCAAAATAATTCAAATACTTATGTAGCAAAGAAGGAATTCGAAGAGAAATCATAGCGCCTCATAACCCACAGCAAAATGGGGATGCGAAGAGGAAAAACAGAACGATCATGGGTGTTGCACGAGTGATCATGGATGATCGAGGCCTACCAATGCAGTTGTGGGCGGAAGCATGCAACACTATGGTTTATGTGCAAAATCATTGTCCTAATAGAGTACTTGGCATGTGTACACTCTAAGAAGATTTTACTAGTAAGAAACCGAATGTTTCTCACTTTAAGATTTTTGGCTCATCTGTTTATGTGCATGTGACCAATAACACCAGGAAGAATTTGGAACCAACTATTGAAGTTGGGATATTTTTGGGGTACACAGAAACACCCCATAATTATTGTGTGTATTTTCCAAACATTTGAATGACTGTGGTGCGATGGGATATAAAATTCAATGAGGAGAAAGCCATGAAGTTGTCGCTTGAGAGGGAGCTAGACTTACATGTAGAGGAGCAAATTTTGGTTCCCAAAGATGAGTCTCTAGATGTGTATCTACCATAGGAGGAGGTTCATGGAGTGAAGGAGTCCACTCATACAGATCCAAACATCAGAACTGGCAGAAGGCGTACCACAGAAGCTTAGAGGCTAAAGCTTGATGCGGCATAGAATGTAGGAGTCCCTACTTCACAGCGTAGACAAAGACATTATCCTAAACGATTCACTAGATACATGGCTCTCATGAGAAAATGTATTGTGACTGCGACATCTTCCTTTTAGGAAGCATTGTGGGAGCCCACATGAGTAGATGAAATGGTGGAGGAGTATGACTCCATTGTCAGAAACAATGCTTGGGAAATTGTTCCAAGGCCAGTTGATAAATTAGTGGTAGTTTCAAGATGGATCTACAAGGTAAAGCAAGTTGCTAATGGGAGTGTCTAGAAATACAAGGCCAGATCTGTGGCCCGGGGCTTTTCACATATCGAGGGGATAGATTATGAAGAAACATTTGCACCTGTCGCATGGTATTGTTCCATAAGGACCATCCTTTCTCTCTCAGCGCAGATGGGTTGGCACATTCATCAGATGGATGTGAAGACTGTCTTACTTAATGGGATCATTGAGGAAGAAGTGTACATTGAGCAGCCTGAAGGATTTGAGATCTTCAGCGGTGAGTCGCATGTGTACAGACTCAAAAGACCATTGTATGGGCTGAAACAAGCACCTCGTTCTTGGTACACTCAAATCGATAGCTATTTCACTGGACTTGGCTTCACTAAGAGTGAGGAAAATCCAAACCTATACAAAATTGTGGTGGAGGGTAATATTTAAATCATTATTCTTTACGTTTATGATTTAATACTGACTGGTGATGAGCAGTTGATACACTCATGCAAGGATGACCTTGCAAAGGAGTTCAAGATGAAGGATATGGGCCTCCTTCATTATTTCCTTGGATTGGAAATTTGGCAGCAAGATGGTGAAATTTTTGTGTCTCAAGGAAAGTATGCAAGGGAGATATTGTGTAAGTTTCACATGGAGGGCTGCAAACCCATGGATACTTCTCTTCTAGGAAACTGGAGGAAAGAGGACGCTACATCTGGAGAGGTATTGGATGCTATTGTCTATCGACAGTTAGTGGGTTCGATAATGTATTTAGTAAATACAAGACCAGACATATGCTATGCAGTGAACCAGCTTAGTCAAGCGATGGTTAAGCCTACCAAGCTGTTTTGGAAGGCAGGCAAGCATGTCCTGAGATATCTGAGGGGCACATCTCAGTATGGCTTATGGTACAAATATATGGATGAAGTGAAGTTGCATGGTTTCATAGATGCAGATTGGGTGGGCAGCCCAACAAACAGAAAGAGCACATCAGGAGGGGTCTTCAATATTGGATCTGCATCTATTTCTTGGTACAACAAGCAACAAAGATCCGTGGCACTCATTTCAGCAGAAGTGGAATACATGGCATCAAGTCACACTGCATGTGAGGCTATCTGGATGAGAAAGATCCTGGTTGGTTTGTTTGGTTCTTATTTAGATCCTACAGTGATTCATTGTGATAATCAGAGTTTCATTAAAATCTCGATTAATCCTATGTTTCATGATAGATCTAAGCATATAGATATCCAGTATCATCATATCAGAGATTGTGTGCAGTGGAAGATCATGTTGCTTCAGTACATTCCTAGGGAAGATCAGGATGCAAATATTCTGACTAAGGAGCTCACCAGGAACAAATTCGAATACCATAGAGATAGGATCAGGGTGAAGGATAATCCCTTTCTTGTTGAGAGAGAGTGTTGAGATTCAACAAGATGATGATCCTAGTGAAAATTAAGCATCTACAGTAGGTGGGGCCTGCAGGCTATTTTTAGGTGTATGTCTATTTTTAGAATGTTGAGAAAATTCTATTTATAGTGGGATTCTATTTTTATAATGGTGAGCAAATTATATTTAAAGATGAGGTTCTATTTTTAGATGCATGTGCGAAGTCTATTTATAGATCGCATTTCTAAAAATAGAATGCATGTCGATTATTATTATCTCTTAATAATAATTGGACAATAAATATTAATATATTCAAAGCACTTGATTTTAGTTAACTGAAGTGGAAAACCAATTAGTTGAAGGAATTTAGAGTTCTAAGGTTGGTTGGTGGGACATGCAAGTGGACTTAGTTGTAACTGGGTGATTCGAAGTTGTAATAGAGTTGGATGTGTAGTTATGTGAGTTTTAAAGTAGTTTAACTCAGTTAAGTGAGTTAAAATTAGTTGTGCTAGTTGTAACTAGTTTTAACTAAAGGCACACTAGTGAGAGATCAGTGAATTAAATATTAAGTTAATTCACATGGAGTGATCTCTCATGAAATTGAAGATTTACTACTGTTAACTACATGCATGTCAAATCCAGTGGAGACCCAGTTGAGAGATAGGTGAAAGGGACAATTTGACTATCTGTTGTGACATTAGTGGGTGCACTCATGTAACCACACACACATTGGATATGCCAATGAGGTTTTCACAATCAAGGCAAGGAAGTATCTCATTCATTTAGGGATTGTGATCAATAGGTATTGCGTAGTGGAGGCAGGTTGTTAGGAGGCAGTAAATTGGCACATATATTTTCCAATTTTTATATGAGAGTATGAGAGGCATGTATATTGTACTAAGATCTCTTGGATTAGATTTTTGTATAAGATTGTTTCATGATCCATGATATATACATAATATATGATAGTGGGGTTTTTAGCTTTATGCTTTCCCAGTAAAAACATATGTGTTATGTGTGATTGATATTTCTTCATGTCTTTGCAATTGGCAATTAAATTTTCGCAAATATTTTAGTAGAAGGATTTTTAATTTAACAGTGGCATATAATTGTTAGATCAGGAGAATCTAGGAAATACATAATTGTATTAAAATTTCTACAAAAATCGTCTACACACTCCCTTTCATCAATTTTCTTTCTCGTCCAGATTGCTATTATCCCCGCATTTTATTTCAAAGTAAATTTTCAGTCTCTACACTCTGCAACCACTATCCTACTTCTGTAATCCCTACCACCCTATCTATAACTCATTCTTCAAATATTTTTCTCTATGGATACCCTTTCAAGCATGGATCCCAAAGCCAAGACCAAGAAAAAATGACCCCTAAGGGTAAAGCTAAGAATCAGGTGACAAAAGAAGTCCAGATCATTAATCATGTTGCAGAGGTCGCTAATATAGTTGTAGAATAGATCCCTACTACAATGCCACAGCTTAACCTCGACCTCATACCCCTTGTCGATGCCTTTTTCAAAGTCACAGACTGTCATTGTGAATTCGATTTCTATGAGCTACATATATGGTTAAAACAGAAGAACATAGATAACCAGGACCCTATAAGGTTCTGGAAATCCATGTTTCCTTTGTTTTCCTTTCCACAAACTCACCCTTTTCCTGATCTAATTGCCTGGTGTCAAAAACAGTATGACCCTATAACCAGGTCAGTGGTGGCTCAGAATGGAAACATTCTGATTACCATATCCCTTGAAACTATAAACTAGATGCTACTCATTCCTTCATCTGATTCTCTGTCCCATTTTTCACCTGCTGCTCTCATGGACCTTTACCACAAACTATATTTCCCTTAGAGAGCTTAGATATTTGACATTTTCTTACCTAAGGATGCAGAGTTTCCTCATAAAAAGCCACCATATTCATCCTCAATTTTTCCCGAAGCCTCCAAACACTGCATCTCTCTCCTTTCATACCTGCTAAGATACCCAAATGAAAAAATTGTTGATGAACCCATCATGGGGTTCTTATCTATTTTTAGTAAAGAAAATCGGCATTTTTTATGTATAATTTCAGCCAATTCTTGGCTGAAAATATACATGAACAATTCATGAACTTCACCACACAAGGAGTGTTCAATTATACTTATCTAATTGTTCACATGTTTTTGTTTCAACATGAAGAAATGTTGTCTCTCCACTTCAACAAGCAGGATGCACAAGGAGTGAATCAATCAATGATTCACTAGAGGAATTTGGTCAGAGCTTCATCAACAATGACTTCTTTTGCAGAGTTCATAGACTTATTCATACATATAGTAAGGAAACTCCTTACAAGTCAATCAGAGCCCAGAATTGGAGAATAAATTAAAAGGATCATGCACCTCAACGAGCAAGCTAAAACTGGTGAATGGTACCTATATAAAAATTACATAGAAATCAGGGTATATGGCTATGAACTCACACCATATAATCTTCCAAAATATGTCCCTATGAGAGTTTTCTCCTTAGATTACATTAGACAAATGTTAAAGATGGATGACTTAAATTTTGTCTCAAGAAAGAGAAAATCTCAGTTTAAACTAAAATACAGCATTGGATCCTTCATCTGCAATACCAGAGTAGCTGGTGCTGAAGCAGATGCAATTTTAAATAATATGGGTTTTCAACTGAGTTTTACTTGGTCCTATGATCCCCATGGAATTATTTCTTCTCTGATATTTTAACTCAAAACAACTTCCTACACTCATACCTCCAGAGTAGAAGTAGAGAAATGCATGAACCAAGATGAATGGTTTTAGGCACTCTCTAGGAAGTAGATGAATAGGTCATTTCAACTTCTAATGTACAGATCCCAGTTACTGATAGTAAATAGCAGAAGAGAATCATAGAAGAGCCTCCACATGCCAAATAAATACTCAAGGAATTCATCTTGCAACACAAAAATCCAAATCTTGCTTCCATCATACTCTCAGAGGGAGAACAACCCGAAATTATAGATTTGGGAGAAAATGAAGTTTCTAAATCCACCAGTGTTCCTAAAAATCCTCCATCATTATCACCTACAAGAGAACCAATGGATATTATCTAGCATTCAGATGCCATATCTTCTGAAGAGAAAAACATTTTCTCCAGATTCTTAGACATCAAGCACAAGAATGAAGCATTGAAATCTGATGTTTATAGTCAATTCTGGAAGCAAACATCTACATCACAGCATAGGCTTATCACTGACTTTGACAATGAGAAAGGAAGGATGAAAATGGCCTTTCTGCAAGCAACAATGCCATTTCCAAAGACTCATGCTGAGTACAAGAAAATTGTCTTCTTTTTTTATGCAAATCAGATCCATCCAAATAATCAAAAGGACATGCACAGGCAGTCAGGAGAGATTTTATTTTCAACAATGACAACAACAACCATCTCACTTTATAAACTGAAAGTTGCATTATCAAATGTTCAATCTCAACTAAATATTGAAAAATTGTCTTCATTGGCTAAAGACAACAGATTGAAGTCATTGGAAGACCTTGTAGCGAATGTTGGGTATGACCCAAAAGATTGCAAGACAATTGAGGAAATAATTAAAAGTAATAATGCATACAGATCTACTCTACAAAAACAACTCAAGCTACCCTCAAATGAAGACCCATAGACTAAGTATATTGTAGAAAATGAATGTAACAAAGAGGATATGCTAAAATTGATCATTGATCAAAACCTGGAAATTAGAAAGATGGAAGAATAAATTGAAGAATTACTACTGAAAGATAAATCAGCAGTTCAGGTGACCACTGATCCTAATATAACAACTCAAACACCTTCTGTAGGTACAGAACTTTCAATAACTTTAACAACAACTGACGCAACAAAATTAGCACAAGATCTGGTTATTCATAAGCAAGCACATGAGAATTATAACAAAGGTTTCAGATTCTTGAGTCACAAAATGATAAATTTTACATGGAGGAAATGAAAAATACTCATCAGTTAGTAATTCAGATAAAAGAGCTATAGAGTTAATCTCTAATGGCAGCAACTCTAGTTGAAGCTAAGCAGATTATCTGGGAAGACATGAGCAAGTCTATGATAGAGGTATGGCCATCCACACAGATTATCTTTAAACAATAGGAGCTCATCACCAAATGTAGAGTAACCATTGAAGAGAAAAAAGAGCATCTCAAAAAGAATCCAAGTGAAGCCATTGACATTATCAAGGTTCTCAACTCAAATAACATAGATGAGTTGGAATAAATCAACATCTTGGATAGAACTACAACAATTTTGGAGATAAAGAAAGTTCTACAGAAAATAAATTTAATCAACCAATTGCAAACCAAATCTGAAGCTTTGAATATTGTTGTTCAAATATTTCATACTAATTTTAATGTTTTAAATCATAAAGGACTGACAGGATTGGTAGGATTAGATGATAAGTTGATTAAATTAGAAGATTAATATAAAAAGTTATACACAATTTCAATAGATAAGTCAAATTTTGCAGGTATCAAAGGACATGTTACATGAAAGGAATTTCTTGAAGCTCTATAGTTTGATTTGATAATTCAACATCAAATCAAACATTTATTCATTCAAATTCCAACTTTTGATAGATATACAGAAGTAGATGAAATCTTCAGAAAGATGATGAGTGTAGAAATCCCAAGTCAAGATCAATGGGATAAATTGTGATACCATCGAGTAAAAGGAGGAATTTTTACAACATGCCAGCACATCAGATTTTTTAGGGTCCAGCCAGCAACAGCTTCCATCAAAAGGGGCCAAGTCATTAACAACTTCCAAGAAAACATAAACACTCCATCTATCTGTTTCCTTCTTCTATTATTATTTATTCTATTATTGTAAACAATTAAGATATTTCTAATCTTTAGGAATTAGTATAAATAACTCTCATTTCGATTTATTAAGGGTTGCACTGTTGGAAGAGAGAATTTTTGTAAGCAAAAATTGTACAAGTTTTTTTTATGATCAAGAATAGAAGAAGGATTCTGAATTTGTCTCATACAGCTCTGTTCTCTCTCTAAGTTTTTCCATTTTTCATACATTTTGTCTCTTCATATGTTTAATTGTTATCAATATAACTAGGTGATATTAACTATGTTTCAATAATCTTATGATTCCTCCTGAAGTTATTATCAATATAAATAATGATTTACTTAACAGTTTGTTGATGTAAGTCCCTTTCATTTATAATTTGTCAGCATCTTGATAATGTTAAATGTATTTTGTTGAACTTTTAGAAATTGTTTAAAGGTTTTCAAGCTTATGATTTATTGAATAATTCAATCTGAATATTTGATAATCATATATTCTTACATAAGTCTACTTAAACAATTTACAAAATCATAATCATTGTGTGAGATAAACAAGCATCCCTGACTTATAGTTACTGAGATTATCAGGAAGATTTAATCAATAACTATTTGCTAAAAGTTACCTTATACATTGGTCCTCCAAAATTACAAAACACAACAAAACATTATAGATTCTTTGGCATGATTATTGAACACAATTATCTCAAAGGACAACAACCCCCAAAGGAAAAACCAAGAGACCAACTTCAAAGGAGAAACCTTCCACTACCACCACGGTCGACCTCGACCATATTCCTCTTGCAGACACCCTCTACAAAATTGTTGACATAGAGTGCAAGTTCAAGTTTCATGAATTGCACCTGAGGTTGAAGCAATATCAGATAAAATTATGGGAAGCCCTTCTGCCCCTCTTCTGCTTTCCCAAAACCTATGATTTTCCAGACCTGGTTATCTAGTGCCAAACCAAATATGATCCTATTAAAAGAGCAATAGTGGCTAAGAATGGTGACATTATGATTTCCATTACTACTGAAACCATCAATAACATGCTTTCAATTCCCCAATCAGATTCCTTAAGGTTATTTTCATAAGAAGCCCTTATGGAATTGTACCATAAGCTGACCTTTCTCCAAAGAGCTCAGATTTTTTAGACATTTCTACCAGATGATGCTAAATTTCCCAAGAGAAATCCACCCTAACCATATTCAATGTTCCCCGAAGCCACTAGACACATCATCTACCTATTTTCATGTTTGTTAGTTTACCTAGATGATAAAACAGTTGATGAATCCATTCTTGGATTCTTTTCTATATTTTCTAAGCATTAGCAACCTACTTTCATGTGAAATTATAGCCAATCTTTGGCTGATAATATACATGAGAAGTTTATGAATTTAACTACACAATGGATGTTCAATTACACCTATGTACTTGTGTACATGTTTCTATTTCAGCATGGAGACTCACTGCTAATTACACTCAACAAACAACATGAACAAGGAATTAATCAATCAGTCATCCATTGGACTGATATGATTAGATTTTTTTCAACTAAATTCACTCTCTTAGACTTCATTGACACATTCATACATCCAGTGGCATAGCTTCTCAACAACCAGACAGAGCCTAGAATTGGTGAGGAAATATAAAGGCATTTTACATTTAAGTGATCAAGTAAATACTGGTGACTGGTATTTATACCAGAATTACATAGAAATAACGATATATGGTTGTGAACTTGCACCATATAAGCTGCCAAAGTATGTTCCAATTAGAATTTTTTCCTTGGAATATATTAGGCAAACGATCAACATGGATGATATTCATTTTGTATCAAGGAAGAGAAAGTCACAATTTAAGATCAAAATCTAAAATTGGCTCATTTATCTGCAACACCATATCAATTAGTATTGAGGAAGATACACTCTTAAAGAACATGAATTTTCATCCCAGCTTCACCTGGTCATATGACCCCTTTGGTATCATTTCAAGTCTAAGGGTTGAATTAAAAACAAATCCTTACAATCATACATTAAGGCCAGAAATAGAAAAATTTATGAATCAAGAAAAGTGGGCAGATAATACACTTCAAGAAGCAGAAGAACATATTTTATCTACCTCTACTGTACAGACTCCAATTGCTCAGAGTAAACAGCAGAAAATGGTAAGAGAAGAAACTTCATCCAATATGGAGCTGATTAAATAATTCATAATTCAACATAAAAATACAAAGACTAACTTGACAATATCTATAGAAGAAAATAAAAAACAGTTAGAAATCATTGACCTTGGAGATGTAGAGTTTTCTACATTAGCACGAACAAGTGTTCCTAATACTCCTCCCACATCTTCACATTTTCAAGAATCGCTAGAGATCATTTAGACTATTGGAAACAACTCACTTGATGATCAGAATATATTTTCAAAATTCCTGGAGATGAAGTAGAAGAATGAGACATTAAAGTCAAATGTCTACAGCCAATTCTGGAAGCAGACCTCCACTTCTCAACACAAACTTCTATTTTATTTTGAGAGTGAGAAAGGAAGGATGCAAGTGAATTTCTTACAAGCCCAAGTTCCATTTCCAAAATCTCCATAAAACTACAAAATGACCATATTTTCATTTTATACTAATCAAATTCATCCAATAGATCAAACAGATATGCACAGACAGTCTGGTGAGATGTTGATTTCCACCATGACCACTACGTCCATGTCTTTGTCTAAGCTTAGGATTTCTTTATCTAATGTGCAATATGAAATTAAGATTGAGAAATTGTCTTCTCTAGCTAAGGACAACAAACTAAAGTCTTTTAAAGACCCTGTAGTTAAAATTGGATATGATCCAAAGGATTGTAAGGTTGTAGAAGAAATACTTAAAAAGAAAATTGCATACATTCCATCTATGTGAAAATAGTTAAAGTTTCCTTTTACAAAAGACCCACAGACTAAGGAGATCAAATAAAGTGAGCAAAATAGAGAAGAAATTCTCAAGTTAATAATTGAGAAAAATATCCTTATTAAGAAGATGGAGGGGCAGATTGAAGGACTACTTAAAGAGAAAGAATCATCTTGACTTCCCATGATTACAGTCACAGCAGGCCCTATAGCAGTTTCAATTACAAAACCTAGTTCATCATCGACACCCATTGAGTCTACATCAAAAATAGGTGATCCAGTAAGGATCGCACAAGAATTGTCCACACAAAAGCAGTAAAATGAGAAGGTGTTAGAAAAGTTTAAAAATTTAGAAACGTAGAATATTAAAAATGACACTTTGTACATGGAGGAAATGCAGAAGTCCCATAGGTTGGGACTTAATATTATGAAGTTAGAAAGTGAGTTGTTAATGGAATACACCTTGGCCCAAGCCAAGGAAATTATTTGGACAGAGATCAGCCAATCAATGGCAGATGTATGGCCATCCATACAAATCATTTTTGAACAACAAGAATTGACTACCAGATGCATAGAAGTCATAGAAAAGTAGAAAGAAACACATTATACTAAACCAGTATAAGCCTTAGATATGATAAAGGTGCTCAATTCAAAGAGTAGAGAATAATTAGAAAAGATAAATATTGCATACCAAACAACCACCATATTGGAGATCAAAAATGTTCTACAAAAGAAGAATTTGCTTAATCAATTGGAGGAAAAATGTCAGACCTTGGACATTTTTATCCAGAGATTTCATTCAAAGTTAAATTTGTTGAACCTGAAGGGACTAAAAGGATTGGTATCTCCAAATAAAAAGTTCGTTAATCTGGAGGAATATTTCAGGGGAAGAATCACCCTCATATAACAATACTCTCATAACAAAATTAATCTCTTCATATACATGAGTATTTGGGCCAGACATCATAATCCTATGATATAGCAGTTTTAGTATTCATATTTTACCCGATTCTTGATTTTCCTTTCTATTCCTATTATGATTTCCTAACTCATCTTCTCTAGCTCCCTCCCTTGTGATATAGCTCACTTCTTCTCCCACTACTTCATTATGCAACTATGGGTTTCTCATTTCTTATTTCCACAACTCTAAGATGCTTAATGCTTCTCCTATCTTCTTCAATTCTCTTCACATTTTCCTAAGCTCTATCATCTTTCACTACCTCCATTCATTAGATAAGTTCTCCCTCCACATTTCTTTAAGATCCCTAGTACTCCAGCTATCTCCCCTTTCCATTGCAACTCAGCCTTTTGTTCCACAAAAGGTCATTCTTTTCCCCAAAATCCTTTTCCGTCATACAAGGGTTTATGCCACCATGTTGGTTGAAATAAAGGGCAATAGTATTTCCTGCATCATCAAAACCTTAATCCATAAAGGGATATATTTTAGTAACCTTCCACGCAACCCGTATCTGAAATCTTCCTCCACCTTTGAAAATGTTTAGTGGTTCTCTGCAGTGAACTCAATAATATATCCCTCCAAAGTTCCCTTGACCCAAAAATCAATATATATAGTTAATTCAATATCTAATCTATTCAAAGAAACCAGATATAATTGGGTCCAGTTCCTGTAGCTTCTCCCAAACCTATGATATTCTATAGAATCCCACCACCACCTTAACCACTAATATATTTTTTAGGAAACTCAACCCAAAATATTTCATACCCATCACCTGTAGATTCAAAAAAAAGGATCTCATCATGAACCAAATCAAGTTTTTTTCCCTTAGACACACTTGATGGAGGATAAACATGCCACACTTATCATGCCACCAATCTTGTATACTACTCTTCATAATCCTAGTCACCATTATTTGTAAATACTAGTCACAATGCAGGTAGCAACGAAACCATTTGTTGATGAAAAAAATATTATAATAGCAAGGGTTCTACCGCAGGGTTCCAACAAAGGAGTCTTTCATATTCTTGCATGATGTTAGCATATACAATCTTCTGTAAGGGAACAAAAGTCTCACCGAGACTTTAGAAAGTGTCGGGTTTTTCAGAAAAAAGTGAATATGATTAACATTTGCATATCTCATCGTTCATCCACATTGTAAACAAAGTTTTCATATATGTGTGTAATATTTAGAAAATAACATAAAATAAAATTCAAAATGGGGCCATTCACACACATAACATAGGGACTTCCATGTAATATATCTCCTTATTGTATCATCTTAGAGAAAAATATCATATTACAATCTACAACATATATTTATTAAGAAGATAAAGGTTGTTACATTATATCATAGAAAATCAAAACAATAAAACAAAACAAAGAGAGAATTGTAGATCTTGACTAGATTTTAGCAGTATTTTAGATATTTTGACCTTGTATCTCTCTTTCACCTTTGTCTCATGTTTTATAGCTTCAGGATATTGATCTGGTCTAGCTTAGCTCCTTCCTCACTTGTTAGATTCAACTTTGATCCCTTTAACGATATCAAAACCACCTCATGCTCTCTCTATTCACACTCAGATAGTTTTCAAGGCTCCCACTAACTTTGTTGGTGATCATTTTCCCCTTTTCACTGCAAGATTCTGACCAAAATTATTTATTTTACTTGGATTATTTTCAGCTTTCACATCCTTATTTATACACTACCGTATTTTGGAAAAAAATTATCAATTCAAAAATGAAGGACCCAACATTCCATATGCACATGAAATTCCTTTATCCAATTAGGAAAAATTAGAATGGGCACAAAAACCATTTTCTCTTTCAACATATCCAAGGCTGGTTGATATTATTTTGTCCATCAAAACTGCACATATTTCTTTAAAACCTCTTCATGGGTCTTGTTATACACACATATCATTTAATGAATTTATAGTAACACCCATTATGACCCAATATTTCACGTAATTGTGTAACAAAAGTACGAGGAAAATCTAATATGATGGTAATATTAGTAGGGTCCACCAACAATCCTTTCTTGCAAACAATGTGGTTGAGTAAAATACAAAAAGGGGAACAAAGGATACACTTCTTTAAGTTTAAATAAACTTTCAGTTGTCTACATCTATCCAACATTAAGCTCATTACCTTTGTATTATTTTTCAATAAGATAAATATGGTCCATTCATCTAGGTAAACCTCCAAGAATTTGTGGATGAACTTCTTGAACATTGCGACCACAATCCTGGAAAATATATAAATTGCATTCATCAACCCAAAAGGCATCACTTTATATTGAGAAAAAAATCACTCCATATCAAATGTATTTTTATGCCAATTTTCTTTGGCAATGTGGACTCATGATGTTATCCCAAAAACCCATTAGTGAAATAATGTGCTTCTTTTCCACTAACACTATCGAGGAATTCGTCTGTAAATGTGGTGGTAAATATCATGAACACATGCATCATTTATTTTTCTCAAATCAACATAGATTCTAATTTATCCTATTTTCTTGTTCCTCACCACAATGGGATTTATCTATTCTAACTCTTCCAGTAGTTCAATTATCCCCAACTCTAACATTTAGTCCAATTCCTGATTGACCTTCTGCTTATTGATCAGATTCATTATGTAGGGCTTCTACTTAATAATCATAGCATCTGACTTTAAAGGAATACTTATTTCAACCAATTCATTTGTTATTCTCTTCATCTCTTGAAAGGCCATAGGGAATAAATCTTGATACTCGCTCAATAAACCAACTATCTTCTCCACCATTTTGTCATCCCAATTATCCCCTATCAAAGCCATATTTTCGTTTTTTTCACCAATAATTTTTATTTTATTCATTTTAATATCCTTTTAATAGCCTTCCATTTGTAATTTAGGTCCTAATACAACGTGTTTTTCTTCAGTCAATGGACTGTGCAAGTTCCTTGGATCCTCGTCGCCATCAATTCCTTCAATAATGTTATAAAATTATATACATTTTTGTACCTATTGTAAATGTTTATAGGATGGACATAAGGATACAATTCTATGTATAATCTGACATTCCGATGAAAATATATTTTCCTTCAAATCCTTGAGTACTCGGTCCAACACATCATCATTAGCTACAAAACTAAATGTAGACTTGAAGTTTTGTATCATATCCTCCCAATGTATCATGTCCCTTCACACCTCCAACTTAATAAATATACTCCTTCTGAATGATATCTAAATTGTGCAAAAACATATGGACTCATTCCTCCTATAGTATTCCTTCTATTCCAAGAAGTGACACAACTTTTTACATGGGTTGTTGGACAAACCAACCCAATGTACTTGACTCCTATAACCTCTAAGTAAAATCCAAAGTGAATACATAACAAGTTCTTACACTGCGATGAGGTATCTACAATAGCCTTATGTGAGTTTCAACATCACGCTATAGTTTATCTTAATGAAACATCCAATGCTAACAACCTTATATTTCCAAGTACTTTTTACTCAAATTTTTGGAAACGCGACATAACATAAGTTATACCATCATACCTATGTGGATATTTCACTTCTGTATCGATAAAATGCATTGCACAAGTGATATGTGTGCAACTCCTTGTATATACTTCATTTTGTCAATTTTGGAAATTCTCTAACTCTTCTTCAGTTTCTAATGAATAGGAACCAATTTTGCACCAACTCAATACATCATATGCAGTAGGGTTAGCATACTACTCCATCTGTATAGTTATATTATAAATATTTTCCAATTCCTCTGCATATAGCTCGTCCTAAATAGGCTCCACATATATCTCTCCTTCCCTTGGATCTAATGGCTCATTCACCTGAACATTTCTAGATTCAAATATGATATTACTTTTCTTCAAATTAATAATAACCTTATTTTCAAAGGCATAATTAATGCCCAACAATGTTGGACATCGGTTAATATCATCAACTATCTCTATAACTTAAAAATATGTCAAACTCTTGACTGCATCAATATACACCTCTACATTTGATTATTTTCTAATAGGGAGTGATTCAATAATCTTAGCTAGATAGAAGACCAGGCCAAATTAGGGCTCCCCGTCATCTCCTAGATATTCTTAGGAAATATATTCACATCACATCCCAATTAAATAATGATATTATCCATATTGTAATCTCCTATCTGCACATAAAACCCAGGCTCTCGACTTGTTCTCTTCTTTGATGAAAATTCATTTACTGAACATACTAGAGAATGCACTACTACAAGTTCTAGTTCCAGCATTAAATATAAAAAAATCTTAAACAATTATTTGATAGCACTATCTCCTACTTTAGGAATTTTAGAAGTGGTTCTATCATATACTCTAAGCATCTCATACATTAGGTTTTCTTATAAAATATCCCATTTTGATGCAACCAATTCTTTGTGCACCTCCTTGTAGGTTGTCTTCTCTTTATGTGGATCATAATTTGGTTATGGATCTGCATATTTTCTCACCCACTGTTACTTTGTGTTAGCTTATTTATAAGCATAAATTCTAGTCTCAATACCTCCATGCATGAAACAATTGACCTGCAATCGATCCATACATGGTTCTTTATTAATCATCTAAATATGTTTCCCCTTCTTCTCCTACAACTTCGTGATCAACTAGGGACAATATTCCATCGCGTGATCTAAATTTCTACAGTACTTACACATTGAACAAGTATTTTTACAATCTCTATTGAGATGTCCTATCTAACCATAAATATAAAAAATAATTGGTCATATTCCCCATCAAAATACTCCTCATCCTAGACTTATCCCTCCATGTCTTTTTCCCATAATTCCTTGAACTTTTCCCTACTATTTTTATGCTCTTGGTTGATTATGACTATGTGATATCTCATTATGTACCTCTTGCACCCTATATGAATCCATCGTTCTATCCCTCACCAACTCCAACGCACAAAAAGTATGGATATCATGTCCTACTGATTTACAAAAATATAAAAATGGATTCCTTTCAAAGTTTTCATACTTTTTAATCATGGGGAAACTTGGGGGTGTATGTTCCCACAATATGGAAATTTCACACCATAATACTCTTCCTTGTGCTAGTCGGTTAGTTGCACCAATCTCCATATATTTTTTCACCATTGAGTATTAATTTATATGGTGCCTCTCCTTTTTTAATATGGTATTTTTTCGCTTGAATTATACACCCAATGCGGAAATGCTCAAAGCACGGATAAGAGTGACAACCCCTACTCTGATCGTTATCGCAATGGATTAGCAATATCATCCTTTTTTTATTTTAGTTATGATCTTTCATTTTTGTGATGTTCTCTGGTTCTAATATATAAATCTAATAAATAAAAAATAAATATTAATAAGCATACATATGTAATAACAATATATTGCTATCATTGTCATAATCATCTCATTGTTCTTGTAAAATCTTGATGTTTCTCTTGTTTGTAACTGCTACATTAGAAGTAAGAGGAATTCTAATAAGTACAATATTAACAACATTGCTTCATTGAAAAATATTGAGGGTGTTTCATTAATTTCATTTGGAATTATTTTAATATTATGTTGAAAAGTTAAATTTGATGATCTTGGTTACAAGTGGTTTGAAACGTTAAAGTATAATTGTATCTCATTGAAGCATCTCTAATTGGCTCATCGCTTGCATTCTCATCCTAGGTAGAACTGCATAACTAAAAATTATGTCCAAGCATAAGCTCAGTTGATATAGATTTAAGGCCGCCTTCTCTCCCAATTTGTGACTCTTGACCCTTACACTAAGGTTAAAGGAGGTGACCTTGCATTTATCTTGCGGGAAATCCCTTGTAGGAATGGAGGCATCTAGGTTATTAGAACTCCAAGGTAGGCATCATTAATGAGGCCTTAGCCTCCTTCCACTAGAATTATTTCTACAACCTTCTGCAAGGCTTTCTTCAAAAAATTTAAGGTAAAGGCTCTCACATATATTAGGCATCTAACTAAAAATAACCAAGAGTTTGCATACCACATCTAGATTATATCTGACATTTCATTTAGGATATATTTTTCATCTCATTCTTGCAACATTTGTCTATCCAATAACTTGACATATCAATCATTGTTATGAAAGTATTTCGTCATTCTAAATCACTGGTATATCTCTGATATATCTCAATAATATAACTCGTTGTTCTCATTAATTTTACTTGCAATATAATCCAAATCAAGTTTCTAGGATATTCATTTGTATCTCCTCAACTTGTTGATTTTCAATAGGTTCATCATCATTTTTCCTTCAAGGACTACCCCTCTTAGCCCATCGTTGGATATTTCTTAAATAGATTGAGTAGGGATCATAGTGACAACCCCTGCTTTGAGAATCATCTCATTGGGTGTACAATTTAGGCGAAACATGGTACACTAAACCTCCAAGCTTTATTCTTTCTAGTTTGCTACATCATGCAATTGAATTGTGAGTGTGTCCATCTGTGATTGAATTTGGGCTATGCCAGAACTCTCTCAACTTATTGTTGGAAGTGCCTCCAACTTCAATGCAATCTCCAAGGATTCTGAATGGGTTTGAAGTTTTTAGTAAGTCAAAGGCACTCAAATATGTGGAAGCAATCTAGAAATAAACCACTCCTTTTTTTTCTCATCTAGGATTTCAAATGCCAACCATACTAAAAACACTTTGAATATCTGATCATAGTCCTATACAAATTCATTTTGTCCCAGCTTGATCTCCTTCAACTCTTTGATACACTGAGATGCAGACTTAGGCCTACAAAATTATTTCAACATTACGTGCCTTATTTATAAGGTTCTTGGCTATCCAGATAGAGCATTATTATTGTAATTAATATTCTAGGTTAAGGCCTAATCTATGAAATAAGTTTCCAATTGTAAAATCTTTCTTGAATCATCTTATATGTTATTCAACCCATACTTCCTCAAACACAGAAAAATGATGTTTGTGATATTCATTCCCAAAACCATTGAACATAGGGATCTTTGGAGTATCTTCTATTTTATTTTACCTACTTGTAAGTGATATGGGTCTACTAGGCATAATTACTATCTTCTTGTATAGGGGTAATTGCATGGATGGATAAAAAAATAGCCTCTCTAATTTTTTAAGAAACCCAAGATAGACAAGACAAGGGATCAATTATTTAAAGACATGAATGATTCAAAAATACAAGAATAAAATTGAAGATTGAAAAGATAATTCAGAGGTTGAACATATTTGTCCTCACATGCATATTTGTTGGAGTTGTCAGTGTGACAGGGAAGTTCTCCTAGCTAGCTCCAAAGGTTGGTCATGCACATAAAGAATACTATATAAATCATTTCACATCATAATAATTCATCAATAAAAATCATAATGAATGAAAAACTAAGCTTTAATGAATCAATCAATGTAGCTCAAGCTTCTCACTAATCATTATTTAAACATAAGAAATAAGATTTGAACATTGATTTGAAACAAAGAATAGCCGATCTATATATTATTAAGAAGAAGTTTTCAACCAGATTTCGAATTTGCAGCATAACCTACTCGAACTCCTAGCTCTAAAAATCTCTCTTAGTAATGATCTCGATAGCATAAAAATACTTTGAATTCCAATCCTTTTCTCAATGGGAAAGATCTCAATGTATAGGTAAATGGAGGTTGTAAGGACTGTTATTTTCTCTATAGTATGAAATGGGAAAAATATTTGGATTGGGTGATGTTTCCTGATAAAAAGTTATTTGATTCATTTTATATGCTTAATTTTTATATTTAAATTATTAATATTAGGTTAAGGTGATCACATTCCACCATGTGAGAGTTTCACAATGAGTTAACTTGTGATTGGATGAGGTTTTTGTAACGCGGGCTATTTGAAGAAATAGTGTGTTGTAGACTAGGGTAATGCAATATGCAGAGTAGGTGGCTAGCATTATAACACATTCTCCTAATAATAATATCACATTATAATCATAAATCTAGAGAAAAAGGGTGAACTTAAACCAAATGCATAGTGATATCTTCTGAGCTAATGAGGAGGTATTCTCAGTGATAACAGATGCCCCCTAAAGTGTGAGGTCATAGAAGAAAGTGATGCCCAAAATATTTTATAATACAATAGAGAAGAGATATTAATTAGAATGTTAGAATGGAATGAGGGCTATTAACAATAAAAAAAACATATGTCACATATAGATCATGTCCTTAGTCGTGCATTCCCAGGCTAGATAGATACAGACAAAGCATGGCCATCAAACAACACATTATGGATCCATGTATAAAATGACATATCATGGCCACAAAAGAGTATATAGTGTCCACAAATAAGTATAATGTGAATCTATGTCGTAGTGTGGTTAGTCTGATATAAGTTTTCTCCATAAAAAAAAAATGAATCTTGGGAGAGGAAATAAGGTAAACCTCTTCCCAAGGTCTTTGTCATTTTCCTAAAATAGATTAATTATACACATGTGAATGAATCATATGATTTTTGACATGTGACGATTCATTTGGTAACTAGTCAATAGTGAAAATCCTTAATAGGTGCGAGGAAGGACACCGATAAGGATGATGATCTCCAATATGCACAGTAAAATATAGTGAGTGTGAATATATGTGTTGAGTTTGAACAATTAGAGTCATTCAATTGGTTGTCAATAATGAAAACCCCTTCTCAAATGCATGGAAGCCTACCACTGATGACTGCAAGCTCTAGGATACTATGGTGTTTCAAAATCCACTTCCCAAATAGTTTGTTAAAGTTGATAGGAAGGGATCTGTTTAAATAGGGAAATGATGAGTCACACATCAATCAACACGAAACGGAAATAATTAATTTATTTTGAAGCAATCTAAAGCAACAGGGAAGAATGAGTCAAGAAAAATGGATACATGAAATATAAAGTGGTTGATAAGGTCAATACATAGTAGAGAATCCCTTGAATAGTAAACGAAACAACACCAAACAAACCAAGAAACATAGACTGAAGAACACCATAAATAGTAAGATACGAGGATCCAAAGACATCGAGGTCTCAAGGAAAGAATCATAAGATAGTAGGGTCCAAAGAGAAGTTGATATCAGACACTTAATGAAAATGTTGGACAAGTTATATGTTCAAGGGATAGATAGTAGATGTATTCCATAAAACTTATGTATCATATAGATAGTAATGACTATTCTTCTTCCATTTTTTTCCCCATTTATTTTAGGTTTGATGAGTCGAGAAAGGGTAAACTCGATGGTCTTTTCATTTTTAGAGAATCTAAAAAGAGCTTAAAAATGACTCCAGGAGGTATCTTCATCATGGTTGATGACCAAGTGACACAAATATATAATACTATACCCGACACAGTTCCTTTTCCATAGTTATTTTATTGAGTCTAGATAAAGAAATAAACCTATGATCAATAGATATTCTCCTCATTTTGTTACGAGCACGAGGGAGGAAAACGTAAACCCGATATTCTTCGTAATTTTTGGTAAGATTCAAATGAAGAAAACTATGGGTATATTTTTCTGATACAACTTCCTCACAGGGTTATCACATAGAGGTACATAGGTAAACTTAGTATGAGGAAGATAAGATTCTAGAACCACCATGGACCTTATCATTGAGTTTTGTGTACTAGGGATGACAAAGATGAGTGACCATATTCCCATCGAGAGATAAAGGAAAAGAACACTAAGCTCCATTCTATTCACTGTGGTATGATTGGAGGGGTATAAGAGTATACATGTGGCCACCAAGGCCCAGATGTTAACCGAGGTGGAGTGTATGAGGCCACATTTGTTCGACTATTGCAAGGGTCTTCTCGTGCGAGTGAAGGATGAGTTTATATCTTGTAAGATAAGGTCCCAAAGAGAGTTTTGGTATGGGTGATTAATAGTGGCCTTATTATTAAGTAGATTTCCCATGATTAGGCTTGAGGTGGAATTACTAGCTATAGACAAGAGAGAGCCTAGGATACACAGGAGGACTCAAATGGTCCCTTGAGTAGGAGGTGGGTTGATTCCACGGTATTCCAAACCAACATTATTTTCATGGTTTTGGATGTAGATTCCACTTATTTATGACTTCCCTTATGTATGGATGTATTTGAAATAAGACATGGATTTGGTATTTCCATCAGGAACATAGTGGTGACCTATAGGTAAGAAGATGAAGAAATAAATTTTTTTGGCTTTTGAAAAATACGTAATTTTTTTGGTTTGGATGTAATAAACTTGAAATAATTTTAGTATGACATAGATTTGGCACCAATTATTCCTACGAGGATGCCTATGAGGGTGAAGCGAGGAGAGAAGACAATAAAGGCAGGAGGCAACATGAACTTGATTAGTGGTTGAGGAGGTAGATGATACACAAAGCCTTCGATAGGTTGTGAGGAACCTAGAGGGATTTTCAATGGGCATTCTTTCTCTTTCTATGAGAGAGATACCAGTACATATCCAAATTCATATTGTGGGTGTGCCAGAGAGGTTCCTATTACCATTTAGGAGATTAACATGAGCAGTAGTGTGCTATCATGACCAGCAGTATCAAGAGGACTAGTGTAAAGATATTGGTGTTAGGGTTTCATGATCGGGCTCTATAGTAGGCATTTTGTATAAAAATCTAATTTTTGGGACTCTTTTGATGTACTAAAAGCTTGATTTTATCTATATATACACAGAGAATTTTTTACTTTTTGGCATATTTGATTTTTTGTGTCATTTTTTGTGGAAATGTATACACATGCCTGTAACTAAAATTAATGTGAAAAATTCCAATATAACACATCATTTCCCAAAAAAATAAGCTAATGCACTAGATGCTCTTGGAACATGTTCATAAGTAATAAACTCAAAATAAAGTTGCAAAATGTGTACCTTGAAAAATTTGTGAATAAACACTAGATTTTGAATGTTATAAATATTATTAAGATGCATAACCACCAATTGAGATATAACTTGACCACTAAGTGAGATATTATTAGAGAAATGACCTCAAAAAGGATTTCATTAATGGTAGTGTACTCAACAAAATTATTGATAGCATGTCCAAGGAATACTCCACCAAAACTAAGGAGACATGAGGAAGGTGAATAGAGGACCCAGGTTGTTAATCCAATGTGTCGAGTATGATGATTGTTACCATACAAATATCCAAGTAAGTTGAGGGTAATGAATGCATTTGTGAAAAGATACACGCATGAGGAAAATAGCTAGAACTAACAAAAAAAATAAAAAGGGAAAGTGTTGAACACCTAATCCTCTATGGGTAGGTGTGGAAGGCGAAAAGTCACAAAGGATTCCAAGTGACCTTGGAAGATGAATCCAAGAGTCACACCATTGTATTATAAATGTACATCTATGGTGAATAATATGAGTATCTCATGCTTATCTTTCTATGTGTGTGTTTATCTTTCTTCATACACCATGTGTGTGTTTAACATGGTATCAGAGCTGATACGTTCATAACCAACTCAACCTTGTGTGAGCCATTTGTTTTTGTGGCCTATGTAAATCTGCAAAAATTCTGGTCATTTTTGCAGCATTTAGAAATTTTCTGCAGCATTCAGAAATCTTTTGTAGCATTTTTGCTACGTTCAGAAATTATTTTTGCGAAGAGCAGCATTGTGCATTTTAAACTCTACAACACAAAGGCTTTTGTTGGAGCTTCAATATCTAGGAACTTGATCGCCGAAGGCTCAAAAGAAGGTAATGTCGTTCAATTTTTGAAGAAATTTATGGGTCAAATTCCTTAAAGCTGCTGTAATTTTACTGAAATGCAAAAATTGCTGTGATTTCAAGCATTTAATGGTGGAACTATGTATTTTGAGTTGTGATGGGAAAGAGGATCATTTCGAGCCTTTAATGGCATAAGCTAGTGATTTGGAGGGAGAAAACATAAATCATATTCATTTTCTTACACAAATTATATCAAGAAAAGCAAGAATTGACTGTCAGGTTCATTGCTCTGGAAACAAAATATTTTGTAGTTTTTTTTCGACCTTCCTCACAGCCTCTACTCCCTCACCTCGGCACTCCCAACAGCTCTCCCCATATTCACCCTCCCTCGCTCATGCTCACTCCTCTCACCCCTCCCCCTCACTTCCCTCACTGCAGTTCCCTCTCGACCCTCACTGCACAACTCTCACCTGCACATCATCTCACCCCTTGGACCCTCGGCCTCTCCCCACCTTGCGTCTCCCTCACCCCGCTCACCCAAATCCCAAACCTCACCCCTCCCCTGACCCCTCACTCACCTCTCGGCCTCTCAGCCCTACCCCCTCACCTGCGGCTTCACCCTCCGCTCCCTCACTCCGGCCTCACCGCACTCCCCTCTTCCCCGCTCACGTTGCCCCCTCACCCGCTCTTCGACCACCCCTCACTCTCCCATTCCATTCCCTTACCCTTAACTCACATCAACCCTCCCCTCGACCCTCAACACTCCCCTCTCCCCTCTCCATAGCCCTCCCTCCCCCGTCCACCTCACACCTACCTCCCTCTCCACTCACCGCACCTACCTCCCTCTCCGCTCATCGCTCCTCTCCCCTCCCACTGACTCATCCCTCCTCTCTCGCTCTTCCCACCAACCCGCCCCCTCACGCTCTTACCTTCCCTCCTCACTTCAATCCCAAATCACACTCCCCGCCCTCACTTCACCTCGCAGCCCTGCACTCTCCTCAACCTCCCCAATCCGTTCCCCTCTCTTGGCCTCTCGGCCTTCCCTCCCCTCCCACGCAGTTTCTGTGTTTATTATTAATTTCAGCCTTTTAATTTTAAAATCTTTTTTACTGTAATTACCTTCCCCAGTTTTACCTCCCCCAGTTAAAACCTACCCCATTAGTTGCCTCCCCCATATTTCACCTCCCCTAGATATCACTTCCCCCAATTTCACCTCCCCCAGATAAAACCTCCCCTAGATAAATCCTCCCCCAATTAAAAACCTCTGTTTTTTTTTCCAAAAAAAAAACAACAACAGAAGAAGAAGAGAGAGAGGAGATGGTAAATGGATATATGGATTGTCTATATAGTGAAAAGTGAATTTTTTGCTGTATATTTCTCTATTATGAAAACGTGACCAAGATGTGTAGCATGACAATGTGAAGGAAAATGTTGAAAAATGGTGGCATCATAAAACTTAATCATAGTTTTTGAAATTTGCCTTCCTCTTTATTGTGAAGTAATATAGCAAGCTCAAGACCATCTGCTCATCGATAGTGAAGAATCCAAGCTTGTGAATATCTTTTTGTTGAATTGGAGTTGTTGGTGTAAAACAGTTCTTTGAAGAAGAGATAAATCATCTGCCTTAAAGGGTTATTGCACAATGGTTTTTTCTGCACGTTTACAAAATATTTGCAGTGACATTGTATTGTACTCACATTGTGAGTGGATATTTCTTCTTCGTTCATAGTTGCAGTCAGTGTTTGAAGTATAACTTTGAGTTGTTGAGAAATTTTTGAATACTTCTATGATGTGATTCATCGTTTCTTGCTGGACAGCCCAGTCTACACCTTGAGGTCCTCCATAATTTGAGTAGCAGAGTTTGTTCTTTGGGAATTCCATAATTGGAAGTTCAAAAAAAAAAGGGGGGGTCTTTGAAGTCACTTGTATTCTTTTGAAAGTAATTTTAATCACATTGTAAACAGGTGCATTATCGATTGAAGCTGACACCCTTTATTTCTTAAGCCTGGGTTGTTGAGAAAAATGGTTAAAATCAATGATGCCTTAGAGTTGTTGCATAACCTCATTCATTCCACTATTCATGATATGATAAAAATGAGCAAGAATGCTCTTTTTAATATTAAAACTTGCTTGCAAGATGCATAAGACAAGATTGAGTTTTTGCAGTTGGAGTCTCAGCTTTAGCAAGATGAAATTCAACAAAAGAGTCATCATTCTGAACCTGTTTCTATTTATAAAAATGAGAAGGACTCTCATCAGCAGCAAGAATATAAAGTTGCAGACGATTCACATTTAGTTCCTTGTACAAGAGCAGATTTACATGCAGATGCAACAGCTTAGTCTGAACTTCCCAAGACCATCATCAGACCTTGGGAAGAGCTTGTTCACAACAAGCACGAAACTGGTCTTGGATATGACAAGGAGTTGTCCTTTCATATTCCGAACTACTCCAAGCCCATCAAATTTCAGAGTGTTGGATTTCTTTATGACAGTTCACTTGCAGCTATTCCAGATCCTACTCCACTTCCACAACAACAACAACAAATTGTAAAATTCCAACACTGTGATCGAGTTGGACATATGAAATATCATTTTTTTTATCTTCATCCATGCAAGCACTGTGGTCGGCACACACAAGCCTCCTGCGAGAACAAAGATTCATCTTGGATGGATCGCTTCTTGGAAATGGGCATCAACAGCCAAGAAGATTTTTAAGTCACATGTCAGAACTTGTTCTCAAATATTGAACAAACTTGTAGTTGATTTTTCTCCATCATCTCACCTTGTACCTGACAGGGGGGAAAATGGTGGTCATCTACAAGCTTCGATGCTACATCAAGCGAGCCTGAGCCACAATTTGTCATTCTAGATTCAGAGTTGTATCTAGAGACACAGATGCCCATGAGAATGCCTTTGGTTGATGGACAGCCTTAAACCACCATGTGAGGTTGATATTCTTCCTCTTTCAGAACACTTCCTCTAGCAGAAGACTTCAGCTTCTTGCCAGTTTTGGTTGAGTTCCAGGAATTGCATCAAGAATTCCAGTGTTGGTGGTCATCCTTAAACCATCATAGGTTGTAGACTTCCCTTATTTTAGGTTGAAGGTCTCCCTTCAAATATGAGGGACAATTCCCCTAGCAGAAGCCCTTATCTTCTTGCCAGTTTTGGAAGAGTTCCGGGAACTGCAATAAGCATTGCGTTCGAGTGTTGGTGGTCATTCTTAAACCACCTCTTTATGACAACATTTCAGAGAGCTGATTCAACCTAAGTGTTGCCATGCATACTTTGCATATTTGTATTACAACTCTCTTCTTGGACTCACACATACCCCTTCGTATTAAGGGGGGGAATGTTTAACACCTAATCCTCTATGGGTAGGTTTGGAAGGAAAAAATTCACAAAGGAGTCCAAGTAACCTTGGAAGATGAATCCAAGAGTCACACCATTGTATTATAAATGTACATATATGGTGAATAATATGAGTATATCATGCTTATCTTTCTATCTGTGTGTTTATCTTTCTTCATACACCATGTGTGTGTTTAACAGAAAGAAACAAACCAAAAGAAGAAAAATACTCTACATAAAGTTACAAAGCATATGCTAGTGGGATGCTAAGCATAGTACTTTTCAGATAGATCCCATTTCAAGGCTCCGTGATTGGGATTGAAAGTTTATTTCTCCTAAGAGGTCATTCTTCTAGTCATAAACAAGAAGAAGGTCACCTTCTTGGAATGAGAAAGGTTTAAAAGGTTTGTAGTACTAAGATTTAACATGTCTCTTATGAGAATTGAGAGATAGTGCGACATCTCAATGAGTTTCATCTAGTTGGTGAAGGGACAAAAAAATTTCTTCTTTAGGAATTGTTAGGCAAGGGTCCAGCAACAAGATTTACGGATGGAATTTCGCACTCAATAGGAAGAACTACTTCAAGTCCATAAACCAATTGAAAAGGTATGAAACTAGTAGTAGTTTTAATAGAATTTTGGTAAGCCCAGAGAACAAAATATAACATTATGTTCCAGTCAGTTTTATGATTTACTACTAGACACTAGATCATGGTTTTAAGAACATTGAAAATTTCAACCCAACCATTAGCCCATGGGTAGGAGGAGGACAAAGAATCTTGAAGAAAACCAAGTATAGTGGTGAGATAAAACATCATATAATTTTGAAAATGTGAGCCATGGTATGTGACGATATAATTGTGTACACAGAACCTTGTGATAACCTAATTAAATAGGAACATAGCAGCAGTAAGTCCATCGACCTTAAAGGTAGTAATGGCTTCCCTTTGCTTGTTGCATGTCGAACCTTCGATCATTGTTGAACTGCAACCCTTTTGCAGCACATATATATACATTGCAAACCAACATTGCAGTTAATTTTTGGACCACATCCTATCGCTGTATAGAAATTTTCCTTGTTCTATGCACTCTTAATATATGAAACATAATCCCATCAAGGTCAAGAAAATTTTCTCATTGATAATTAGATTGAAGAAACTAAACCATGAGTTCCTCCCTAGCAGTCGAAGGGAATAAATTAAGCTTATATATCTCCTCAATGCATAAGACTCAATGAATAATATAATTCAAGGTAAAGTTCCATCCCACCACCAAAGGCAAAGGAAACGCGAAGTTAGCTAATGAACTATTGAGTTATTAATCATCAACAACAACTATGTAGTTTTGTCCATTAGTGGAAGTCAGAGTATTGGTGATGAAGTGAATTCCCCATTTTGAAAAAGGAACAATGGTAACAACCAAATGTAAGGGGGAATGAGTAGAGTGAATTTATTAGTAAATACCTGGCAAGGATGAAATTTTTGGAATCCCTCAATACAATATTTAAAGAGAGTAGGTCAATAATATCTAGCACACAATTTTTTTTGGGTGGTAAGCATGCCCAAGAGATGACCACCACATGCCCCAGCATGGTAGTCATTCAAAACATGTTTCTTTTTTTCATGGATAATGAAATGTTGGATAATATAATCGACACCGTGATAGTATACATTATCATTGATAACAAGATAGTGTTTGGCTTGGTGATGAATATGATGGCAGCCGTCCTAAGACAAGTTTGGGTGAAAGAGTTGGGTCTAGAGATACATGAGAATTCCCCCATACTAAGGATCAATAGAGTTGAAAATATTAATTGATTCATCATGAAAAGGATCATGTAATACATCATCAGTATCAACTCGAGGAAGGTCTGACATTAGATTAGAAAAAAACAAGGATTTCTTGGATTTAGCAGTGGTGAGTACAAGGTCAACTCCTTGGAAAATGAAATCCAATTTGAATAGTTTCCTCCAATTATCTGAAGGGACAAAATATGTCACATGGGATTCTCCAAAGAAATGATGATGGTTTTTTTAAAATTATTTAGAATCGAAAGCGATTAATAACAAAAACTACTACCAAGAAGATTATATCCACAAGTGAATATATAATTTCAACCCTAAGAAGGCCTTTAGAGAGATAATAAATCACATGCTCAGAATTATCATCATATTCTTGAACCAATACCATTCATATGGAAGATGGAAAAGCAACAAGTTATAAAAAAAAAATTGTAAGAATAGTCAGGAGGACTCATGAGTGCGGCATAGGCTAAGTCCTTTTTCAAGGCATCAAATGATCATTGAGCTTGATCGTCCCATAAAAATGGAAATCCTTAAATAAGTAAACATGTCAAACCTTTCATTATATTAGCATAATTGATGATGATTTATGTAAGAATTTTCCTTCCATTGCAAACTTTGGAGTTGTGTGATGGATTGAGGAGGGGGGAATTGAAGGATTCTCTTGACTTTGTTGGCATCAACTTGTATCCCATGCCTAGAAATGATGAAGCCAATCAGGAATCCAGAATTAAAAAACAAAACAAATTTATGTGGATTTAGATGGATGTTATAGTGGAAAAACCAAAGGAAGATGGCTCAAGGATGAGCTAGTTGGTCACTGCAACATTTAGAATGAGCAAGAAATTCATCCAAAATTTAGGCTTGGAAAAAAATTAATATATCATGAAATGCTTAATCCATAGCCCTCTAAAATGGGGATCTTACATTTTTTAGGCGAAAAGGAATTTTGAGATAAGATAAATTTCAACAAGAATAGGTGAAAGAATTTTTTTGTTGGTCAACTAGTTTAATAGAAATCTTATTATAGTTGGAGAAGTCTTCCATGAAAAAAAATGCTTGACATCTAGTGTATTCATCAATAATTTGGTCAATGAAGGGTGTAGGATAGTTCTTTTTTGGACAGGTTGAATTCAAATATCTATAGTCAACACACACTTGGATAGTACCTTGTTTCTTATTGACTGGTACAATATTGGAAACCCATTCCATCAAAGGAACATGATAGATGAAACAACATTAAGTAAATTTTCAATCTCTGCCTTAATAGTAGCAATATTACGAGGGTGGAAAAGATTGAGTCTTTTTCGGATAGGTTTGGCATAAAAATAGTTTTTTATCTCATGTTAAAATATGGATGGGTCAATACCAGACATATTTTCATAATATCAAGAGAAAAATCACAAAATTCCTTAAACAAAACAATAAAACTGGAAATCTACTCGGGAGTGCATTCAGCTCCAATATGAATATTTTCCACCACACCTATTTTGATTGAAATATATATAAGAAATATTTTGAATACATTTTCTAATTTTCCTTCTAATTATAACTCTTGAATAGTTATTAAAAGAGGAAGGGATAATCTCAAGTTGATCAAGTGATAGGATTTGCAGAGCGTATGTGTCTAGTTTAGATAGAAAAGAGGCCAACACATTGTGGTGGAACTCATACCAAGGCCGCTCATTTATGACATGATCCTCATAATATCATAATCATGGGATAAGACAGTGTCAAGGATATTAGGATAGATAGCTATAGTGGAATACTTTGTAGGACCATGAGCCCCAACCAAGGAAGGATGAGATTCAGAAGTAGATTGAATAACTTGATAAACCAATTCTACTAGTGACTACGACATATATTCTCCGAAGGATTTAATATTGGAAGGGGTCAAGATGATCCATGGATCAGAAGATCCAACAGGTACAATAGAGACAATAGAAATTGTCAAATAACCTCTAGAGGTGGGAGAGGTAAACACCGCATAAGCGAGGAACCCTTCAAAATGTAGTGTCGACGCTAACAAAAGCTTGAGGAGTACCACCCACTAAAGGAATGCTACTAGGAGTTGATGGATGAATTTCTAGGGTACAAAAAGATAGTTGGTCAAGATTCACAATTTTTCCTTGATGAGATAAATAGATGAGTCATAAAACTGACGAGACAATGGATTTCACAACATAAGTTCAACTATGCCCCCAAAGAGGTTGTAATCTAGTGGATGATCAAGAAATTAAATATCGACCGAGATAGTATTCCCCCCAAGAGTAATGGTAAAAGTAGAAATATATCCCTTATGGATTAAAGTATGGCCATGAAAATATTTCATTAAATTAAATGCCAGAGTAAGTGTGGGAAAACCAACGACAAACCAACAAGAAGTACCCATTACATAGGCAAATGCACATGCATCAATGATAGTATGGTGAATAGAATTTCCACTTGCATGAACTTGCACTTGAAAGGAAATTTGGTGTGAGAGTTGAGTTGTATTATTGTCCATGTTGAAGAAAACTAGATTGGAATCCAACAATTTGACCCTTCCGATAGCCGAGATTAAAGCTTTAAATTTTGTTGGAAAACTATGTAAGACTTTAATGGCAGACATAGTAGAAGGATATTGCACAAGATCTTATACAATGCAATATTTTTGGGTGGTATGGAGATTAGTTTCTACATATTTCATTGAAGTTCCCCTTTGGGGGAGAAAATAACAGATTCAGGAACAAGTCTCTTGATATGGAGATCATTAGGCGAATGTGGATTTGAGGTCAATGCAGTATCCAAAGGGTCTGGGACAAGGTTTCCATAGTTTTCGGATCACATTTGTAAATTTACCATATGTTCAAGGGAATTGATAGTAGAGGATCCTTCTCTAGGAGGATGGTGGTGGGAACTTCCAATGCCCCCTTACAGGAGTGGATGTGGATTCCCAAACATGTGTTGATGTTGTTGTTTTATTTGGGTAGGAAAAGGATTTTTTAAAACAACATGATTCCAAGGAGTGCCCTTTTGTGCAATAAATTTAGTGCACACTTGAAGGCGAGGAAATTTATAGGTCAAGTGGTATTCAGAGTATATATTGTAGGGAAATGTCATAGTTTTCTCTTTCAGTGGGCTAGAATCAGTAGTAGCAAGCGATTTTTGAGCTAGAGTGTTTTGAGAAGGTTGTTGTTCCTTTTAAGGAGAGTCATTTTCATGTTCTTTTTTTTCTTTTGATCGTTTTTTTACATAGTATGCACATATTTAAATGCAACAGATGAAGGGAAGTAGCGTTATTTGACACAATTTATGTAGTGATAGTAGTAATAGATAATTAGGTAGTTTGTTTTCTTAATTTTTTAATAGCAATCCCAGAAGCAGCACTAATGAGGCTATCCGTATGAGAACTAGGTTTTTATGTAACAGGAGTATTGGAAGTATGAGGAGAATTGGGGGTAAGGTCAAAAAGGGTACCTAACTAAGAATAAATTAGATCTAAGTTCTAGGCACGATGAATGACTTGGTATTCAACAACAGCTCTGAATAATGAAACACCCTTCGCAATAGGAGGTAGGAGAGGCTTACCAAACCAGTCAACTAGTAAGTAATCCGAAATAGGGGCATTTACTAACCTCTACTTTTGTCTCCATTCATGGATATGATCAAATATGTGGGTGGAAGTGTTCTATAGTAAGGTAGTCAAGAGTTTGGTTCCAGTCTTATAATGAATCACCAGTTGAAAGCTCTTTAAAAAATCCATAGGAAGGATATTGAAGTTATTAATAGAAGCATGAGGTAGTTCAATGTATATTTTGGTTGTTTTTCGAGTCAGGGTGCATGGAAAGATTCAAAGCCAGATACTATCATCAATCATCAAGTTTGAAACACACCAAAGGTGGTAAGTGGTGATGTGTGTAGCCATATTATCCCCCTATTTTTACTCAAACTTAGGAATGTCCGAAAGAGTCTTATGTAGGATATGAGGGAAAAGTAAGTTATGATTATGGGATCATTGGATACCTTATATAGATCCAGTACATTGAGAGTATCCAGGAATGAAAATCAAGTAGGTGCCACTTAATCGAACCATAGATGAGTCGAGTGACTAGAGGGACCCACAAGTCCTCCCATCAATGGGTTTCTAGCAGGGTGTGCAGGTTTTGAAGGATAGTAATTTCCGTAAGTTGGTGGTGAAGTAGAATATATTGATGGCCCATAAGGCATGCCCCGAGCTCTAGGAAGGCTACTAGTAAATTGGTTTCCCCTAGGATAGAAGGTTCCATTAGCAGGTAATTATGATTGATATGGGCGGCCCCAAGGAGATGAATTACGTCCATGAAATGGAACATCAATGGCCACATACGATGGACCAAGTACACAACCGCCATGAATACATACCCATCCATTGGAAAGCAATCAATAAAATAAGTACCTAGTTGTATCAAAGGTTGCATGGGGGTAGGAATTCCCCCAAGAGGAAGATGGATGGTAGAAATGTTCCCCTCACTCTGCAATGGAGGGGGATTTGAGCTAAGAAATGGATTCCCACCAAAAGGGTTGTTGAAGGTTTCCATGCTAGGACACTCTTTAGGGTGGGGGTTGAGGGACCAAGAGGTGACAAAAAAATATTTGGAGTGGTGGAAATAATAAATTTTTGAGCACCACCCAAAGTAGCTATAGTTGGGGCTCCTGGATTGACCATAGACTATAGTGGTATAAAACAAATATGTGGAAATTGATGCATGTGGGTCAGGTAGAGGTGGAGAAATGTTTTCCACAAAGTACCATGATTCACTAGTAGTCATTGGTGCATTTAGATGGGAAACTAGAGAATACATAGAAGGAAAAGGAGTGACCTGAATCAATATAGGTAGAATAGGGTTAGTGAAAGGAGGATTATAAAGATGTACAAATACTTTAGTAAATGAATCCTTTGGTAAGAGATATTCTAGGTGAGTAAGGTTTACTTCATGGTTTGAAACTAGAGACCAACTCCTCTAATTAAAGGCAGAATCTGGGTCACTCATATCTTCCTCCACACTGAGTGGGGGAAGGCCTCGCATACGTCTAGACCTCACTGTGGAGGAATGCCTCACATACGTCTAAACCAATGAGGTAGTGTAATAACTACAATGAATGATATATGCTTCACAAAATTATTATTAAATGGTTATATATTGTCTCAGTGACAGAGAGCACACTCCTAAAAATAAAAGATACTTAAGATATTAGTAAGCAAACATACTTCTTCCAATAATCAAACTATCTAGTGATGGAACCCAATGTCGAAATACTATGAGAAAAGGTTGTAGAGTTGTTATTGAGATAGTTATAATTACTCCTAAGCTTCACCTAAACTTAGTGTGAAGGGTGTTAGCCACCTATAAAATTTGTTATACCAAAAGGTGGCTAAATCATTTTTGAAGTCTTCAAGAAACAAATTTTACTGCTAAAAAGTGTTGGCTCTTGAAGATTCTTGAAGGCCTCATGCCTCTGTCCCAAAATATTCACTGTTGTGCCCATTTTACACTCAGAAATACTGCTAACTCCTAAGAGAGAATACTGCTGCAAACACCATTTTCCCCCTCTTTTCACTTCCAAAACTAACCTCATTTTTACCCCTTTATTCCCCATAAAAATCCCTCATTTTTCATATTCTCCCCTTTCCCCCTATCGAAACCCCCTTTGATAAGGTTTAAGACTCCTTCTTTTCTTTATCGAAACCCTCAAAACCCTTGAAAAACATGGAAAACTTCATAAAAATACATATTTTGGTGTAAAGGTTTAAGCCCCCTTGGGCTAAGTCCTTAGCCATTTCCACTCCATATGCCCTGGCACTGGAACCAGGCACTGAGCTATTTAGGGTGCTTATCGCATCAGAGGTAACACAGTGCACATGTCTTCCCCCTTATTGAAATCTCCGATGTCGATTAGCCCTATGCTTAAAACCCCCGGTAATATTATCTTCCATACATCCATGGCCCCGCAGACAAGCGCCAAGCCAAATCGCGAATATAAAACCCTCCCGACAACAAACCTTTTTTTATATTAATTTTTGGGTTTTAAATGTTTTTGTCATTATATAAAAATAAAACCAGGCGGAATTCATCGCACCGCTTTTGAGAGGGAGGCGGTTTTTTCCGTTTGGCAGCGATCAGTGCCACCGGCCAACACGTGACCTTAAGCCATTTTGAAATACCACCCTCATCACGCATTAAAAATCGACTATGGGCCCAGCACGATATTGACGTGCCCCGTCCGATCTGAGGCCAGCTCATCGGACGGTGATCGCACTCAAAAGAAGCTCGGGGGATAAACTAAGGTACGGTGCATCTATCAAATCATCTCTGCTGTCAATCTGATCTACAGATCGACGACCCAAAACAGTCGCTCTGGTCCCCACAGCCATGGTAGAAAATCAGCGGTCCCACAAAACCGGTGGTCCCAAGCACATAGTCAACATCCACGCGGCATCAACAGATTGGAGCAGGTCTTCATTGGTTCCTCGCACAGTCAGCAAATCTGGACCCGGGGAGCATTATAAAGCGGATTTGAAAGAAATTTCGGGTCACACTCACCCTGACGTCAGCAGACCCCAAACCAGACCCGGGGAACTTTATAGGGCGGATTTCATAAGGATTTTGGGTCACAAATGCCCTTACGTCAGCAAACACCTTTTGTGACCCAAAATGGTTATAAAGCTTGGTTTTATCAAAGTTTGAAGTCTGGGCATGTTTTATAAGGTTTGTCGGTACCCGATCTCCACTGTTGATCGCGTGGGCCGATCTCGTCTGACGGCCCACGTGTGTCCCAATCCCCAAACTCATTTTTTCGCCACCTTTTTTCCGAAACAAAGTGTTTAGCCCATTTTATCCGTTTTTCCAAATAAAATGACTCAGTCATTTTGACTATTCGCCCTCACTCCCAACTTTCGATCTCTACGTGATCGACGGTTCCGATTTAATTTCCTCCTCCGCTCTCCTCTGAGCTCCTCTAATCAATCTCGACCGTTGGATGATGCCATCCAATGGCCATGCCCTCTCCATGTGCCTTCTGAAGTAGAAAACCTATATATGCAGTATTTTATAATGTTGTTCGTATTTTGCAGGGTTTAAATGGTTTTTCTACTATACTAAAGAAAATTTCAAAGGCTGAGGGTGACGATCCTCCTGCCTTCGATTCATCAAAGGGAATCATTCGTAGGATTCAACTCCATGTTTCATCCATGATTCATGAGGCATTAATGCCATTCGATCCCTGTGCAGCCCTGCACACCAACAAACACAGTGAATCAAGCACAAATCAAAGAGTATCAGTGTCGAAGATAGGAACACACCAGAACATGATATTGAAGACGGATTTGTGGGGATTACGGCTAATATGGATTATCAAAAGCCTAATTCCCCTATTCAAACACAGTTTAAAGGTAAATCATAAAGGTTCATCAGACAGAAAGTCTCCACCGCCACATCTGAGGAAAATTGATTCCTCCCAGCTACCACAGTGCCACCTGTGCCTCAAAGCATTCAAACAGAGGTTGAAGTTATTGATCAAGATCAGGTATTTGCCTCAGCGTAGCCAGAGAATTTAATTCTGCAAATAAACTTAATGACAAAATATCAGCAAAGTTACTTTGACATCACACAGAGTCTCAAAAGTCAATAAAAGCTCTCACTGAGCTTAAATCTTAATGTAAATTATTTAATACAGAGGACACCTATGTAAGCTTCTTCATCGAGCGCCCCAAAGGCCGAAGAACCGTTAAGTCTGTATTAATTATCTTTGGAGATCTTTTATCAGATCTCACCTCCTCATTCTTCTATAAATACTATTGGAGAAGATGAAAGAGGGGTTGGTTGATCACTTGTTGTAATATTGAAACTCTCTGAACTAATACATAGTCTGTTGAAGTTCAAGAAGAAAATGAAGTCTTGGAAGTCCTGATGATTTTGCATGCTTGTTCTTGAGAAGGCTCTATCATTGGATCCATGAGCTTGGCTATTGGTGAAGTATTCTAAATTGTTTAATGTTTTTCCCTTGTTTTCATTATGTTCCATAATTTCTTACTACAGTAGGATGAAATTTTTAGGCTAAGAAATGACTCTTGGAAGCACCTTAAACCTGTTTGTCCTTCACTGTTTTATGTTTTCTTCTCCTGAGGATTTTAGAGGCTTAAATATTTCTCTTTAGTCCTTATGCTCGTTTATTTCTTTACTATGTCCGATTAGTTGGTTTCATCATGATTTATGGTTCTCCCTGCTTGTCTGCTATCACTTAAGAACTGTTAGTGAAGTCTCCCTTTGAAGTATCTTTGTTTATAGTGAGCCAAGGAGGTCTATTTTGATCATGCCCTTTGTCCTTGCTTAAACAGTTGTCTTAAAGGTCCTTTATAGTTGTGATCATAGATGTGTTAGGTGTTCCCTCTTCTATGACTGCAATTATCAGTGAATATTTTATGTTTTCTAAGTCATTTGAAATAAAATATTTGAGGAAATAGGGTGTTCCCCGAATCTTAGATTTCATTTTGAAAGTTGTCTTGAAGTCATTATTTGCTTAAATAATGTTTGTATAATTTATGGTTAGCCCTGTCTATCAAATATTTCTATATTTTTCAAGTTATGTTTTCAAGTTCCCTTCGTTGAGAATCAAATTTCTCTTTCCAAATCATTGATGTCCATCTCATTCCAAAACCAAAGGATCCTGTGGCCAAGTTAGATTTGCCCTCTGATATCCCATATCCATTGATGAGTATGTTATGACCTCTTCTTGACTCCATTTCCCAATGAACCAGATGTTTCTCCATTCTATATATCTTTCCTAGTCCTTTCATGTTCTGATGTATCAATTCAACCAAACAAACAATCAAACACCTGCACTTAATAACTAGTCTAAAACCAATACTCAAAGCACACAAGATAAAACTTTGCAAACAAACATTTGAGAGATCCCTCTCTGAGAACAAGAGGACTAGATCCTGTAACTCTAAAGATTGGTTCTGATGCTACCTTGTCTTTTGATTTTCCAAACTATCAAAACATGGGACACTAACAAAGGGTGTAAGAACTCCTATGGAGATAAGTTCCCTATCAAAAACTGAAAGAAATTGTAATTTCATATGTCTTAAGGTACTAGGGAAACTCGCCCTATTCAACTTCTGTATGCTCCTTAAAATTTTATCCATTACACTTTTTCTAAAAATAATTATCACATTCAGGGGGTCTGAATCGTAGGCCACACACCATGTGGGAAAGGTACTTGAGTCCCCGATTCAGCCCCAAAATTCCATAAGGATACTAAATCGATTGATGATTTATGGGCTCAATGTGTCCTTGAAGAATCTAGGATCAAGGATAGGGAAAATAAGGATGGAAGTTTATCTTAAAGTTTAGAAACTTTGGTGAATCTTACTAGTCCCTAATATGCAATTTGTAAAACTTTTGTTGATATTTTTGTAGAAATATTTAGATTTCCAATGATTTTATACTAGTGAATATAATATTTTGGTGATTTTTTAGGTAAAATAATGGTCTACTATCAAATTTCAGCGAATCATTTTAGAAAAAAATGGAGATTTGGGAATATTTTTTTTGGAAAAAGAAAGGAAAATTAGTCCACCTGCAAATATTAGCCTCTAAAAGTTTCCCTAATCAAGGAAAAGGATGACATTGAATCAAATAAATCATCTCAAGCCCTTATTCCAAGGTCCAAGGAGTTGAATAAAGAATTTTCCAAAGTCCAAGAAAAATACAAACATGTCCAAGGTTAAATGCTTTGGATGCAATGAATATGGTCACTTGAAGAGGGATCGTCCAAACAAGTAGAACAACAAAAGAAAGGAAACAAATGAAGCTCACATCATTGAAGAAAAGGGAGAACCATATAAGAATCTAAAAGGATAATATCCCAAGGACATTTACCGGTGAAGAAAGCTACATCTATACCAGGTTATTTATGTAATTTTTCTTTCTCAATTATTAAGTAGACTAGAATGCATTGTGTATACTCTAGAAGAGACCTGATTTTTATAAAGCATCGCATCATATAAAGAAGCACGTGATAGTATGATAATTAAATTCTACTTGATTAAATTAATTTGGTATCATCTATCTTTCAAGAATGAGCTAATCAGGACCATATTGCATATTATTGTTCATCCAAGAATTTTTTAGCATCATGTTAGAGGAAGTCATTTTGAAAATAAAAATCATCAAGATACTATAAGAACCATCACTTGAAATGTTCTTGGAGGAATAATTATGACCGGTATATATTTCATCTAGTATGGAAAAAATACTCTTCAAGGATGAACAAATGCACATGGTCACCCTACAATATGAAAGGCATAATGAAAGTTGTTCTATTCCTCAAAATAAACCTATATTTGAAAGGTATAAGAAGCAAGATCATTTAAGAAAGGATTTCAAGATGGTTTTATGGAAGTAAAGGTATGTATATTATTAAGTAGACCTTCCCTAGGGTAGGGTTCATATTTACAAAAATCTTGCAGAAAGAGTTGGTGACAAAAGGGTGTTGAGAAACATCAATTATAATCTTTGAAAGAAAGAAAGGGAGTCAACCATAAAAACTACAAGGAAAATATATATTCTTGATAATCAAGTTCGATCCATGGGAAATCTAATTAAAATGAATGAATGTATAAATATTCATATGGATATGGATCTTGTGAAATAATGTTGATCTCGAAGAACTCAAGTAAGTTGATGCTTTGATGTGAAGGATATAATTATAAGGTAAGTTTGAGATTAATATTTTGATATTGGTTATTTGGTTTTTTGAAGATTGCAACAAGAAACAGTGAAGGAGGCATCCTGAAATAGCTTTCCTGATCCTAGTTGGAAAGTGATCACCTAAACTAGGTGGGGGGGCACACAGGTGATTTTTGTCGCAAAGTCTATTTTTAGACTATGTCTATTTTTAGACATGTCGATCATATTCTATGAGTTGCGGGATGCTATTTGTGGATGGTTGGTCAAGTTGGAAAAATAAATGGATTTCTATTTTTAGACATACTGGGCGGAGTCTATTTTTAGACTGCTAGTCTAAAAATAGATACGATTAAATATTAATAGCTCTTAATAATATTTGGACTATAAACAACCTCTTATCCTCTTGGAATCCGCCATAGTAGTGCGCTAAGGTGTGGCACATGCAGTGACGAGAAGATGCCTTTTCCCTAGGGTTATTTGAGCTATTGCATGGTTGACTTCAGTTAGAACTCATGTGGCATAGTTTGGTGGAGTTGTGTTCGGTTTAACTTAGTTGAACTAGTTGTATTTAGTCTAACCGATAAATACACTAGTGATGAGTGGTGTGAATTAATTATTAATTAATTCACTAATTATTAACTCATAAATCAACTAAAGAATACATCAGTTAACTGCAATGCATGGACAGTTCAGTGGAGAACAGTGTTAGAGGTGGGTGAAAGGGTGAGTCTACTATCAGTTGTGACTATAGCTGTGCATGGGATTTGCACACACATTGATTGAGATTGCCAATGAGGATTGCGCAGTACAATCCAGTGGGATTCGAACTTGGATCTCATCATTATTCATCTTGGATTGCGCAGTAGAGGCAGGCAGACTTGTGGAGGAGATTTGAACCTATGACTTGTTCATCTTCCGTGCTAGTTTTGTGTGTAGCATGTGAGATAGTGCTGAGAGCTGTGAGAGCTTTGTGCTATGTATTGTTACATGTTCTCTATCATTATAATATACAGATAGTTGGGGGTTTTCAGCTATCAGCTTTCCCCATTACATACTGTGTTGATATGTGTACTTGATTATGTTTTAATGTGCGCATGCGACTGTTTCTATTTCCGCATATTGATGATCAATTGTAGAAGAGGTTATGTATTATGCATGAAGCTTAAATAGTGTGTAATCAGGATAATCTCGATGAATAATTCAGATATTATTCAAAATTCTACATGGTTAACATATTTTTTTGCTACATATAAGGATATTGCAGGAATGCATGATGACATTTGAGGCAAGTTCAATTTTTGGGGTTGAACTCATTTCAAAGAAAAAATGGATTGAGTGTATGGTGTTGGAAATTATGTAGTCAATATGTTTATATCATCATCTTTGGATTGAAAGGTAACACTATAAGAAGATAACTTGATGTTCATAAAGATTTTTTTTCATGTTTTGGAAGGCTCAATACAATGCCTTCATTGATTATATGAAAGGTATATAGCCTAAACCTTGTCAAAAGATTAAAGGAAGAAGATGGCTACACAACATGCAAAAATAAAGAATCTCAATATGATGAGATACAAAGGAAATAACGATCCATTTAACTATCTCCATGAAGAAATGGTAGTTGATACATTTATGAGGAAAATACTAAGAGCTTGTGGTTATGACTTCCCAAATTAAAAGGAATTTAAAAATATCCTCTCTATTTGGGAGGGAGTAAAAGTAGTCATCTTGAATTTCTAAAAATCAGTAAGGATCAATTCCCTAATCAAGAAGGAATGAGGATCTCACTTTATGGTTGAGAGAGAGTGATGATGGACATCACATTTATATTCTCTACTCCATGTGTCATGCACTTAACTAGGACTAAAAGTCATACATCTAACTGAAGGTCATGTGGGGAGAATGGAGAATGGAGGATTGGATAAGAATTTTTTATTTCCTTGAGCATAGAAAAATATAAAATAGGAAATGGACTGACACTCTTTGAGGATTGGATAAGTATCCAAGAAAAGGTTGGTTGAAGAGAACCAATATTCTTTGAGGATTTGGAATCCAAGACAAGATTAGTCCTAAAAGGACATAGCTAGTGAACATCTCGATGGGGTATGTACCTTATAGAGGTAGTGTGGTATAAAACATAAGTCCTCTAAAATTTATGCTCTTGTATAAGAATGAGGTTTTCAAGTTAAGGCCTTACTATGTTTACAATGTCGGTCATGATGTTTATGCTTAAACATGGCTTACAAATCTGATTCTTCTTATCTTTATTTTTTTTTGTGAATTCCGTAGGACCTGACTTTTCTATTAGATTAAGCAAGTTGTTGAATATATACAACCAAAATATGCGCCTCAACCTGCCCGAAGGAAACCAGGTCTGTTGGCCATCTTAGAAAGTTAAAAGCTAACCAAAATTGGTACTGTTTCAATCTCTCAGTAGTGGCATGTACTACTCGGCCATGACCATAATATTTACATATGAAACTACAATGATAAGTTCAATTGACAAAAAACATACAAAAATACTAGAAAACCAGACAGTGCCTATCCATCTAAAGAATCCACTGGGGCTAGGTCTTTCGCTGAGGACCCAAGCATCTCCACCCACTGCATCATGCGCAACTACTCCTCGATTTGTCCAATTCTGGCATTCTGCTGCATCTGGGTTTTTGTCATGGAGCTCATGTCCTGCTTTATGTGATGAAGTTCAAAGAGAATGGAAGTATGAACTTCTTGGTCCTTCATACTCATCAGTGCTTTAGCAAGAACACACTTAAACTTCCAATACATTTTAACATATTGCTGGAAAAGAGAGATCCTGCCTCGAGTACTACCAGGGTCAGTGAGAAAATCCATCATATCTTGCTGTTGTTGAGCGTCAACCTCATCAACAGAATTCTGCTTTTCCCAACTCTGTATCCTTTTTTGAATATGCTGAGGAGTATTTACCGTATATGTGTGGGCCATTCTGTCTATAACCTGGTCATTAGTTTTCTGGCCTCTCTTGCTAGGCCTCGCAGAGACATTGGAAGGAGCAGTCGGCGCTTTCTTCTTGTGTCCAGAAGTTCTAGATTTTGTCATGGAAAAACCAAAGAATCCTGCTAAATATAACGAGAGAAACAGAGGATATTGGTGAGGACGAAAAAAAAAATCATACGCAAGAGTGGGGGTAGTCAGCTGCATGCTAGCAGATCGCATTGATCCAACCCATTGAAAGTAAAAGGCAAAGAGCCTGGAAAAAACCATATAACAAGGCAGAAGTGATATAAAACCAGTGCGCCTGCCCAACATATAAGAACAATTGGCATGCATCTGTCGAGGCATATATAAACCCGTGGGACCAATAAAGCTAAAAACAAACCCCTTGCAATGCACATGCAGACAAGTATAATGAATAGCGAAGAGAGGGGTGTGAGGCCAAAAACAGAGACGACTCTGAAAGTAATGCATGCTTGAGATAAACCTCCCAGAACAATCACCAAAGCACAGGCAGCAATATGATGAAACAGGACAACTGAATCCAACATAAAACGCCTGAAGAACTCGAAGCATGAGCCAAAGACAGGGAGGGGGGCTCCTAAAACAAGGTTCTACCTTCAAATCAGTATGCAACTTGCATACAGGCATAAGGATACCTGAATCCTTTTCATTGGAGAGTTGTAGAGCGAATGGTAAAGAAGAACGAAAGTTTAGTTGAAAGAAGAGATACATAACATACCAAAACCTGGTTCTGTTAAGCTGGAGAGGTGAGAATCCACTGAACTGTCGCGGTATCCAACTCCGAACGCGACTATGAGAACCACCAACCCTGATCGAAATGGAGGTAATACAGAATGGAGAAAAGCAAGACAACATAAACCCTGAGAGCGAAATACCGTGCAGGAGCGTCGCATCAACAAATGAGGGCATCATTACCAAATATCGGGTTCGCATGCGAAGAGGCGGTGCCTTAAGTGGGAGACTGACAGCCAGCTCAGGATCTTAAATGCAGCTGACATCCAGATCAGTGATCTGCTCTCTATGATCAAGGTGGCACCCCGATCGGGGGTAATCTGATTCTTCTTATCAAAACTATTCAATTTGAGAATAACCTTGTATCAATTGTACAATTATGAATACCTCCCTATTTAAGAGGGATTGTTAGAAAATGTAACTAGTTTCAATCTTCATAATTTTAATTGTACTCACAGCATTATGTCTATCTTATGTTACAAGAAAAATAAGAAATAAAAATATTATTTTAAGCATGGGTTTCATGCTCCATTTTTATGTTCATCTAGGGCAAGAATATTCTTCATGCTTCTATGGTTTATCATGTCAAAGGAATATTTTTCTTGTTTCAATAGATTCCTTATCAATTTTATAATACATTATTGGGAAAGTTGTAACATGTAAAATATATTGGTTTTGAGTCTAGAAATTTCTTTGAGCCTCCAAGAACAAATTGCCCCTGGAAAAGACAAGTCATCCTAGAAGACATTGTTCAACATCATGGAAATCCTATAAATAAGAGTAGCTTTGACCTCACTTAGCACCAATTCTATCTCGCAAGCAATAAGTTTGATATGAATTTGGGAACAAGAAGGAATTAAAAGGTAAGGTTAAGAAGAAGATAACATCTCAAGGAGAAACCAAAAATCTAATTTTGTGACCATCTCCCTCTCACACATGTGAAGTATTTAGGGTTTCTAGTGCAACTACAAGACCAAAATTGCAGACCTAATTGCAGGTTTGAATATTAATTACCAGAAGGAAAATAATTGAAGCTTAAAGTATCCAAGAGAAGAATAAAGATAGAATGAAGGAAAGATACTTAAGATCTTACATCATCTTCCGACACGAAGTGGTGTTGGGATTTTTTCAGGGCCAAAGATTGCAGGTCAAAGTTGGGGTCGAAGCTGAAGCTGGAAACTAGTTGAAACAATATTGATCCTTGTTGACTTGGTTTATTTTTTACCTAATTGGAAGGGCTCATTGGAGGGTTGACTTGGCACATGTAGGAGGACTTGGTGTAGGTTTTTGGGTCTTTGTTTTCAAAGTAGATTCTATAAGAAGAGAAGATATTTTCTGGGTTTTTCCCTAGCTTGGAGCTTATATCTTGCCTCCATTGTATTTATTGTTTTTCTCATGATAATTGTTTTATGAAAATATCCAAAAAATAAACATAAGAATATAACTAAAATTTCACAATAAATTATTGAGGTTAAGGAGAATTTGAATTAATATCTACCCTATTTCATTCTTCAACATGGTATTAGAGATAAGGTGAATAAGAGAAGGCAACTCGAATATCATCTTGAAGAGTTTTCTTGTCAAGGGGAATAATTTGAAAAAGGAAATGAGGAAAGAAGAGGAATATATATTGACCTATAAGGAATATAACTACATCACAATTTCATTAAATAAGACCTCATCTTCAAGCTCTCGTTGAATGAAGGAAGGACAAGTTCTTATTTAAGTTTTTCTAGTGCATTATCTATAACAAGAGGAAGCATCAAGGAATCTTGGGATCATAATTCACTCTTCAAAGCTATTCAAAGACACCATTGTTAAAGGCATCCTAGAAGTCATCATTCTAGGGCATCACTGAAGTCTCCTTGAAGGTCTTGAATAAATCAAGATACTTGGAGACATCATCAAGAAGGAGGAATATTGGTTAACAAGTAAGTGTCATATTATATTTTATGTCTAAATATATATATATTACATGGCTACATTTTGCAAATAAAGTAACAAGCTCATTCAATCAGAAAAAATCCTAACATTGAAGAAGAGGATTGAGTTGGCACTAACAGAAAATGAAGTCATTGAATATGTCCTTGGTGAAGTATTTGAACCCAACAAGGATAAGACTCAATGGTTAGAAAAATACAAGAAGGGATAAGTTAGGGCACAAAGTATGATTGTTAAATCTATAAAATATCAATTTGTTCCATTTGTTACTGATTTGAATACATTGAAGGCTATGTATGATAAGTTTGTAAATTGGTACTCTATAAGTACATCAGGTAAAAATATTTCCTTAAGTAATAAACTATATGGAATTATTCAGTCAAAAGATGAAGACATGGCCGCTTATCTCATGACAATATCACAAGTAAGGGATCAATTTAAAAGGCTTGGAAAATTTGTTTTTAAATCTAAAATGACCATTTGTGTATTAAATGCTTTTCTGCCAGATTGGAGTAGTTTTGAAACTAATATCTACTTTAAGAAGGATATTACACTGATTAATGAGTTATGGGATGAATATATCCTAGAAGAATCTATGATTAAGGCGAAGGATGACATTGAATCAAATGAAAGGTCTAAATCCTTTATTGCAAGGTCCAAGAATTTGAAGAAAGGGAATTTCAAAAATTCCAACAAAAATATAGATATGTCCAAGGTTTAATGCTTTGGATGCAATGAATATGGTCTTTTAAGAGGTATTTCCCAAACAAGAATAAAAAAAAGGAAAGAAGTGAAGCTCACATCGTTGAAGAAAAGGGAGAAGCTGAAAATAATCCAAAAGGAGAACATCCCAAGGATCTTTACTATTAAAGAAAGATCCATATATACCAGGTTATTTATGTATTTTTTATGTCTTAAGTATTAAGTATAGTAGCATTCTTTTTTGTATACTCTAGAAGAGTCTTGATTTTTTTAAAGCATGGCATCATAGAAAAAAGAATGTGATATCAGAAGAATTAAATTATACTTGTTTAAATTTTCTTTGGAATCATCTTGCTTTCAATAATGAGAAGAATGGGACCATATTTCATATTATTGTTCATCCCAACATCTTATAACATCATGTTAGAGGAATTAATTTTGCAAAGCAGGATCATTAGGATCCTATAAGAACCATCATTTTGAAAGGTTCTTGGAGGAAGCATTATGACTAGTATATATTCCATCTTGTATGGAAATAATACTCTTGAAGGATAAAGGAATTGAGATGGTCAAGCTGCAGTACGAAATGCATAATTAAATTCCTTATACTCTTGAAAAGAAACCTATCTTTGATAGGAATAGCAATCAAAAATGTTCAAGAAAGGATTGTGAGATGGTTGTATGGAATTAAAGGTACACATATTATTAAGTATCTCTTCTCTAGGGTAGGGTTCATTTTTACAAGAATATTGCAGAAAGATTTGGTTACAAAAGTGTTCTCAGTAAGTATTCCATATGGATACATGATGCTTGAAAGAAGGATTTTAACATACTTTGAAATTTCTACAAATAAAGACTCTCTCACAAGATTACATCGGATATTGATCAACATTAAGTATAATCTTCAGAAGAAAGAAAGGGAGTTAACAATAACAACTTCAAGAAAAATATAGTAGATTTATAATCAAGTTTAATCCATCAGAACTCTAATTAAATGAATCCATGGAGAAATATTCATAAAGAGATTGATCTTGTGTGAGAATGTTGATCTCGAAGAACTCAAGTAAGTTGATGCTTTGATGAGAACATCATCATGATAAGGTAACTTTGATATCAATATTCTGATATTGGTTATATGGCTAACTAATTTATTTGCTACTTGGAATGATATTGCAGAAATACATCATGACAGTTGAGGCAAGTTCAGTTGTTGGTGTTGAACTCAATTCCAAGAGAACATGGATTAAGTATATTGTGCTAGAAATTATGTAGTCAACATGTTTATATCATCATCTTGGGATTGAAAGGTAGTAGTATAAGGATATAACTTGATGTTTATAGAGATCGCTTTCATGTTTTGGAAGGCTTAATACAATTCCTTCATTGATGATATGAAAGGTTGATGGCATAAACCATGTCACAATATTAAAGGAAGAATATGTCTCCACAACATGCAGGATGAAATAATCTCAATATGATTAGATACAAAGGAAATAAGGAGCCATGTAGCTATCTCCATGAAGAACTGGTAGTTGATACATTTATGAGGGCAAGCCAAAGTTCTTGTGGTCATGACTTCCCAAATTAAAAGGAAGTTAAAAATATCCTATAGATTTGAGAGGGAGTAAAAAGAGTCTCCTTGAATGTATGAAAAGGAGAAATGATCAATTCCCTAATAAATAGGGAATGAGTGTCTCCTCTCTGGTGCAGAGGGATGGATAGTGCACATCACATTTATATTCTCTACTTCATGTGTCATGCACTTGACTACGACTAATAGTCATACATCTAAATGAAGGCCATGTAGGGAGAATGGAAAATGGAGGATTGGATAATACTTTTTTATTTCCTTGAGGATAGAAAAATCCAATGTAGGAAATGGACCACCAATATTTGATTATTGGACACATATCCAAGACAATATTGGTCGAAGAGGATCGATATTCTTTGAGGATTTGGAATCCAAGACAAGAGTAGTCCTAAAAGGACATACCTAGTGAACATCTGGATGGGGTATGCATTTTGAATATATTGTGTGGTATCTCACTTAAATCCTCACAACATTATTCTCTTATATAAGAAATATCTTGTCAAGTTAATGCATTAATATGTTGAAAATGTGGGTCATGATGTTGATGATTAAAGATGAGTTATCAATCTGACCCTTCCTTTGAGATATCTTAAGTTTGAGAATAAACTTGTACCAATTGTATAATTACGAATACCTTGCTAGTTAGGAGAGAGTGTTCGAAAATTTAACTAGTTTCATTCTTCATAATTTTTATTTTACACATGTTATTATGTATATCTTATGTTATAAGAAAAATAAGAAACAAAAATATTATTTTAAGCATGGGTTTCATGCTTCATTTTGATGGTCATATAGGTCAAGCATGTTCTTCATGCTTATAGGGTTTTTCATGTAAAGAGAATATTTTTCTTGAGTCAATAGAGTCCTTTTAAATTATAAAAGACCATATTGGGAAAGTTGTAACATGTAAAAGATATTTACTTTAATTCTAGAAAGTTCTTTGAGACTCCAAGTACAATTTTTCCCTAGCAAAGATAAGTCGGCCTAGAAGAGACTATTCAAACTCATGGAAATCCTATAAATAATAGCAACTTTGGCCTCATTTGGCATCAATTCGATCTCTCAAGCAAGAAGTTTGATATCAAGTAGGGAACTAGAAGGAATCAAAATTGAATGTCTAGAAGAAGAGACAGCTCAAGGATAAACCAAAAATCTAATTGTGTGAACATATTTCTATCACATGTGCGAAATATTTAGGGTTTCTGGTGAAACTACAAGGCTAAAATTGTAGACCTTATTGTAGTTCTGAATCTTAGTTGCAAGAAGGACAAGAATTTAAGCTTAAAGTATCCAAGAAAATAAGCAAGCTAGATCAAAGGAAAGAGACCTAAGATCAAACACCATCTTCCCACATGAATTGGTACTAGGGTTTTTTTAGGGCCAAATATCATAGGCCGATGTTGCAGGTCAATGCGAGGGGGGATTGAATTTGGAAACTAGTTGAAGCATGATTGACCCTTGTTGACTTGGTTGATTGTTGACCTAATTGTAAGGGCTTCCCAGAGGTCTGACTTTGTGCTTGGAGGAGGACTTGGTATACAGTTATGGGTCTTGGTTTTCTCATTGAAAGAAGATTCTATAAGAAAATAAGATATTTTATGGGTTTTCCCCTTGGAGGATTTTTTCCCTAGCTTGGATTTTTTTATCTTGTGTACATTGTCTTTATTGTTTTTCTCTTGATAACTTTTTAATGAAATGATCCAACAAATAAACATAAGAATATAACTAAAATTTCATAAGCAGTTGATGGAATTGATGTGTGTTGTAGTATTTCATATGTGTGGTTAGTTGTAATTGATGTCAAGCTAGTTTATTGGGTTGTAGGTGTCTTAGATATGAATTTGTGTAGGTGGTTGCAGGTGTCTTGTGTAAGGTTGAGGTGTAGATGGTCCTTGGCATGTTTACTAGCCTGGACTAGCTTGGAGCTGTGATGGATGACCATATGTCATGATGAGTTGGATGATTGTGTGTTTCATTTTATTGGAGGCCTTTCATGGTGATGGTCTTCTTGATAATGTTACTGCATATAGATATTGGTGGCTGCTACAGAGTTTAGATTTGAGGAGCCTTGATGATTAGCTCCCCTTAGTCTCCTTGGTATCCATGTTCCTGATTAGGTATCCTATCATGATGATGTTATACCTTGGGCTCGGAGAGGATATAAATGTGGAAATAGATGCTTGAGATGGTTGTATATTTGTTGGAGGATGTCTGACATGTTCTAGAGCTGCATGCTATTGGTAGAGATATCTTTGAGAAGTTTGACTGCTCAGATGTTCATTTGGGGAATTTTGAGGTCTAAAATGGTCCTCCTAAGAAAAACATACAACCAAAATAAAATTTATAAGAACCAATAGGATTGAAGATGATGATGTCGAACATGGGGGATGATTCACCATTTTTTAAGTAAAAGGGTAAAAATTTAAAAAAATAATAAAATAATTAAAAACTTCATTTTCAACTCGTATTTTCAACTTATCTCCTAAAGTTTTTACTCAAATTTATAGCAGGAGTAGTTGTTGGATAAAAATTTTAATTCCTCATCCAAGGAGTACCCATGTTGCATACTTTTGATGGACCCTGACACACAAAAAATGAGAAATACATGAAAAAATGTGATTGCAATCACGTTTTTCATCTATTTCTCACTTTTCGTTAAGCAGAGTCCATCGAAAGTATACAACATGGGTACTCCTTCTATGAGGAATTAAATTTTTCATCCAACAAGTACTCCCACTTTAAATTTGAGTAAAAACATTGGGAGATAAGTTGAAAATACGAGTTGAAAAAGTAGTTTTTTCTTTTTCCCCTCTAAAATTTGATGATGTAATATAATATTATTTTATTATTTCCACTATTGTTTTATAATTTTCTTAGAAGGCCCATTTTAGAACTCAAAATTCCCCTAATGTGGTTCAGATGTTGGTTAGCAACCTGGTAAACCTAGTTTTATCTGTGATGTTATTGAGGATATGGAAGTGGTTTGGTGAAGTGTTGTAGAGATGTCAAAGACTTCCAAAGGTAACAGTTGGTCAATATCTGGAAAAAAATTGGGCAAATTTTGGGTTGAGGAAACATGTTTTTGAGTCCACTTTATGATAGTTGTATGCATGATGGGTCAAGGGAGCGATTTTAGGCTTCATAAACTGGAATAACAGCCTAAGGGAGTGGTTATAGCTCCAGTTGCATGGATGACAGTGCTACGGAAGCGACTGAGGTGTTTTCATGATTTTTTCTCCACATTCCTCATGCTGATCAGTGAATATTGGTGCTTTTGTGATGTTCTTAATCGTAACTTTTCGACATATGGTCGAAAAAGTTTGTGGGGTGTCTAGAACCTAATCAAGTTTGAAGATATCAAAGGGCTAGTGGATTAAGTGGTTTATTTGTTCAATAAGTCTATATTAATGAAATCTGAAGCGCGTGAAAAGGATTTTTGAGTGATACATAACCTGTAGCATTTTATGAGTTACTCAACAGAGAAAAATGATAAATAAAAGAAGGTGGTCAGTCTATTTGGTTGGTTTCTTGGAGAGTGAGTATGCTATTATGAGAGCACTGTGAGTGAGTAGAGTATGCAACAAATACTCACATATTTTATGCAGAGATATATCATAGATTTGTTAGCATAAATTAGAGATATAGTTGGGAAGAAGATCCAAAAATTTTGTGTTGGTTGTGGGAGAAATTTGACAACCTTGAGGTGTGTTTGAGAGTATTATTTTGGTGTGTATAGAAGTGAATAAATTCCCTCCTATGGGTCAGAATTTAATTAGCATAATTCTAGAGATGGTGGGTTCCTCATGTTAAGCGAGTTGAGAACCCAGTATGAAAATATATGAAATGTGGTTCACATGGAGGAAGTGAAGCAGTGGAGGCTTAAATATAGACAATGATTTGGTCAATTTAGTAATAGGAATATTTTAATCCATCCAGTAGGAGTTGGGAAGCCTAATGGTGATTGGGCAAGGATCATTGGTCATGGGAGCTTCCAATGGATGGTAGTTCATAGATCCGTGAGAGAAACAATGTTCTGAATTGATAGTTGTCAACAAACTGTAGAAAAATCCATGTCTTTCAGATTATGGGAGTAAGTTAATCCATGTAACAATTTTCTTAGAAGATTAATAAAAGGAATTGAGCAGCGCAACAACAACAAGGTGGTCTTCTCCTAAAAGGGTTTCCACCAGAAATACGTGTGTCCTAATGTGTGCATGCTTATGTTGATATTTATCATGGTTATTATGGTTTTAGTTTACTGTTTCTTACATTTTTTGATGATATAATGTTGTGCATGTGCATGGACAATTAGTTTTGGAAAAATATATATAATTTGTGAAAATTGATGCAAATTTCATCTACTGATTCGCTCCCCATTGCGCTCAGTAGTGAATAAATTTCCAACAATTGGTATCAGAGCTAGTGCTCTTCAATGAAGCTTTAGTGCTTGGAGAGTAGATCATGGATTATGGCCAAAAAAAGGAGGATAATTTCTCAAAAGAAATGAAGTTTGAAGAAGGAAGAAAATCAATCCATTGCAAAAGAAGCAACAAATTCTAAAATTTCATCCAAAGAAATTGTATCATGAGGTAAAATGTTGAAATCATTTTTTAATTATAAATATGATGATTATTTTGATTTTTATAGTGATGAGAATGATGTTTCTCACATTAAGAGTGGATATGAATCAATAATGATTGTTATCAAGGAATTAGTAGCTGAAGTAGGAAAGCTAATCACTGCATGTAAAGATCAAAAAAGAATTTTGTAGATTTCAGATGAGAAGGAAAATGGCCTAAGAGAAGAGATTAATGGGTTGAAAATTTAGCTTAAGGAGGCAAAGAAGATTGAGGAATAAATAATAAATCAGTATAAAAATGAGGAGGTATGTGAGAGATAGGAAGCAGAAATGGTTTCACTAAGAAATGATTTAAATGAGAAAACCAATTCCTCACCTATCAAATCAAATTTCAACATGCACAAAGGAGAAACTAGTTTAATTGCAGCTACAATAATAACCAATGATAGCATTAGAAAAAATAGAAAGAAAATTAGGCATTAACACAACCAACAACCAAAGATTGAGCACAAGAATAATAAGCAAAAAAGGGCAAATAAGGAATACAAAATCGACAAATGCTGCAATTCTGGAGTAAATGGACATCAAGCAGGAAATTGCGATAAATGGATAAAATATTCTCCCTAATAACAAAAGTTGAAAGAATATTTAAAATGATAAAGTGCTACAATTGTCGAAAATGTGGAAATATGGAAGCAAATTGCAAAAGTGATGAGATCATGTCTTCTCATCAAAAGAAGCATCCAAAGGAGAAGAAACCTCAAGCATGCATGCAAATAATTTAAGCCAAAATCTAGTATAATAGTCATTTATATGGTTATTTCTACTCATGCAACTATTTTGGCTAGAGGGCTATTGCATGTAGGTTGCATACAATGAGTAGTTAAAGGAGGATCAAAAGATTCAAATATTTTCCTACATTTCTTGGTCATATCAGATGCTACATATGTGATAATCTTGGTCATATGGCCAAGGATTGCAAGACTCCAAGACACTTAAGGCCACCTAATCAAACAAAGAAGAGTATGCATAGTAGACCAAACATGAGGAAATTTTGACATCTGCATGAAAGAGAGTAGCCTCTCAAATTTTGGAGGAAGAAGGAGCAGTAAAGACCAAGAATAAGAAGAAGAGCCTTACATGGCCTCAGGGGGTGATCTGGTGCATCTTTTTTATCATGTAAAATCATTGTTGGTGTTTCCATAGCTAGTGATGTATATGTGAATATATCTACTTGTTGAGAATTTTTTTGATGATGCTTAAGATTTCATGATGATGGATTTTATTTTTTCTACAGATGTTGTCCTTACTAAGGTGTGATCAAGAGGAGAGATGGCACATATTCATGGGGAGCACTTTATATGCTTCCAATACTTCGATAGAATTATGATTTCTTTTGAGGAGTTGACTATGCATTTCATGCTATGTGCTTATTTGACATAAGGTTGTTGCAGGAGCTTGTTTTTCATTGTGCATGGTTTATATGCTAGCTACATTAGTTGACATAATGATGGCTAGTATTATGATTTTTTTTCCTGATGATATTATGCATGTGATGGTGCCATGGAGATTAGTTTGATGGTAGTGTATGACTATATTTTTTTGCATTATTCCTTTATTAAATATTTGCACAAAATATTGAGGCTGATCATATTAGATATATTACATCTTATTGATGCTATTGCACATGGTGGTTGGTTAGTTGTCACTTGTCATGAGATATATTAGGCCACTTACCCATGTTTCTAAGGATTTTTAGTGATGGTGTTATTTTTGGATTTTTTCTATATTGTGATGGATAGACACAATTGATGATCTGCTATCTAGTGTTGTAGATTGCGTATTTGTAGGAGAATGGCTTCATGATGTTGAGCCATTGGGGTTTAGTTATTATATTTATCATGATTCTTGCTAATGTGATATATATCATTTCCACCACCACATCATTATGTGCATATTTTTAGTTTCAGTACAATTTATATTGCAAAAGCTCATGCTACATATGATGATTATTGTTGCTACCATGTTTTACCATAGAGAGATGATATATTGGGATTATTCGTGGGCTATATTTCTTATTCACAGTGTTGCAATGTGTTTATTTTTATGATGTTTTCAATATATGATTTTTTTGAACCACTATGTATTGTTATGGAGTGTCGGTTACTACTACTAGATTATTGATTCATGGTTAATGATTTGGAGAGACTCTCACATGTTTTCATATGATATGTATTGTTATTATCCTATTTTCATATAAGGCATATATTACTGATAATTTTTTTCATGTACTTATTTATTCATTTATTAGTGGTATATCTCAATGACGAAGCATTATATTATGTTCATGATTTCATAGATTCTTATTGTAAAATATTTTGATATGAGTCATAGGGTCTTGAGCCATTATTTGCATATGCTGCATAGTGATTCATGAGAGTTTTTTCAGCCATATATGGGCTTGTGTTTTCATTATATAATTATTTTTAAGCTATTTAATAGTATCATGAAGCTTTGTACTTTGTTGCTTATCATTGAGTCATAGTCATTGGTCCATGTGGAGTAGACTCTTGCATGTGGCAAGGAGGCATTGGCAGCTATGTATATCAGTGTATATTCATCAATGGAGATGATTATATTTAGTAGAGTATGGATGATCATATTGTTGTGACCTGTCATCATGGATTTTTTGCTTCCATGTTTACTTCAGAGAGATGTTGCATTGTTGCTAGTGATATATGTGTTTCCTGCTCCTGGAGAGTACAATATATAGAGGATGTATGGAGTTTTTTTATAGTTGGTTGGATATTTTTTGTTTCTGCTATGGAGCAGAATAGATTTGTTGTTGCTAGTTGGACATTATATGTTGTTGCTGCTATGTGTTGGTGATATGATCTGCTATTGTTGCTATGACATGGATTATGTTGTTGATTCCTGATTTTTCTTATTTTCATGCTTCCTTGGGTGTGAGATATTTCATTTTTGTTGCTGATGAGAGATGTATTTTTCTTCTCTAGTGTGTTGATGATTGGACATATCTTGTGTCCACGGGGAGTTTAGTGCACATATCTTCCAAGGTGAGTGTTGTTGTATTTTAGTCTTGCACTCCATTTTTCATCACCTGCATATGTTTGTGAATGAATTTTATGTTTTTTTATGGAGCCTCGTGCATATAGAGGAGTATATATCATTTTTCCTTGACATGTTTATCCCTTTTCCATTGTTTTCAAAGGGGGATAATGTGAGGATGTTTAATTAGATGATTGTTTCAGCTAAGGGGTTGAGATCAATACCAAAGTGGGAGATTGTTGGCATTGGCGTACATTGTTGTATTGCAGAGGTGTGGTTGGTTTTCATTGATGTCAACCTATTTCCTTGGGTTGTAGGTTTGTTGAATATGAATTTCCATATTTGGTTGCAGGTGGCTTGTGTATGGTTGAGTTGTATATGGTCCTTGGCATGTCTACTAGCTTTGACTATCTTGGAGATGTGATGGATGGTCCTATGTCATGATGAGCTAGATGATGGTGTGTTGCATTAGATTGGAGGCCTTCCATGGTTATGGTCTTGTTTATCATGTTGATGCATGCATATATTGGTGGCTGCTACAAATTTTAGACTGGAGGAACCTTGATGATTATGTCTCCTATGATGATGATGTTATACCTTGGGCTTAGAGAGGATATACATGTGGCATTAGATTATTGATATGGTTATAGAGGTATTGTAGGATGTCTGACATGTTCAGGAGCTGCATACTATTAGCAGAGATATCTTGGAGAACTCTGATGGCTAAAACATTTGTTTTGGATGTTGGTCAGCAACCTAGTCAACCTAGTTTGACTTGTGATGTTGTTGAGGATATGGTAGTGGTTTGGTGAAGTGTTACAGAGAAGTCAGAGACTTCCAGAGGTCATACAGAGGTTGGTAAAGTTCTATAATAATTTTGGGCAGGTTCTAAGTTGAGGAAACATGTTTTTGAGTCTCCTCTTCCATAGTTGCATGCATGATGGGTCAACGGAGTGGTTTTAGGCTCCATTCATTGGAAGAGAAACCTATGGGATTGGTTATAGCTCCAGTCACATGTATTATAGTGCTAAGGGATTGATTATGGTGTTTTCATGAGTTTTATCTGCATTACTCGCACTGATCAACTAATTTTGGTGTTGTCGCAATGTTCTTAGTCGTAAATTTTTGGTATATGGTCGAAAAAGACCGTGGGGCCTCTAGAGTCTGATCAAGGTTGAAGGGATCAAAGGGCTAGTCGAGTTAGTGATTGATTTTATCAATTATATATCAATTAAATATGAAGCATGTGAAAACCATTGTTGAGTGATGCATAACCTCTAGCATTTACTCAATTACTCAATAGAGAAAAATGATAAATAGAAGAAGGTTCTGAGTATATTTGGTTGGTTGCTTGGAGAGTGAGTGAGTATGCTATTGTGAGAGTATTTTGAGTGAGTAGAGTATGAAACAGTTGCTCACATAATTTATGCATAGATATGTCATATTTTTGTGAGCAGAAATAAACGATATAGTTGGGAAGAAGATTTATAATTTGTGTTTTGTTTGTGGCAGAAATTTGATAGCCTTGAGGTGTGCTTGAGAGAAATATTTTCTTATGTGTAGAAGTGGAGAAATTCACTCTTCCAAGTTAGACTTATGATTTATATTTAATGAGAAGAATGCTAGAGATGTTGGGTTTCTCATGTTGATGGAATTGAGAACCCAATCTGAAAATATATGAAACGTGGTTCACATGGAGAGAGTTAAGGCGTGGAGGATTCACTGTAGACATTGTTTTGTTCAATTTAGTAGTAGGAATATTTTTCTCCATCCAATTGGAGTTGGATAGTGCAATGGTAGTTGGGCGAGAATCGTTGGTCGTGGGAGCTTCCAGCAGATGGTAATCCATAGATCCGCGAGAGAAATATTTTTATGAATTAATAGTTTTTAGAATACTCTAAATAAAGCCAAGTCTTCTGAATTATGGGAGTAATATAATCCATGTAACAATTTTCTTAGCATATTAGTAAAAAAATTTGAGAATTGTGATAGTAGTAGGGTGGATTTCTCCCAAAAGGGTTTCCACTATAAATACTTGTGTCCATAAGTGTGCATGCTTGTGTTGATATATCTCATGGTTATTATGGTTTCGATTTATTTCTTCTTACATGTTTTTATGATCTAATGTTGTGTGCATGCATGGATAATTGAGTTTGGTAGAAATAAATATAATTAGTGAAAATTGATACAATATCCATCACTATTGATTCAACCCCCACCCCCCAATAGTGAATATATTTCCAACAATAATTATTGAGGTTAAGGAAATTTTGAATTAATAGTTTCTCTACTGCATTCTCCAACATGGTATTAGAACTAAGGTTAATAAGAGAAGGTAGTTGGAAGATCATCTTGAAGGGTTTTATTTTCAAGGGTAACCATTGCAAAAGGAGACAAGGAAAGAAGAACAATATCTATTGACCTATAAGGAAGAGAAATACATCAAGAATCCATTGAAGAAGAACTCATCATCAATATATCGTTGAAGGAAGGAAGGACAAGTCCTTATTGAATATTTTCTAGTGCATAATTTGAAGAAGAGGAAGCATCAAGGAATATTGGTATCATCATTCACTCTTTGAAGTTGTTGGAAGACGCCATTGTTGAAGGCATCCTAGAAGTCATCATTCTAGGGCATCATTGAAGTCTCCTTGAAGGTCTTGAATACATCAAGATAGTTGGATACATCATCAAGAATGAGTAATAATGGTTAAAAATTAAGTTCCATATTCTCTTCTATGTCTTAACCTATAACATCGCTAAATTCTACAAGGAAAGCAACAAGCTTTTTGGATCAAAAAACTTCCTAGATGGAAGAAGAGGATTGACTTGGCACTCACGAAAAATGAAGTCATGGAATATGTCCTTGGTGAAGTAGTTGAACCTAACATGGATAAGAATCAATAGTTAGCAAAATACAATAAGGGAGAAGTGAGGGCACAAAGGATTATTATTGGATCCATAAAATATCATCTTGTTCCCTTTGTTTTTTATTTGAATATATTCAAGGCTATGTATGATAAGTTGGTAAAGTTGTACTCTATAAGTACATCAGGTCAAAATAATTCATTGAGGAATAGATTATATGGAATAAGAAAGTCAAAGGATGAAGACATGGTCATTTATCTCGTGAAGGGATAAAATATGTCATATGGGATTCTCCAAAGCAATGACGATGGTTTTTTGCAAGAGTATTTAGATTTGAAAGAAATTAACAACAAAAAATTCTACCAAGGAGAGTTTATCCACAAGTGAATATAAAATTTTAACCCTAATGAGTCCTTTAGAGAGATAATAAATCACATTCTCACAATGATCATCATATTCTTGAAGAAATACCATCCCTATGGAGGATGGAAAAGCAGTGATTTAAAATATAAAGTCACAAGAATAGCTAGGAGGACTAAGGAGTAGGGCATAGGTTAAGGAATTTTTCAAGGCATCAAATTGTCATTGAGCTTGATCATCCCATAAAAATGGAACTAATTACTTAAGTAAACACGTGAAACCTTTCATTATCTTAGTGTTGGGTGTGGAGCCTAATTTTCATCTTGATCCAGAGGTCTTTGTTTCAGTTGGATGTATACCCGAGGAAGACGATACACCCCTCCATGCAAGGCGGTGCAGGGGGACCTGTCACCCCCATGGGGGTCCAGGGGGGTTTATCCCCCCGGCCTGGGGGGCTCTAAGGGCCAGCGGTCTCTCGATAGGGGTTTCGGGGGCAGCACCCCCAAAGCTAAAAACATATGAAAAATTTCCTTGTAAAATATTGTAATTTCATAGTCAATCTAGGTCGTTCATTAGGCATATAGTCTGACAGTAGAAGTTGTTATCACTCATAATTTTGTGAGTCATGACTTGACATAGTCATACAGTTCACTCCTCAAAAGGGTAAGGTCTCCTTAAACCTTTTTCAAGTTGGCATAGGAAATTTCATTTTTTCATATTTAACCAAACCTAAGTTTCAAGACCACCCTCATTTCATCTCAAGGCCACCTCCATTTGGGTTTTCATGTCCCATCAGTCATCATATGTTGTTAAATTTCATTTCCCAAGAATTTAAATTTAAAAAGGACACTTTAGCCAGTTTTTCCTCTTTTCGTAGCGAATTCAGTGTAAAATAGGTAGAAAACGCTACGAAACCGCCTAATAATTTCGTAGCAGATATGGGGATTTCATTGTTTTCTAACTTTGAGTAGTCAACTTCAAGGGAAGTTTCTAAGAAATAAAAGACATATTTTAAAAACATGAGAGAGGTTATTCTCAAGAACATATAAAATAAAAATAACCTCTTTCACGTTTCTCAAAGGTGCTACAAATTGGGAGATACATGGATGTCTTTCAACCCTATTTTCAGAATGCGCAATTTTCCTATTTTATACATGTTTTTAGAATGCATATTATGTACATCTAGAGATGGTTTTAAAAAAAAAAGATATTTTTGTCTTCAAGACATACTTACATTCAAAAACCTCCTTCAGTTTTGCAATATCTATCAAGGATAGGTAGATAAGAGCTCATCACTGAACCCTATGTTTTCAGAAAAAACAGAGTCATTTTAGTGATGAATAAACTTGCTAAAGGTGAAAATGATATTTTTTGAAGAGGGTAAGAGGAAATTTTGCATGATAATAATTCATTATATCATTTTTCATACCTACATATGAAATTTGGAAGAAAAAGGAATATTTTTGAATTTTCTCCATTATCAGGTAGTTTCGTACCGTGCTCCAGGCTTGAAGGCCAAAAAATGCTACGAAAATTCCTGTAGGAGCCTTTTTTCTTTTAAAGTCAGTTTTTGCATGATTAAAGGAGGGTAATTCATGGTTGAAAGGTGTCATGACTTGATGAAGGTGTTTTAATAGCAAATAAGTCAAGAAGATTGATGGAAAAGTCATTTTTCCCACGCTACTAAAACACGCTACGAAAATTTATGTACATGATTGTTTTAGAAGTCAACTTCAAGTTTGATTTCAAACCAAATGAAAAATTATTTTAGAAATATAAAAGAGATTTTCTTCAGCACAGGTCCATCTAAAAAAACCTCTCTCATTTTCTGCAAAGCCATTCGGGTTTGGAAATTACACACTCATCTTTGAAGCCTATTTTTCAGAATTTTCACTAACTAGATTTGTGAAAAAATTGTAAAAATTCGACTTGGAGGAGGTCCAGCTCAGCATCCACATGGAATAATGACATATAAACACTCTATTACACTCAGAAAAATATTTGTTTGCAGTTTATAAGGGTTATTAAATTGATTTGTTTAACTATTAATGAAAGAAGAGTCCTTTTTGTATTCAAACTCTGAAAAAACAGAAATATCCCTAGGAAGTCTCCAAGTGATGGAATCATGTTTGAAATAGGTCTCTAAGTTGGGAATTCGAGGGGAGTAAGGTGGCATATAATTTGTATGAGTCCTCACTCTATAAAGGAGATATTTTTAGAGTTAGAGAGTGTTGGGATATGTTATGACTGACTGCTACTTTTGTAAGCAGGTTTTTGATTAGTAATAGAGAGTGGCTATTGGTTTCTTCCTTCACCTGAGATTCATCTGATACTTTCATGAACACTATCCTATGTATCCTATGTATCTGAGAATTCTTGCTTTGCAAGCTCTGACTTCCTTTCAAACACTAAACTATTGGATATCTTTCTCAATGTCCTGCTTTCAGTATCTTAATTTTCATTACTCAGAATTCATATTTCTCATGCTCTGACTTCATTTGAACATTTATATATTGAGTAAACTATGTATGTATGTATACTACTTTCATTTAGGTATCTACATGCCTTAGCTTCCACAAGGAGAGCCTTTTTCATTGCAATCCCTGTCACTGACTCCATAGCCCAATAATAGCAAGCCTTCATCTTTTCAACCTGCAAACATACAAAATGTAATGTTCCCAAATTTTAGCCTCAAATCTAAATGGAACATTAGAGTTAGCAGTACCTTTAGCCGGTGAATAAATGGGTAGAAAAGCCCTTAAGTCTCCTAAGGAGGAATAAAAAAACCTCAAGTGTGAAAGGAGACACTCTTTGTAGCTTAATAAAACACCTCCATGTGTGAACAGGGATATTATCAAGTTGATTCAGTCCACTTTGACTAAGTCAATAGCGCAGTTGTGGAGGAGGAGGAATCAAAGAAGGAATAATGCATTTTTGTAGGGAGATGAATCTTTGGATGGAGATGACCTAATTGAGTGGGGCCAAGGGCAAGAAAACTCATTTTTTATTTAAGTAAGAGGATGGTAGCATTATTCTTCATGTTTTAGGTTATTATTCTTGGCTACTCTGACTTTTGCTTCCTCTTTCTTTTTAGCAAGGTAGCATTGTTGTTTAGCATCAGGTGTTCCCGAGCAGGAATCCCACCTCTTTTTTTGAGGAGCCCCTTGGGAGAGTTTGCATTCATTTTCCACATCAGGCTTTCAGAGCAAGCTTTAGCCCACTTCATCAGCTTAGTTTATGCCAGAGATTGTGCAGTGTTGCAGGGTGAAACAGTGGAAGGGATTGGAATCCCACTTTCTGAGATAGTTTCTCCTTGGAGGAAGATTTCCTTCACTTGAGAGACCTGTTTGGAGAGGTCTAGAGCTTATTTCAGATCTGTGGTAGCAGACCACACATTTCCCTAGCATTCCTAGCATTGTTCCAGCTATGGAATGCATTATTTTTGGAGGCAGCTTCAATGCATGGTCTAGTGCCTTCGTTGCAATGTTTTCTTGTGATTGAGAGGTTCATCCTTTCATGGGAGGAAGCCCTTGAGGGGTATACATAAGATCATACATATTTCAGCCTTCTACACTCTTATTATTAAACTATTTTTTGGTCATCTAACCTACTATTATTAGATGAACCCAAGTACACCATGTAAGACCAATTTTACCCTAAGTAAAATTGCTTTCACTATGTGAAATAACTTAGTAAAACACCTTTATTAAGTTGTTTATGGTCTAAACAGGAAACCCCAACATGAAATAATAAAAAAATATATATTTGTTTATATTTCTTGGTCATATTTAACCCAAAACAAGGAAATCAATTAAATAAATCCTTATTTATTTGATTATTTCCTAGGAATAAGTTATTTAAATCCTTATTTAAATAATATTCCTAGTTAAATTTGACTAAATCATTTATAAATAATTAAATAAATCATTATTTATTTAATTGTATTTCCACCATGTCCTTAAAATAATAAATAAATCATTTATTTATTTATTATTTATAAATAAAGGAATTGACCCAAGTCAAAAATCCTTTTCCCTCCAACAAATATAATAAAATATTCCTAAAGGGTAGTTCTAGAATTCGATTAATAATATTGTATTCATGCAACAAGTTCTAGACCGCCCTAATATTTTGTTATAAATAGAAGTTTTTTCCCCATTCATTAGTCACCTTTCATTGCATTAGATCACTCTGGATTTATACTATTGGTCACATTCTCCATTTTTTCCTTGTGAGCTCCCATTGAGTTCTATGTTTGTCTGGGTTTTCTACACCAACAAGAGAGAGAAATTTTAGATCTGAAATGCTGAGGACTTTCAAGAACCCATCCCATTGAGGAGAATCAGAAACACCTTTCTTTTTTTCCTCTCAGATGCCCCCTTTTTAATATAAAAAATTCTTTCAAATACATTGTTCTTGTCTTGTCTATTGGATGCATGGAGCCATATTCTATTTGTAATGCTTAATGTCTTTTGTGCTTAGATCTGAATTTGTGCAGCATTATTTGGATCAACTAACTGCAGACTTAAAGATATTGGTAGCCATAATTGATGTTAGGGCTATTTGTTATTCGTAGTTAAAGTGGTCTTTTCCGATGAAAGATTCATACTAACAATTGGCGACTCCACACGGGTTTTCTTTTGCGACCGCTGTCGTTTTATATATTCCTTCATATCCAGCTATTTCAGACCCTAGGGTTTCTCTTCAGTTTCCTGTTTTTCCTATTTTTATGGTGATTTTCACCTCTAAAACCCTCAAACATTAAAATTTTTAACTTCCGTGTGTTTCTGCCCCTATGGCGCAAGTGACAGACATCAGCCGCAGCTGAGACGACAACTTTTTCTGAAATCTGCCGCCGAGAGACCCATATCTGCAGGTCGTACTTATCAGCCCAAAAACTGCGACCTAGACTTGAGGGCACACTTTTCGGCCCCAAAACTGCGACCTGGACTGAAAACAGGTCAGAACATGTGACCTGCACTTTTTTCTGCAATTTTCCAGCAATTTTTCTGGGTTTGTCTGAAGCTTCTGTCAGGGTTTTCCAGCCTCTGTCTCTGCCCGTTAAGACCTTTTTTTGATCTGTTTCACTCAACTAAGTGGGAATATTGACCCTTAGGGCTTTAGTACCCTCCACTTTTTGTGGGCGAGTTTTAGCTGTTTCAGACGTCTGAATTTTCAGAGTTTCAGCTTTCTTCTTTTCAGATCTGATACCTCCTTCTCAGATCCCTTTAGATCAGCTCTTATCCCTTTCAAATCACCTCATATAGTTTTGTTTGGGTTTACCTCTAGGGCCCCCTCTTTGCCCCTCCTACCTTTAGTTGATTTCCCCTTTTGTTACAGCAACCTTGCCTCTGCCTCTTTGCTGTTTTCTGCACCTCTTTTCAGCAGAATTCTCCTTTAGATCCCTGTCCCTCCCGACCTTAGATCTATTGGCCTCTTTGTCGTGTGTTTTGCTTAGATTTTTTCCCCATTTTTAGACTAGTTTTGAGAGACCCGCCTTCTTGGGTTAGATCGATGCATTGTTAGCTATTAATTTTTTGTTATTTTAGCATTATATACTGTGACTTGCAGATTTATTTTCAGTTACGCAGCACACTTTTTCTTTTACTCTCAAAACGTTTGGGTTTAAAAAATTAAAATCAACACACGCCACACACTGACCCTAAGTGAAGAAGAGCCTGGTTAACACCGCCTGGCAAAGACTTTAAAATCAATTGACACTGCACCTCTTTGCCTTTGTTTCGACATTGACCTCACTTGATTTTGCACCTCCCTGCCCTTGTCGGTTTTTCTTCTTCCCGTCATCATTGCGCCCCCAAGACGCTTATCCCAAAGACTTCTTGGCCTTCACCCTCAGTTTCCGGTTGGTCAACTTCCTCCTTCTCGTTGTCATTGAGTAAGTCCTCCCATGAGTCTGCACTCCAACTCTTCCTCTGATTGTTCGGGTTCTCCCCCTACTCCTGGTTCTCCCCCTGTTACCTTCACCATGTCTAGTTCAGGGCCTAGCGCTAGCGGCAACCCCAATTCTACTGCTGGGTCCGTTTCCAGTGGAACCACTACGGGAACTACCTTGACTATCCCTCTGCTCCCTTATATGGCCGGTCTCAGTCTCCCCAATTTCAATCAATTGATTAATGATCCTATCCGCCACGATGTTAGTTGGCCTACTATGCCATCCAAGCTCCCCTCCGAAATTCCCAAGTTCAAAGGCCTTGCTAGTGAAGATCCCTCCAACCATATCTGATCTTTCCATATGTGGTGTTCATCCAATTCCATTACTGATGATTCCATTTGTCTTTGATTGTTCCAACGCACGCTTACCGGCGAGGCTTCTAAATGGTATGTTGATCAGGCCACCTCTTCCCATACCACCTTTGCGACCATTGCCCAAGCCTTTTTATATTTTTTCCAGCTACATCTCTGATACGACACTAGTACCGAGCTTTTAACTTCTTTCCGTCAATCCTCTTGGACCCGCCTTTCCGCTCATGTCCAAGAATGGTGACGAAGAAGAAGCTTATGTCGCGCTACTACCTTTGAAGACTGGGTTTATATGGACTGGTTCCTTTGCTCTCTCTTACCTCCCATTGGAAAATATGTCACCTCCCATTTCCCTCAAACCGAAGAAGCCGCCCTCCAAATAGCCTTGAAATATGACCTTATCTATGCTCAATCTGGTTATGTTTATACCGTCCTTCCTGACCTCCCCAAACCCGGTAGCACTAACGCCCCGGGGGCATCTCACTCTACCAACGGTATCGTTGGAGCTCTTTCACATACCGCTGCTCAACCTCTTATGGGCTATGGTTTCCCTCCAGGAGGGGCCAACACCTCCAGCACTTTTTCCCCTCCAGGCAGCATGTATCTAGGATACGGCATGCCTCCTCCTTTTGCCCACCCTCCTGCTTACCTCAATGTTGCCCACCCTCACCCTTATCCTTACCCACAGCCTGGTGTCCCAGCTCCTCCAGCATTTGGACCTCTCACCCCCTTCCCTTCTCAACCCCCGCAGCCGCGCTTACTACCCCCTCCCGGGAAAGTATTTACGCAGCTGGGCGCGACCAATTCTCTTCCTTCTCAAAGAAAGAGGAAAGGAAATCAATCTTCCATTGGTAATCGTCAATCCAATCCTTCAAGTATTGATTCTCACACTACCAACCAGCCACAGGGATCTCAGCCCAAGCCGGACACGCTGCTTCGCACCAATAAGCCCTGTTCATGTTGTGGTGTTTATGGTCATTACACTCACGATTCTCCCCTATTACCACAGATGTGGCAGATGTGGGAGTCTCAAGCCACCGTGTGGGGACAACATTCTTGCCCTCCTGTCCCTCCCAATACGGCTACTTCTCAACCCGCTGTGTTTAGCGATTCTTTCCCTCAACAAGGATTCGTGGCTACTCAGTCACCTCATGCCCCGGTAACCACTCAAACTTCCCCTTCTAGTTCCTCCGATTACCAGATTCTCATGATGGCCTCTGACCAACCTCTCACCGTCAATCTTAAACTTCAAACTCGGTCTCGTCAATACTCCACGCCTCCTGCTCCATCTGTCCCCGAGTCCACATCTTCAGGTCCTACAGAGCCTCTTTCGACACCAAATGGTCCTTTTCAGATCCCTCAACCAAAATTTGAGGTCCCTATAAAGGTTCCTAAGGGCCCATTATGCCGAAATGCTGCTTCTGGTCGATCTGCCCATTCGTATAGCATAGTAGATGATTTGGCACAGTCCCCTATCACCATTTCAACACTGGAACTCCTCCAGTCGTGTCCTTCTCAAAGGAAGGCTCTACTATCTGCCGTGGGTGTTGTAGATCCTGCTAATGACCAATTGATTGTTTTTTACGGCCGTTAGTTAGATCATCCTCCCCTTCCTGCTTCCGTCGCTTTCCAAATCCCAGTCAAAATCTGGAATGCTAACATAGCTCGGTGTATTATTGACGAGGGGGCATATACCTTTGTCATGTCTGCTTCGGTTTGGAAAAAACTCGGATCTCCTGAGCTGGCCCCTTCCACAATCACCCCTCGTGCGTGGGATTTCCATGCCTCCTAGCCCATCGACCTTTTTCGTAACTATCCCATCACCCTTGCGGGCAAGACTTTTTGTGTCAACATTGAAGTTATTGACGCCCCTCTTGAATATAACATTCTTTTGGGGCATAGTTACACCTATGCCATGTCTGTCGTCCCATCCGCAATCCACCGCAAGATGTTTTTCCCTCATAATGGAAATATAGTCACAATTGACCAGTTGACATATCATGAGCCAAAATCTCAGACTTCCCCTGAGTCGATCATCTCTTCTATAGCCAATAAACCAACTGTCGATTCTTTGACCAGTGTCTCCCCCGGCGTCTACAAAGACTCCTCCTTGCTTGGAACCTTCTCTGGTCTTCCTCCTCCTCTTGTCTCAGATCCCAGCTCGGTGAATGTTTGCATGATGCAATCATCTTGGGCTGACCTCACACAACCTGCTTTGGCTAGTCAGCAACCTCAAACTCGCCCGCCGCTACCTGCTCCTAGCCCTTCGCCACCGCCAACTGGACCTCTTCCTGCTGGCCCTTCCCTTACAGCTAGTACCCATGAGCCTCTCTACCCTCCTGGGTCAGTTCCTCCAAGTCTTAACCTTCTTGGCACCGTCCCTCCTAGCCATTACCCCGCTGGTCAGATTCCCTTCCTCGCTCCCCCTCCCGGAGTCTATTCGGTCCCCATCATGGCCACCCTTTCCCTCCCTAATTTGACCCTAGGTATTCCCGTCTGGTACCTTGACCCTCCAGCCGATACCCCACCAGGTCACCCCAAACCATACCTTTCCTTGACACCAGTTCAACCAGTTCCCGTAACTGCTTCTGTTGCTACAGTGCCACCCGCTCCTCAATAGGACCCTTCTCCTGCTGTGACAGCTACGGGCAAGAAACGAAAAGCTCGCAAGGGGGCATCCAAAGACAAGGCCACCACACCCAACCCTACCCCTCCTCCACCTTCCAAGCCTTGTGCCTTGTGTGATGGTGTCGATCATGCCACCCATACTTGTCTCGAGTTGCCCCTTATCCAACCCATGGTTAAGGTCACATTCCCTGAATATACGGTCCCTGAAACCTCTGTTTCTTCCTCGTCCGCAGGCAAGAACCCAAAGACTCTTCACACCAACAAACCTTGTGCTCTATGTGGTGTCCATGGCCATTATTCTCACCATTGTCCTCACCTCACGCATTACCGAACCTCTTTAGAGGTCATTCGCGAGTACGAGGTCAAACAAAATCAATCTGCCTCTCCCATCCTTGCTCAGTATAAGTCAGGCTTACTCGAGGATCCCCCTGCTACCATTGACATTCCTCCCCCCGATGTTGAGATGTCGGAACCTGCTGCCCCCCTTATATACCTATCATCATACGCATGACCCTCGGAGTACATTCCCTCCGAATCCACTCCATCTGTTTTGCTTGATTCCCCTTCAGCAACATTCTTGGGCTCTACATGCTTTGACCATATTTTGACTCGTTCTTCTTTCATCCCCCGTGACTATCCATATGTGCACCTTTCTTCCCATGCTGGTGATTTAGGTAGCTTTGCAGCATCATGTGGCTTCCTCAACCTCTCCCTTCCCTCTCATCCTAGGAGGATACCATCTGTATCTATGATGTCCTTCGCAGCATGAGCTCCCGCTTTTCCTCCTGTAGTTCTCATTTATCACCTCTAGTCGATCTATGAGTCCTAACCATCCTACCTAGACTACTCCCTCCCATAGTAGTCATTTTATGTCTACCCTTTACTCACGTTGCCCTCATTCTTCTCCTTCCTCCCATTTCTTGTCTTGTGACACTATTCCGCCAGACCTCTCGTCCACACATTATATTGGCTATGCCGATGGGGCAAGTCGCTACTCCCGGAATCTCGCTTCGACCGCCTAGGCCATCTTTACCCCCTTGCATACCCTTGTTCTTTCGAATGGGGTCTGCATTGGTAATGCCACCAATAATCAAGCCGAATATGATGTAGTACGTGGCCTCTTAGTCGATGCCCTATCTCATCGCATCCTCCATCTGCACGTTCATTTAGATTCCCTACTTCTTGTTTTACAACTCAATGGTGTCTATCGTGTGCATAACCCTATCCTGTTTAGACAGTATTTACGAGTGAAACTTTTGATACGTGACTTTAGATTCATTACTTTCAACCATGTCCCTAGAAATCAAAATCACTACGTAGATAGAATTGCAAATCATGTTCTAGACTGGCATTTATCACACACAAGACAATAACATTTCAAACCATAAACACAATGCATATACATAATATATATCATATAACATGTTTTTAGAGTCCATCTACTCTGAAATATATGACATGCCCATAGCATGTTACAAAAAACAAAACTCACAAACTAGGGGGCACCACTTGCCCCTACATACACACTGGGGGGCACCACTTGCCCTACATCTAATCACTCTCTGGGGAATCTCGAGCCAATGGCTCCACTCCTGCAGCTCATAGATCACGCACAGTTTGACCAGCCATCACCATGCGTCGCATGATACCTCGCCATTCTGAGGGTAGCCCAATACATAGTTCTATGTACTGGTCGTCTAAATCCTGCCAACCCTACTCCGAAACATCAGTCAGCAGCCCCTCACATCTACGACAAATGTCCTCCACAAGAGTAGCCATATCCTCATTCTGGGCCGTCCTCGATCCACTCGCACCTGTAGTTCCGGCTGCTACAGGTCGTCCCATATATCCGACCGGTTTCACCGAAGCTATATCTGCATTCCAAACAAGTATAAGGATTAGTACCATCAATACTATTCACAAACTTTAACATGCACATAACAGATTAGTTACTTGTCACTTACCATCAGGCCCCCATACCCGACCAGGCAGAAGCGGCAAGTCTGGATCTCCCCAATAACTCATCCCACTATAGGGATAGTCATCTATGTACAATGGCATCTAATCCCAATGGGCGAAAAACTCTGGTCGGAACACTTGTCCGACTGCTCCTCCCCTCCTCTGCATAGTAGTCGTCCCCACTGACGCATCCTGGGTTCTCTCGGACCCCCATCAGGTAGTTGTACACAAGGTTGCAAGGTCGAGATCTTCTCAAAAAATAAGGAGCACAATACAGTCCCATACGCACAATCATGGTTCACTTCCCACTTACACAGCGACAACTTTCGTTTCAACGACACCAACATCATCTGGGCCCACCCATAGTAGGTCCCACTCAACACACTTTCTACAATCATCATCTGCCCTCCAGTGATGTGATGGAGCACCTGGCTGCCCAAAATCTGCAACACTACTGCCGCCACTGCCTGGGTCTCCAACCTCTCTAGATCCCCAATCGATATCCAAGTCCCTTTGACTCGGACACCTGGTCGACAATGTCGCTCTACGAACTCCATGATGTTACGCCCATGCGGTAACACTAGCTATGTATTTTCCACCATCCCTAATGGTGGGAGACCAGTCAGGAAATACAAATCCTGGACTGTCAACTCAATCCTGTGCCCCTGCACTATAAAAACCTCATGATCTGGATCCCAATAACTGATAATCCGGGCCAACAAGGGCTCCCCAGCTCTCATCAGAGGGTTCTCCACAAATTTCAGAACCCCAAACCTGGCCAATGCATGACAGACACCCTAATCTGCTTGGATTTCCGTCCGTAATGTACCCAGGTCTCTCTCTCTCCACTTGATCTGTATATCTGCCATATCTGCACAAAACCATCATCTTTGTCAGTATATAGATAGGTAAAACTACATTCAATTACACAAAAACTGAATCTCAGCCCACAACAGCACTAAAACCACATCCACCTGACAGGTCGCACTTTTTGGCCAAATTCTGGGCCAGGTTGCACTTTTCAGGCCCAAACCTGCATCTCAGGTCGCAGTTTTTGCCCCAGAAAGTGTGACCCGACCGTAAGGATGAGGTAGGGGCTATTACTGAGATTTCATATCCTAATCTAAACTTTTAATCCATAAAAAACAAAGAGTAGGATTAGGCCTCTTACCTGCAACTGACGGATCTCGATTCCAACATTCAGTTTGTCTGCTACGATCACCACAAGATTTAGGGCCTTCTCTCCTCTCCACATTCACCACAGCTACACAAGAAAATGAATGAATTTGGAGGGAAAATGCCTTATTAGAAGAAAAACCCCTACTTTTTCTTTCACCCGCTGTGACCAAACCGTAGCCCCGTTTGACACACCGTCTGCACCATTAGAAAGCTCTCACCGAGCACTCAAATGGGTATCTGTTAGTTTTTCATGTTTTCATACTTCACTAGGACCCATTTTTTCCATGAAGGTTCTATTCACCTCTCCTCCAAATCGAATTTCCTCACCTACAACACTTGTACCTAGGGCACCACTTTGCCTCCTTACTTGTCTTCGTTCGTGTTGATTTTCATCATGAGATACCCTATTGTACTCATGTTTTTATGGTCCCCCATTGGACCTTTACTGTGTGGCAGCACCATCGAGTCACCCTTGTTTAGAGCATCTGAGTTGAGTCAGCATCAGTCATGGCGTCTATCTCGAGTCCCTTTGTATCCCGCTATAGTCCTCCATCCTTCATTGCTTGGTCCCTCTCTCATGTTGCACATTACGGCCTTCAGTACCATTATCCCCTATCCCTCATGATATTGTGTCAGTCGCTACCAAGCCATTCATGTCCTTTATGCTCTAACAAGGGAAGTCGTCCATCCTCTACTTAGTATCCCTTATTTCATCATCATCATTAGTGTCTGTCTGTTAGTCTCTCTACTATTTTCTCTCGTGCCTTAATTGGGGATCCCTTATTGCATCACTCACCTATGGCGCACCTCCTTTTGTTGACATCAAATAATTTACTCCAGAAGCCAGGTCTCGAGGGTGGTGTACCTTGGTTCGAGCTCCTTTCAGCATGATCGTGATCTGTATACTTGATGGTTCAGTGATGCAGTAGCAGCTATTGATGATTCCTAGGTGTGTGTGAGATGTATCAACCCTCATGAGGGGGTGGCCCTACAGGTAGCCCCCCACATTCTTGGATGACTTCTTCATTTCAGCCTTTGATGCAGCTCCTTACATTTTATGATGATGGCCTCAACCGCTTGCAGTGCCTTTTCGATTTGCATGTATCAGTCAGATCTTGCGAGCCCTTCCCTGTGTATAGGGGGAATTTGGGTTGTATTTGTATCTCATGTACTAAGATATTGTTGTATAAGTCCTGGCTGTTATTCCAGGCACAGCATGTATGTGGGATTCATCATTCTATTTTTCTGGCTCATATTTATGCCAGCATGTACTTTATAGTTCGGTTCCTTATTTACTGGACATACTATTCTTTTGTACTTTGTCTCGGCGAGCATAGGTATGCCTCCCCCACCGCCTTTAGCACAGGTACCACTTCATAAACTAGAGACTTGTTGCACCTGTAAGTCTCATCTCCTTAGGGTCTAGTCCTTTAGCACAGTAGACTACCTTACATTTCTCTCTCTGACTTCCCTCTTGATGTCTAGTGATTGAGTTCTTACAACGTACTTCGGTCATACGATTTTCTCCTAACACTCGTACGTTGGGGGAAATCTGTTACACCATTTTTTGGTCATCTAACCTACTATCATTAGATGAACCCAAGTACACCATGTAAGACCGATTTTACCCTAAGTAAAATTTCTTTCACTATGTGAAATAACTTAGTAAAACACCTTTATTAAGTTGTTTATGGTCTAAACAGGAAACCCCAAAATGAAATAATAAACAAATCTATATTTGTTTATATTTCCTGGTCATATTTAACCCAAAACAAGGAAATCAATTAAATAAATCCTTATTTATTTGATTATTTCCTAGGAATAAGTTATCTAAATCCTTATTTAAATAATATTCCTAGTTAAATTTGACTAAATCATTTATAAATAATTAAATAAATCATTATTTATTTAATTATATTCCCACCATTTCCTTAAAATAGTAAATAAATCATTTATTTATTTATTATTTATAAATAAAGGAATTGACTCAAGTCAAAAATCCTTTTCCCTCCAACAAATATAATAAAATATTCCTAAAGGGTGGTTCTAGAATTCGATTAATAATATTTTATTCATGCAACAAGTTCTAGACTGCCCTAATATTTTGTTATAAATAGAAGGATTTTCCCCATTCATTAGTCACCTTTCATTGCATTAGATCACTCTAGATTTATACTATTGGTCACATTCTCCATTTTTGCCTTGTGAGCTCCCATTGAGTTCTATGTTTGTCTGGGTTTTCTACACGAACAAGAGAGAGAAATTTTAGATCTGAAATGTTGAGGACTTTCAAGAACCCATCCCATTGAGGAGAATCGGAAACACCTTTCTTGTTTTCCTCTCAGGTGCCCCCTTTTTAATATAAAAAATTCTTTCAAATAAATTGTTCTTGTCTTGTCTATTGGATGCATGGAGCCATATTTCATTTGTACTGCTTAATGTCTTTTCTGCTTAGATCTGAATTTGTGCAGCATTATTTGGATCAACTAACTGTAGACTTAAAGAAATTGGCAGCCATAATTGATGTTAGGGCTATTTGTTATGCATAGCTAAAGTGGTCTTTTCCGATGAAAGATTCATACTAACACTTATGCTTCAGTGTTTTAGTGGTCATTCAGTAAATTTCTGAATATCACATTTTGTATGCAGAGTGTTTGACAAGAAACATTTGCCGAGTTCTCTTGTATTTTGTATAAGGAGACTAGATCTCAGTTCTTAAAGCATTATTGACTAATATATGAGTAGATCTACTTGTTCTCATATTTTCTTAGTTAAAACCCTCTTATGACTGCGTAGTCTCTTTATGCATTATTTCTGAGCAAATGTGTCTGGGGTTTTTAGTTATTTTCAGCTACACTAGTGTGGGAGGTCTATTTACCTCACCTAGTTTCATTTATTTCTGATCTCCTCTTGGAATTAGATGATATATGGATGTATCTATGGGATCCAAGTGGTTATTTTCATTTCTATGGCATATATTTCTGAAAATGTGTTTTTAGTGCATGCTTGCTGAGATGTTCCAAATTTGGAATATTACAGTGGTATCAAAGCTTCAATATGGGCTCAGCGTGTGGATCTCAGGCCATTATACTTCAGGGAGAAGGAGAGATGGACAGAAATAAGAAGGCTTCAGTATGTGAAGGGAGAAAGGAAGACAGGCTTACAAATCTTTTTCCAAAATCTATGCAAAGCTTTCAAGGAGAGCTGAAGAGGATGAGAATGGAGATGGGATCTCCAAAGGAAGTTGGATCTAGAGTAGGATCTAAATTTTCACATGGTGAGTGTGAGCATGCAGATACACACCATGATGCATAGCACAGCCAAGTGCCTAGATCTATCTTGAGATGGATGGGACGAGGAATAATTCCTAAGAGGAGGACTCTTAGTGATTTTTTACGGGAGTATGAATCTCAAACTGAGAGGTTTAGAGATCATACTGATTTCCAAGGGTTTTTCAAGATCCAAGTGGAGAAGATCAAGCAGCAGGATGCAGATAGATTTCTTCTATCTACTTTTGAAGGCTCACCCACATGTTCAGCTGGGGCTTGGGTGGAGGAGCTAAACTCCTATTTTCAATAGCACCATATTTCTAAAGAAGAGGCCATTAGAGATGCAGTGCTGCATTTCAGAGGAAAGGCCCATGCATGGTGGATTTTTGAATCTTTTTCTTTAAAAAATGCAAACACTTCCTCTTATGCAAGATTCATTGAAACATTGGTGGGGAGGTTTGGTGAAAAACTTCCTAAGACACATGAGCGAGGAAAATTTGAGAGAAAAAAGCCCTTACATGTGATGGAGGAAACTCCACTTCAGAAAACCATGGGAGAAGCTGACATCTTGCATTACACATTTCCGAAAGCAAGACCTCTAATTCATATTCCTAAACAAGAGGGCATGGGGATATCTTTTTCACAGGAGGATCCAAATATTGAGATGTTTCCCATACACATTAATGAATATCAAGGGAACAACGTTGTCACATCTAGAGCACATCCAATACCTCATGCAGAGGGAGGAGGGGAACATGATCCAACAAAATGGATTCTTGTATCCTTGCAAGAATTTCCCCAGGATCTCATACATGGAGGTCCAAGCACAATCAGTGAGCAGCATGATTGTGCAGCATTGCAACTGGAAGGAGAAGGTAGGAAGGAAGAGCAGCATCACTTAATGAGATGCACACACCCTTCTCTATGTCAGAGAGCTAAGGCAAGGAAGAGGCAGACTGATTTGCGTTCTAAGGGCAGGAGTAAGGTTGCCCAACCATATGTGCAGTCTACCCTTGACATTGATGTCTCACTACATGGAGGCATTCCACCTGGGAGGCCACCTGATCTAGAGTTGATGGAAGACATATTTTCTTGGGATTCACCACTCTTGGAATTTTTGGAGGAGAACTTTGGCATGGGGGATTTCAAGGTAGCAGGCAGCAGCATGAGGAGAGCATCACATGCCAAATCACCAGCGTTGTCTCTTAGGAAGATTGATCCTTATTGGAGATCTCAGCTCTTAGTAGAGTACTCCAAGGATCTTGGTGCATGCATGATCCTCAATGACCCAGATAGAGATTATGAGTATATGGTGGTTGATGTGGTCATCTTTTCACATGGCAGAGTCTTCTTGACTAGAGCTTCTAGTCTCAAGGAGAAGTTGAGGACTTCCTCTCCATGCACTTTGATGCATATTTCCATTTGATGGAGGAGTTCACTTGGGAGGGCATCCAGCATGACATATTTCAGCATATGGAGAGATGCATAGCCCAGATGATGACAGACAGGAGGTCATAGCCACTTCGCTACTCTCTAGAGGTGAGGGAAAGATTCCAGTTGAGCCATTTCAGCTCAAGATCTCAAGTACATGATGGAGGAGGTATAATCTCACATTTTGTATTATACTTCTTTTCCTTGTTTAAGCAGCATGATGTATCAAGAATAATTGTCTCCTCTTTCATATTGTATGATGATGTACTTGCAGCTATTTGTAGCCTTGATTTTGGCTATCTTTTTGGTGGTTTGTGGGGGAAGCCACATGATTCTTGGTGTGCACCATTGACACCATATTGTAACTTCATCTTTTCATCTTATGAGATGACTGTGGTAGAAAACAAGTGGCTGGTAAAGCCCTTGTTATTTCTTATTTTGATGCAGGAAAAGGATGCACTGTGATGGTTCCATGAGTGGAGCTATGATTCACTCTTCGGTTGTCACTTGGCAACTTGTTCTCATTGTACTTTGCTTCCATATATTGCTGATATTTTTATGTTCACGAGAAGCTTTGGTTGGAGAGTGGGCTTGAGATTGAAGATGCCCATTGGGAGCATGATTCTCCCCACTTTACATGTTGTACATTTCAAGAGGAACCATGGGCAAACCATGATTGCCACATCACACTTTTTCCCTTCTTGTGGGAGGAACCACTTGAGGAACTTGAAGAGGCACTTCATGGCTGAATTGTTTGATGGGGGAACTTGGGCCATTCTTGGAGGCCATGTCATTTCAACCCAAGGATAGGGGAAGCCCCATGTTTACTATAAATGGAGAGAGAAACTATTTGGATGGCAGGATCCAATCCCTCCATGCAGCCCCAATACATTGTATAAAACCGGGGTTGATGATTTTTTTGATGAGCTACCTAGGTTGGCTCATTTCATTTTGATGATAGCATGGGTGAGGGAGGCACTCATTCACCATGTTGGTCATCACTCCTACTTTGTGGAGGCCATGGGACAACAAGCCAGTTTCCATTCACACTTTCCACCTTTGATTGATGTAGACCATTTGGTTTTACACACTTGGGAGGGAACATTGGGTGACAGTTTATTTGCAAATTCTCTTGATGTAGTGATGTAGGCTATTGATGGCAGGCCATATGAGGATAAGGGGAGAAAATTTTTCTCTCCCTATGCATTTTCTTGAGGACAAGAGAATATTTTGGAGGGGAGGACTGTACCTTTAGCTGATGAAAAAATGGGTAGAAAGGCCCTTAAGTCTCCTAAGGAGGAATAAAAACACCTCAAGTGTGAAAGGATACACTCTTTTCAGCTTAATAAAACACCTCGATGTGTGAACAGGGATATTATCAAGTTGATTCATTCCACTTTGACTAAGTCAATAGCGCAGTGCTAGAGGAGGAGGAATCAAAGAAGGAATAACGCAGTTTTGGAGGGAGATGAATCTTTGGATGGAGATGACCTGATTGAGTGGGCCCAAGGGAAATAAAACTCATGTTTTATTTAAGGAAGAGGATGGCACCATTATTCTTCATGTTTAAGGTTATTATTCTTGTTTGCTCAGACTTTTTCTTCCTCTTGTTGTTTAGCAGGGTAGCAGTGTTGTTTAGCATCGGGTGTTCCCAAGCGGGAATCCCACCTCTTTCCTTCAGGAGCCTCTTGGGATAGTTTGCATTCATTTTCCACATCAGGTTTTCAGGCCAATCTTTAGCCCACTTCATCATCACAGTTTATGCTGGAGATTGTGCAGTGTTTCAAGGTGCAGCAGTGGAAGGGATTGGAATCCCACTTTCTGAGCTAGTTTCTCCTTGGAGGAATATTTCCTTAAATTTAGAGACCTGTTTGGAGAGTTCTAGAGCTTATTTCAGATCTTTGGTAGCAGAACACACATTTCCCTAACATTCCCAATGTTTTTCCAGCTAGGGAATGCGTTATTTTTGGAGGCATCTTCAGTGCATGGTCTAGTGGCTCCGTTGCAGTGTTTTCTTGTGATTGAGAGGTTCATCATTTCATGGGAGGAAGCCCTTGAGGGGTATACATCATATCAGACATATTTCAGCCTTCTACACTCTTATGCTTCATTTTTGCAGTGGTGATTCAGTAAATTTCTGAATATCACATTTTGTATGCAAAGTGTTTGACAAGAAACCCTTGCCGGGTTCTCTTGTATTTTGTATAAGGAGACTAGATCTCAGTTCTTAAAGAATTATTAACTAATATATGAGAAGATATAATTTCTCTTCTATTTTCTGAGTTAAAACCCTCTTATGATTGCGCAGTCTCTTTATGCATTATTTCTAAGTAGTAGCGTATGGGGTTTTTAGTCATTTTCAGCTACACTAGTGTGGGAGGTCCGTTTACCTGACCTAGTTTCATTTATTTCTGATATCCTCTTGGAATTAGATGATATATGGATGTGTGTATGGGATACAAGTGGTTATTTTCATTTCTATGGCATATATTTCTGAAAATTCGTTTTTAGTGCATGCTTGCTGAGTTGTTCCAAATTTGGAATATTACACAAAACCAAGACACAATTCATAGAGTTAGCCATCTATATTTATCATTAACCAATATCATAAATTACCTATGAGAGAGCCCTCTCGGACTGAAGAGACTAAGCTTTAGTTAGAAGTGGTTTCAAGCAGTTACTCCAAGTTGACCATTGAAGCAACCCAAGAGGACTTAATTTGGTGATAACATTTTGGTGTGTCTTCCAGGAGTCTGAAGATATACATCTCCAAAAATTTTGAAGCTGAACTCTTGAAGGTAGCAGGATCTCAAAATTTGTTCGAGGTTGCAACTACCTTGGCGGTTCCATTATTGAAGAATTCAAAATTTCATAGATTCATGGTGATTCCACTGGACTTATGAAGAACTCAAATGCTGCCATTCTTTTTTCAAGGTATGCATGTATAGATTTTTTAGGAATTTATGGTTTCCCAAATCCTTTTCCCAAGGATGCATATTTTTTAAGGAATGGTACAAAATTTAATGGAGAAGATTTGAGTTTGACCTTGAACCATATATCAAATTTATGTGACATTACTGATCTTCTTAGAGTCAAACATGAATATGTTTGCATCATATTGTTCTATTATTCATTTCAAGGGAAATGTAAACAGTGGATTGAAAACTTTCCTGTCAGATCTATTAAGTCATTTGCATATTTTTGGCTTATTTTTCTGGAAGAATGGATAGAGAGAACAGAGCTGGTGACAGACTCTCCTTCCATTCAAGGTTTTAAACAATGGAATGATGATCATACTAATGAGGAAATGGATGAAAATTTTCATGTCTTTATCTTCTTATCTAAAATCATTTGAGTGCAAGTCAAAAGATAAGATTAAATTTTTGGATGAAGTTGCTAAGAACATTGAGAAATACATTGAAGTTTTAGAAGATCAAATTCAATCCCTTAGTATTCATGATCAATATCAATCTTTTCAAAAGTTTTTCATGCCAAAACACAAAGAGAGGGTGCTTCTACATTTCTCTTTTAAGATTGAGGAAGAATACCTTGTTCTTGAAAATTAGTTTGAGAATCAATTTGATAGCACACAACTAAAATCTTATGTTGCTAAAGAAAGCATATATGAGTTGTCTAAAACTACAGAATGTCTTGAGAGTTATCAAAAATACTATGTCTTCTATGATCCTACAGCTAACTACATGGAAGAGTTCTATAGTCCAAATTTTCGATTATGTTTTCATTGTGAAAAGCAGACTCATGTTATGTTGCCTTGGTCATTTTAGTATCCACATTAATTTTTGTTCAAGTGTATTCAAGGGGTTCAAGTATCAGATCAGCTCATTGACTAGATTTATTGGAGGTTTCATGTTGCTTGAATCAAACATGAAGATTGTAGTTGTTAGGGTAGGTAGGAGTGTGTGAGAATAAGCTCAAATTAGATTGAGCATATTTTCAGAAGAGACAAAACAAAAAACAAAAAATTAGTAGTAATCATCAAGCTTGAGCTCGAGGAGAAGGCCATAAGAGCTTGGTGAAGTCTTCATAAATTTCAGAGTTTTTATTTCCAAGAAGATGGATGGCACTGGAACTATAGGTTCTTAGGTGTACCACGAGGGCACACCATCCCAAGTGGAGCCATTGTTATCACTCATAATTTTGTGAGTCATTACTTGACATAGTCATACAATTCATTCCTCAAAAGGGTAAGGTCCCCTTAAACCTTTTTCAATTTGGCATAGGAAATTTCATTTTTTTCATATTTAACCTATTCTAAGTTTCAAGACCACCCTCATTTCATCTCAAGGCCACCTCCATTTAGGTCATGTCATATCCCATCATTCATCATATGTTGTTAGTTTTCATTTCCCAAGAATTTAAATTGAAAAAGGAAATTTTAGCCATTTTTTCCTCTTTTCGTAGTGAATTCAGTGTAAAATAGGTAGAAAACACTACGAAACTGGCTAATAATTTTGTAGCGGATATGAGGATTTCATTGTTTTCTGACTTTGAGCAGTCAACTTCAAGGGTGGCTTATGGGAAAACAAAGAAGTATTTTAAGAAACTGAGAGAGGTTATTTTCAAGAACATATTAAATAACAATAAAATATTTCACTTTTCTCAAAGGTGCTACAAATTGGGAGATACAGGGATGTATTTCATCCCTATTTTCATAATGCAAAATTTTCATGTTTTATACAGGTTTTTAGAATGCAAGTTATATACAGATGGGAGATGGTTTTCAAACAAAAAAGAGAGGTTTGTCTTCAAGACATACTAACCTACAAAAACCTTCTTTGGTTTTTAAATATCTATCAAGGATAGGGAGATAAGAGCTCATCTATAAACCCTATGTTTTCACAAAAAACAGAGTCATTTTTGTGATGAATAAACTTGCTAAAGGTGAAAAAAATGGTTTTTTGAAGAGGGTAAGAGGAAATTTTGCATGATCATATTCCATTATATAAATTTTCATACCTACAGATGAAATTTGGAATAAAATGGAAGAATTTTGAGTTTTCTCCATTACTAGGTAGTTTCTTATCGTGCTCTAGGCTTGAAGGCCAAAAAATGCTACGAAAATTCCTGTAGGAGCCTTTTTTATTTTAAAGTCAGTTTTTGCATGATTCAAGGAGGGGAATTCATGGTTGCAAGGTTTCATGACATGATGAATGTGTTGGAACAGCAAATAAGTCAAGAAGATTGATGGAAAAGCCATTTTTCCGAGGCTACAAAAATTTATGTACATGGTTGTTTTAGCAGTCAACTTCAAGTTTGATTTCAGACCAAATTAAAAAGTATTTTGGAAATCTGAAATATTAATTTCTTAAGAATAGGTCCATCTACAAAAACCTCTCCTAGTTTCTGTAAATACATCAACGTTTGGAAATTATACATTCATCTTTGAAGCCTATTTTTCAGAATTTTCACTAACCAGATTTGTGAAAAATTTGTAAAAATTCGACTTGGAGGAGGTCCAACTCAGCATCCACGTGGCATAATGACACATCATCACTCTAGTACACTCAGAAAATTAGTTGGTTGTAGTTGATAAGGGTTATTAAATTTATTTGTTGAACTATTAATGAAAGAAGAGTCCTTTTTGTATTGAAACTCTGCAAAGCAGAAATATCCCTAGGAAGTCTCCAAGTGAAGGAATCATGTTTGAAATATGTCTTTGAGGTGGGAATTCGAGGGGAGTAAGGTGGCATATCATTTTTATGAGTCCTCACTCTATAAAGGAGATAGTTATAGAGTTAGAAAGGTTTGGGATAGGTTATGGTTGATTGCTACTATTGTAAAAAGGTTTTTGATCAGTAATAGAGAGTGGCTATTGGTTTCTTCCTTCACCTGAGATTCATTTGATAATTTCATGAACAATTTCCTATGTATCTTATTACTTTATATCAATATTTTGATGTTTTATTACTCAAAATTCTTGCTTTGCATGCTCTGACTTCCTTTCAAGCACTAAATTATTGGATATCTTTCTGAATGTCCTGCTTTCAGTATCTTAATGTTCATTACTCAAAATTCATGTTTCTCATGCTCTAGCTACCTTTGAACATTTATAGATTGAGTAAACTCTGTATGTGTGTATTCTACTTTCATTTAAGTATCTACATGCCTCAGCTTCCACAAGGAGAGCCTTTTTCATTGAGATCCTTGTCACCGACTCCATAGTCCAATGGTAGCAAGCCTTCATCTTTTCAACCTACAAAGATACAAAACTAAGACACAATTCATAGAGTTAGCCATCTATCTTTATCATTAACCAATATCATAAATTACCTGTGAGAGAGCCCTCTCAAACTAAAGAGGCTAAGCTTCAGTTAGAAGTGATTTCAAATAAATGCTCCAAGTTAACCATTGAAGCAGCCCAAGAGGACTCAATTTGGTGATAACCGAAGTTATGTTTAATGTAGTGTTTTTTTCCTAGAAGGCAACCCCTCGTTTTGTATGAGGGTATTGTATTTAGGTTGTCTATTGTATGTGTATTATGAGTGATAAAAAAAAAGGGGGACAGAGAGAGAAAGTAGAGAATGTTATAGCGGATCTTCTTTAGGTTGTGTCTCTTCATCTTGCTGGATAATATAAAGGAAGGATTGGCTATTCGGGGTGGACGTAGCCCAAATTGGGTGAACCACGTATATCTTTGTCTCTCTTGTTTTATATTTTTTCTGTGTTTGTGCTTTCGCATATTTTATGTGTTCCATTTCTCTGTAATATATAATTTTCTAACAACTGGTATTAGAGCCGAAGGTCTATTTGGCTGATAAACTCACGGAAAAGAAGGGTTCTCGGTTCAAGTAGGAGCAATGGAGGAATATGGGAGGTTTAGGGTCAAGAAATTTAATGGCCAAAACTACCCACTGTGGAATATGCAGATGGAATATTATCTTTATCAGAAAGATCTGTACCTACCATTAAGCGGAAAAAAGAAGAATTTGTTGAGTATGACAGACACAGAATGGGAGATTCTCGATAGAGAGGCACTTGGAACAATATGGTTGTGCCTTGTGGCATCAGTAGCCTTCAATATTTCAAAGGAAACAACAAGAGAGGGTTTAATTAATACATTGGCGAAACTATATGAAAAACCCTTAGCCTCAAATAAGGTATTTCTTATGAAAATTTTATTAAATATGAATATGTCGGATGGTGGATCTATTTTTGACCATTTAAATGAATTTAATACGGTTGCCAGTGATTTAAGTTATGTAGGGGTAAAATTTTATGATGAAGATAGAGCTTTGTTATTTCTCTGCTCATTGCCAGAAAGTTGGAATGGTTTAGTTATGGCCATTAGTAACTCTGTCTCTGGATCTATTACTTTAAATTTTGATGATGTTGTCGGTGCAATCCTTAGTGACGAAATGAAATGGAAAAGCTCAAGTGAAACATTAGGTAATTCTTTGAGTGCAGAGACTAGGGGAAGAAAAATGGAAAGAGGAAAGAGCTCAGCATATCGCAGTAAATCAAGGAAAGGTAGATCCACGTCCAGATCAGGGATAGTGTGCTGGAAATGCGGAAAGAAAGGACACCTGAAAAAATACTGTAAATCTCGAAAGGGAAAAGAAGGAGATGCACAGCAAGAAAACAATCATGAAGAAAATGTGACAGGTGATGTGCAACAATATGCTTTGATTCTTTCTTTAGAAATTGTTACTGATTCCTGGGTGGTAGATTTAGGGGCCTCATTCCATGCCACACCCGATAAGAAATATTTTCATGACTATGTTCAAGGAGATTTTGGACAGGTTCATATAGGTGATGATAAACCGTGTAAAATCGGTTGAATGGGTAAATTTCTTGTAAAATAGCAGAATGGAAGAAAATGGTTATTAAAGGAGGTAAGGTGTGTTCCAGATCTGAAGAAAAATCTGATTTCAATGGGGCAGTTCAGCGATGAAGGTTGTGTGACAACTTTCATAGATAAAACCTGGAAGTTCACTAAAGGAGCCCTGATAATAGCAAAAGGAGAAAATGTTGGTGCATTTTAATTATGCAATGATATTTCTAACTCTATTAATTCTTTAACTTCCAAAGGAGAAGATGTAGCATTATGGCATCATAGGCTCGAACACATGAGTGAGAAGGGGATGAAGATTCTTTACTCAAGAAATTTTTTTCCAGGTTTGAAGAATATTGATTTGGATTTCTGTGGGAATTATATTTATGGAGAGTCAGAATTCCTAGAGTTGGGAAAGAAAAGAAGAGAAAAAAATTAGATCTTTTGCATGCATATGTATGGGGACCTACTCAGGTATCATCTCTCAGCGGCTCTCGTTATTATGTTACTTGGATTTATTGTATTCAAAATAAATCTGATGTATGTGATAATTTCAAGAAATGGAAAACTTTGGTTGATATTGAGGCTGGAAAGATGTTGAAGTGTCTAAGATCAGACAATGGAGGTGAATATTATAGCAAAGAGTTTGATAGGTACTATTCAGATCATGGAATTTCGAGAGAGAAGACAATTCTAAGAACACCAAAAGAAAATGGTTTGTCAGAAAGGATGAACAATACAATCATGGAGCGTTCATGGTGCATGAGATTGAATGCATGATTGCCTTTACAATTTTGGGCAGATGTTGTAGATAATTTTGTTTGTCTAATAAACAGAGGGCCTTCAAGTTCCTTAGATGGTGGTATTCCAGAAGAGCCATGGATAGGTAAAAGGGTAAACTACTCCTTTTTAAAGCCTTTTGGTTGTGAGGACTTTGTCCGTATTAATAAAGAAAATAGAACAAAGCTTGAGGAAAAATAAAATAAATGTACCTTTATTAGATATGATGTTAATTATTTTGGTTATCGCTTATATTATTATCAAAATCACAAAATCATTAGGAGCAAAGATGTAATATTCAATGAAAATTTCTTGTATAAGAATCAGTTGCAGGAAAAGAAACAGGAAAAAGAAAACAAATATTACACAGTTCTTGATGAGATCACAGAAAACATAAAGGTGCCTGAAAACAATAATAATCAAGAACCACTACAACAAAGATAGGCAACTCAAACACTTGAAAGTGGTGTCAGAAGATCTACCAGGATAAGTATACCCCCTAAACGATACTCTCCTTCATTCTATTATTTATTGTTGATTGATTCTTTTGAACCCGAATGTTATGAAGAAGCAATGCAGGTAGAAACCAGGAATAAGTTTGAGCTAGCCATGAAAGAAGAGATGGACTCCTTAATACATAGCCATACTTGGGACTTAGTCAAGTTTCTTGAAGCTAAAACAACATTGTAGAATAAATGGGTTTACAGTCTGAAGGAAGAAGGTGGAGGAAAACAAAGGTACAAAGCTAGACTGGTGGTGAAGGGGTTTGCACAGAAGAAAGGTATTGCATTTGATGAAATATTTTCTATTTTTGTTAAGATGACTTCATTAAGAACTATTTTAAGTCTTGTAGCAGCGGAAGATTTGCATCTTGAACAGTTAGATTTAAAGACAAAATTTCTCCATGGAGATTGGGAGGAATAGATCTATATGCAGCAACCACAAAGATATGAGGTCAAAGGGAAGGAAAAACCAATGTGCAGGTTAAATAAGAGCTTGTATGGATTAAAACAGGCTCCATAGCAATGGTATCTAAAATTTGACAGGTTTATGTCTGAACAAGGTTATACTAGATGTCACTCTGATCATTGTGTTTATCTGAAAAATAAAAATGATGGCAATTATATTATATTGTTATTGTATGTAGATGACATGCTTGTTGCAAGGTCTAACATGCAGGAAATAAATGTGCTCAAAAGAAAATTGGAAAATTTATTTGCACTAAAGGATTTCAGAAGTGAAAAACAAATCCTTGGTATGAGAATAACTAGAGACAGGAAAAATCGCAATTTAACATTGTCACAGAATGAGGACATGTAAAAGGTACTAGAAAGATTTAATATGCAGAATGAAAAATCAGTTAGTACACCTTTGGCTAGCCATTTCAAACTTAGTACAGAGATGTACCCCAAGACCCAAGAAGAAATGGATCATATGTCTAAAGTTCCATATGCATCAGCATTTGGAAGCTTAATGTATGCAATGGCCTACACAAAGCCTAATATTGCACATGCAGTGGGGGTTGTAAGTAGCTACATGAACAATCCAGGAAAAGAACATCGGATGGCAGTGAAATGGATTCTCAGATATTTGAGAGGTACCACAAATCAAGCATTATGGTTTGGTGGTTCAAACATTTCTTTATAGGGATATGTTGATGCAGATATGATAGGTGATAGAGATAACAGGAGGAGCACTACAGGGTATGTATTTACTATAGGTGGAACAGATGTTATTTGGGTTTCAAAAATGAAAATTGTTGTTGCACTTTCAACAACAGAAGTGGAGTATGTTGCTGCAACAAAGGCTAGTAAATAAATTATTTGGTTACAAAGGTTTATGGATGAATTGGGTAGGAAGCAGGAGATGGGAAGGTTATACAGTGACATCCAGAGTGACATTCATTTTGCAAAGAACTCAGCATTTTATTCTAGGACTAAACACATACATCTCAAGTACCATTTCATATGATCAATGTTGGTAGATGGACAGTTGAAGCTGGAAAAGATAACACTAGACATAATCCTACGAATATGTTAACAAAAGTTGTAACTAGGGAGAAACTGAGATTCTGCTCAGTTTCAATTGGTCTTCAACTATGATGTTGGAGATGAGAAACAACCAAGTCCAAAGTGGAGTCATTTTCCAGCAAATGAAGCAGTGGTGGGTTTCCTACAGTCAGTCTCCACGTGGGAGATTGTTGGGTATGGAGCCTGATTTTCATCCTGATTCAGAGGTATTTGTTTCATCCAGATGTATACACTAGGAATACTATATACCCCTCCACATAGGGTGGTTCAGGGGGGACTTCTCCCCCTCATGGGGGTCCAGGGGGGCCAATCCCCCTGGGCTGGGGGGTCCAGGGGCCAACAGTTCCCTGGTAGGGGTTTCGAGGGAAACACCCCCAAAGCTAAAAACAGATGTAAAATTGCCTTGTAAAATATTGTAATTTCATAGTAAATATAGGCCATTCATTAGGCGAATGATCTGACGGTATAAGTTATGTTTAATTTAGGGTTTTTTCCCTATAATTCAACCCCCCATTTTCTATGAGGGTATTATATTACGGTTGTGCATTGTATGTGTATTATGAGTGAGAAACAGAAAGGGGGTCTATGAGAGAGAGTAGAGGATATTACGACAGAACTGGTGTAGGTTGTGTCTCTTCATATGGCTGGATAATATAAAGGAAGGACTGGTTGTTCGGGGTGGAGGTAACCCAAATTGGGTGAACCACGTATATCTATGTCTCTCTTGTTTTATATGTTTTCTGTGTTTTTGTTTCTCCATATTTTATATGTTACATTGCTCTATAATATATAATTTTCTAACACTTAGCATAATTGATGATGAATTATGTAATAATTTTTCCTTCCATTGTAAACTTTGGAGTTGTGCGACAGATTGAGGGAGGAATCGAAGGATTTCCTTTACCTTGTCAACATCAACCTAAATCCCATTCTTGGAAATGATAAATCCAATAAGGCATCTAGAATTAACAAATAAAACACATTTATCTTGATTCAGATGGATGTTATAGTGGAAAAAAAAAGGAATACGGCTCGAAGATGAGCCAAGAGGTCACTGCAACATTTATAATGAGCATGTAATTCATCCAATAGGCTTGAACAATATGTCGGATATCATGAAAGGCTTAATCCATAGCCCTATAAAATGGGGCTCCTTTGTTGTTTAGGCCAAAAGAAATTTTGTGATAAGAAAAATTTCCCCAAGGATAGTTGAAAGAAATTTTGTGTTGGTCAACTGGTTAAATATGATTATAAATGGATAATACATCCATGAAAGAAAATTCTTGACATCTATTGAAGTCATCAATAATTTGGTTAATGAAAGGTGTAGGATAGTTTTATTTTGGACAGTTTGAATTCAAATATCTATAGTCACCACACACTTGGATAGTACCTTATTTCTTGTTGATAGATACAATAATGGAAACCCATTCTTCCAAAGGAATAGGATATATGAAACCAACTTTAAGAAATTTTGCAATCTCTACCTTGATAGTAGCAGTCTTACGAGCGTGGAAAATATTGAGTCTTTTTTGGATAGGCTTGGCATCAACAAAGGTTTTTATCTCATGTTCAAATATGGATGGGTAAAACCGGGAATATTTTCATAAGATCGAGCAAACACATAACAAAATTCCTTAAACAAAGAATTAAAACTGGAAATCTACTCAGGAATGCATTCAGCTCTCGTTTGAATATTTTCCACCACACCTGTTTTGATTAAAATATATATAAGAAATTTTCTGAACAATTTTTCTAAGTTTTCTTATAAGTATAACTCTTTAATAGTTGTTAAAGAGGAAGGGAAAATCACAGGTTGATAAAGTGATAGGATTTGCAGAGGATCCGTGTTCAGTTCAGATGGAAAAGAGACTGACACATGGTGGTAGAACTCATCCCAAGCTCACTCATCTAGTGACATGATCCTCATAATAGCCTCGTCATTGGGTAAGATAGTGTCAAGGATATTAGCAGAGGTAGTTATAGTGGAAGAGTTTGTAGGACCATGAGCCCCAACGAATGAAGGAGGATATTTAGGAGTAGATTGAATAGCTTGACAAACCAGTTCTGCTAGTAAGTGCAATATCTATTCTCCAAAGGATTTAATATTGGAAGGGGTCGAGATGATCCATGGATTGAAAGATCCAACAGGTACAACAGAGACCAAATACATGTTCGAATAACCTCGGGAGATGGATATGGAAAAACCCCAGAAGCGAGGAACCCTTCAAAATGTAGTGTCGATGCTAACAAAAGATTGAGGAGTACCACCCATAAAAAAATACTACTAGGAGTTGATGGTTGAATGTCTAGGGTGAAAAAATATAGCTGGTAAAGAGCCACAATTTTTCCTTGATGAGGAAAATAGATGAGTCGGAAAACTGATGAGACAATGGCTTTCATGTCATAAGTTAAACTATGCCCCAACAAAAGGTTGTAATCTAGTGGATGATCAAGAACTTAAATATCAACCAAGACAGTCTTCCCCCCAAAATTAATGGTAAAATAAGCAATATATCCTTTAGGGATGAAAATATCCCTATAAAAATATTTCAGTAAATTAGATGACGGAGTAAGTGTGGGAAACAAAGTGCAAACCATCAAGAAGTAGCCATTACATAGGTGGATGCACCTACATCAATGACAATATGGTGAATGGAATTTCCTCTTGCATGAAGTTGCACTTGAAAGGAAAGCTGGTGTGAGAGGTGAGGTGTACTCTTGTCCATGTCAAATAAAACTAGATTGGAATCCAATAGGTTGACCCTTCATATAGTCAAGATTAAAGCTTTAAATTTTATTGAAGAACTATGCAAGACTTTAATTATGGACATAGTAATAGTATCTTGCGCAAGATCTTATACAATTCTATATTTTTGGGTGTTATGGGAATTATTTTATACATAGTTCAGTGAAGTTCCCCTTTGGGGGAGAAAACAATAGATTCAAGAACATGTCTCTTGATATGGAGATCATTAGCAAAGATGTATTTTAGGTCGATGGTTATCCAAAGGGTTTGGTACAAGGTTTCCATATTTTTTGGCTCACATTTGTAAATTGACCATCTTTCCAAGGGAATAAATGGTAGAGGATCCTTCTCCAGGAGGTGGGGAGTGGGAACTTCCAATGCCCCCTTACAGGGGTGGACGTGGATTCCCAATCATGTGTTGGTGTTCCTATTGATTTTGGGTAGGAAATGGGTTGTTTAAAGCAACATGATTCCAAGGAGTGTCCTTGTGTGCAAGAAAATCAGTGCACTCTTGAAGGTGAGGGAATTTATAGGTCAATCGGTCTTTAGAGTATATATTGTAATGAAACATCACCATTTTCTCTTTCAATGGGCTAGAATCAGTAGTAACGAGGGATTTTTGAGCTCGAGTCTTTTGAGCAAGTCATTGTTCCTCAGAAGGAGAGGTATTTTTCATGTCCATATTTTTCTCTCGAATGGTTTGTGCATAGTATGCACAAAGTTAAATGCAGCAGACATATGGAAGCAGTGTGATCAAGCACAATTTATATAGGGGTAGCAACAATGGATAATTATCCATTTTGTTTTCTCAATTTTTTGATAGCAGTCCCAGACACAGCACTAATGAGGTTGTCAGTGTGACGACTAGGTTGTTGTGTAATAGGACTATTCGAGGTATGAGGAGAATTGGGGGTAAGTGTCAAGATTCAACAAGAAGATTTAGCACCCATGCCTAGTGCATTAAGCACCTTGTTGCATTAAGCACCCAGACTAGGGTGGGGCCCATAGTGCTATTTTTGGGTGCATGTCTATTTTGGTTATCCCTTAAATAAGATTGACATTAAACTGTAATCTATTCTCAATTTGGACTTGAATGAGTTAACTGAAAGTAATAAATTCAATTAGCTAGTGGATTTTGAGTTAGATTTTGTTGGTGAGGCATGCAGAGTAATTCTAGTTGTAACAGAGTTCAAAGTGTAGTGGTGCATGAGTTGGTGCAAGTTGTAAATCGGTTTAACTCAGTTAAGTGAGTTAAACTCAGTTGTGCTAGTTATAAATGAAGATACACTAGTGAGAGATCTAGTGAATTAAATATTAATTAATTCACAATTAGTGATCTCACATGCAACTGAGGATTTACTATTATTGGTTGCATGCATGTCAGATCTAGTGGATACCTAGTTGAGTTCTAGGTGAAAGGGAAGTTGACTATCAGTTGTAGGATTATTAGCTTGCACACTTGAAACCAAACACCCATTGGAGTGCCCATGATACTTGCGCAGTCAAGGCAGGAAAGAATTCCTATCTTTTAGGGATCTTTACCATCAAGGATTGTGCAAGCAAGGCAGGTTGTCTGGAGGCTGATAATTGGCTATGTGTTGGTCAACTTTGCATATGAAAGTGTGAGACAATTAGCTGAGTACTAGAGGGATCTTGTGAGAAGAGTTTTGTATGTAATTTTTTCATGATCCATGCTTAATATAAAATAGAAGATAGTGGGGTTTTTAGCTGTAATATTTCCCTGGGAAATTATCTGTGTTGTGTGTGATTGATCTTTCTTCATGTTCATTTGATTAGCGATTGTGTTTTTTATTCCGCAAAATATTTGTAGAAGTGATTCAGTCTTTAAATTTAGTACATTTTAAGATCAGGTGAATCCAAGATATACATGCATATTGTATAATTTCTACATGGTATTAGAGCACGAGAAATTGTAGAAGTGAAGCAGGTGTTGAGTTTGTGACTGGATAGAATTTGAATTTGCAAAAAGACTTTCTTGGTGCTACAGCTGATTCAAGATCGAAATGGATTTCAATGGCTTGAGGTTAGAGTATGCACTTTAGAGCTGCTCGAACTACATTTATTGAAAGGACAGGATGGATGAAATAATTTAAGGCAATGGGTTGAAGGAATTCATTGACAAATATGTTCCTAAACCCAATGCTGCAGTTGCTGCAAATATTGATGCATGGAAAAATAAAGTGGCAAAGGCAAGGAGGATCCTATTGGAGGGAGTAAGAGACCACATTTTCTCAAGCCTCCATAATAAATCCACACCATATGCAATGTGGAAGGCTTTGACAGATCTATTCCAAAGTAGTAGCGACCATAGGAAATTGGCACTCAAAGATAAACTGAGGAAGATCAAGATGGATAAGGGCGACACCATTCCAAAATATCTAAAAAAGTTTGTCTAAAGTTAGGATGAACTAGGGAGCATTGGAATGACATTTTCTAATGATGATTTGGTGAGCTTGGCTCTCCTAGGACTTCCCAAGAGTTGGCACAGTTATTAAGACTCTGTCAATGGAAGGGAGAAATTTCTAGATTGGGAATGACTGTGGTCAGATTTGGTGCAGGAGGATTTCAGACAGAACACCAGAGATGGATATTTATATAAGAATGAGGATGAAGAGGATTGTTCTTTTACTTCCAAGTTGAGGAAAGGAAAGGGGAAGAAATTCCATTCAAAATCCAAGTCCAAGAATGTCAAGAAGCAGGACATGTCCAAGGTGAAGTGTTTACACTGTCACGAACATGGGAATTTTGCTTCTAACTGTCCAAAAAATAAGAAGAACAAGAAGGTTGGAGGATCTGCAATTGGTGAGGCCCTTGCCTCACAGTTTGAGCTTGAATTATCATTGATTTCATGCATGGTGTCCAGTGCATTAGGATCTGTGTGGTATTTGGATAGTGGCGCTTCCTTTCACATGACAAGAGATAACGAAATTTTCAATGACTTGGAGGAGAAATATCTCCAGATGCATATTGAAATGTACCACGACGGATGGTACAACACTACCAGGATTGGTACCATTACCTTTCAAAGGGTGTTAGGTAAACCATTTCAATTAAAATATGTAATGCATGTACTAGGTCTGAAGAAAAATTTGGTCGCATTCACAATGTTGGAGAATAGAGGCTATGATGTTGTTTTTAGTGATGGAAAATCTTTCTTGTGACATAAAACAACGGGACAAGCCAAGAGGATAGGGATTTGAGTTAAGAATCTCTACAAGCTGGAGATAGATGGCTGCACAACTATGATGGGCAAGGAAGATCAAGTGGTGAGCTGGGATGTGTGAATTATGGCATAGGTGATTAGGAAATCTTCACCATGGAACCTTGAACGTCATGCAACATATTTCTATTAGTCTTCCCAAGGGTACACTTGCACAATAAGACAGATGCAACAGATGTAATATAGGAAAATATGTAAAGGCCACCTTTCATGAGAAGGAAAAATAAGCTTCGGGGATCCTTGAGAGAGTTCACACAAACGTGTGTGGTCCTTTATTGGTTGCTTCAATAGAAAAACATAAGTACTATGTAATATTTTTTTATGAATTTTCTCATAAGTGCTAGATATTATTCATGTAGAAAAAAGATCAAACATTCTCTAAATCTTGTGAGTTTAAAGCACTGGTGGAAAAAGAGTCAAGGAAGAAATTGAAGGATCTTAGGAGTGATAATGGTGGAGAATACATCTCTAACGAATTCAAAAACCTCTGCAACAAAGAAGGAATTCGAAGAGAACTCATAACACATCGTAACCCACAGCAAAATGGGGTCGCAGAGAGGAAGAACAGAAATATTGTGGGTGCATCACAAGTGATGTTGCATGATCAAGGCCTACTGATGCATCTATGGGAAAAATAATGCAATAGAGTGGTACATGTGCAAAACCGTTGTCCTCATAGAGTAATTGGCATGATTACACCTGAAGAGGCTTTGACTGGTAAGAAAACTAATGTTTCATGCTTTTTGGCTCATCTATTTATGTGCATGTGACCAAGGACACCAAGAAGAATCTGGAACGAACAGATGAGGTTGGGATTTTTGTGGGGTACACTGAAACACCCCATAATTATCATGTGTATTTTCCAAATAGCAGAATGACTGTTGTGCAACGAGATATCAAATTTTATGAGGAGAAAGCCATGCGGTTTTCCCTTGAGAGGGAGTTGGAATTGCATGTAGAGGAGGAACTGTTGGTTCCCAAGGATGAGTCTCAAGATGTGAATCAACCACATGAGGAGGTTCATGGAGTGGAGGAAAACACTCATGTAGATACATCCATTAGAAATGGAAGAAGGTGCACCACAAAAGCTGATAGGTTGAGACTTGATGCTGCACAGAATGTAGGAGCCCCTACTTCACAACACATACAAAGACAGTATCCTAACTGATTTACTGGATACATGGCTCTTATGAGAAAATTTATTGTAATTGAACCATATTCCTTTTAGGAAGCAGTGCAGCAGGCAACTTGGGTTGATGCAATGGTGGAGGAGTAAGACTCCATTGTTAAGAACAGTGCATGGGAGATAGTCCCAAGACCGGTCGACAAATCAGTGGTTGGATTGAGATGGATCTATAAGGTAAAGAAAGCTACTGATGGGAGTGTGTAGAAATACAAGGCCAGATTTGTGGCCTGGGAATTCTCACAGATCGAGGGGATATATTATGATGAGACTTTTGCACCTGTTGAAAGGTACTCTTCCATAAGATCCATCCTTGCACTATCAGCGCAGATGGGTTGGCGCATCCATCAAATGGATGTGAAAATCGTGTTTCTCAATGGGATCATTGAGGAAGAGGTGTACATAAATCAACTTGAATATTTCTAGATCTTCAATAGTGATCACATGTGTGCAGACTCAAAAGAGAAATGTATGGGCCGAAGCAAGAACCCTATGCTTGGTACACTCAGATAAACAGCTATTTCACCGTACTGGGCTTCACCAAAAGTGAAGCAAATGCAAACCTACATGAGATTTAGGTTGAGGGTAAGCTATTGATAATTTTAGTTTATGTTGATGATCTAATTTTGACTAGTGATGAGCAGCTGATACACTCATGCAAGGAGGATCTTGCAAGGGAGTTAAAAATGAATGACATGGGACTCCTTCATTATTTACTTTGATTGTAAATATGGCAACGGGATGGTGAAATTTTTTTGTCTCAAGGAAAGTATGCAAAGGAGATATTGGGTAAGTTTATCATGGAGAGCTGTAAACCCATGGATAATCCTCTTCTAGGAAATTGGAGGAAAGAGGATGCTACTTCTAGAGAGGTAATGGATGCTACTATCTACTGACAGTTAGTGGGTTCACTAATATATCTAGTGAAAACGAAACTGTACATTTTCTACATAGTTAACCAGCTAATTCAAGCTATGGTTAAGCCTAACAATCTCTTTTGGGAGGCGGGGAATCATGTCCTGAGATACCTGAGGGGCACATCAGAGTATGGTCTATGGTACATATGGAAAGATTGAGTGAAGTTGCATGGCTTCATGGATGCAAGTTGGGATGGCAGTCCATCGGATAAACAGAGCACATCAGGGGGGATATTTAGCATTAGATCGACAACAGTTTTTTGGTACAACAGGAAACAACGATCCGTGGCACTCAGTTTAGCGGAAGCGGAATACATGGCAGCAAGTCAAGCTGTATGTGAAGCTATCTGGATGAGAAATATCTTTGTTTGCTTGTTTGGTTCTTAAATAGATTTGATAGTGATTCATTGTGATAACAAGTGTTGCCTTAAACTCTCGATTAATCTTGTTTCATGAGAAGGATTATATTGCTTCAGTACATTCCCACAGAAGATCAAGATGCAGACATTCTAATGAAGGTGCTCACCAGGAGAAAATTCGAATACCATAGAGACATGACTGGGGTGAAGGATAATCTCTTTCTTTTCGAGAGGGAGTGTTGAGATTCAACAAGAAGATTCAGCACCCATGCCTAGTGCATTAAGCACCTGGTTTCATTAAGCACCTAGACTAGGGTGGGGCACACAGTGTTATTTTTGGGTGCATTTCTATTTTGGTTATCCCTTAATTAAGATGGACATTAAACTGTAATCTATTCTCAATGTGGACTTGAATGAGTTAACTGAAAGTGATCAATTTAGTTAGCTAGTGTATTTTGAGTTACAAGTTGTTGGAGAGGCATGCAAAGTTATTCTAGTTGTAACAGAGTTTGAAGTGAAGTGGTGCATGAATTGGTGCAAGTTGTAAATCAGTTTAACTCAGTTAAGTGAGTTAAACTCAGTTGTGCTAGTTGTGACTGAAGATACACTAGTGAGAGATCTAGTGAATTAAATATTAATTAATTCACAATCAGTGATCTCACATGCAACTGAGGATTTACTATTATTATCTTCATGCATGTCAGATCCAGTGGAGACCCAATTGAGTTCTAGGTGAAAGGGAAGTTGAGTATCAATTGTAGGATTATTGGCTTGCACACTTGCAACCAAACTCCATTGGAGTGCCCATCATACTTGCACAGTCAAGGCGGGAAAGAATTCCTATATTTTAGGGATATTTACCATCGGGGATTGTGCAAGCAAGGCAAACTATCTGGAGGCTGAGAATTGGTTGTGTTGGTCAGTTTTTCATATGACAGTGTGAGACAATTAGCTGAGTACTGGAGGGCTCTTGTGAGAAGAGTTTTGTATGTAATTGTTTCATGATCCATGCTTAATATACAATAGAATATAGTGGGGTTTTTAGTTGTAAGCTTTCCCGGGAAATTATCTGTGTTCTGTGTGATTGATCTTTCTTCATGTTCATGTGATTAGAGATTGTGTTTTTTATTCCGCAAAATATTTGTAGAAGCAATTCAGTACTTAACTTCAGTACATTGTTAGATCGGGTGAATCCAAGATATACATGCATATTGTATAATTTCTACAGTAATTTCATAAAGGGTACCTAACTAATAATGAATGAGATATAATTTTTGGGCACAATGAATGACTTGGTATTAAACAACAACTCTAGACAGGGAAACATCCTTCGCAATAGGAGGTAAGAGAGGCTTACAAAACCAAACAACTAGTAAGTAATCTGGAATAGGGGCCTTTTCTAACCTCTACTTCTATCTCCATTCATGGATGTGATCACATATGTGGATGGAAGTGTTCTAGAGTAATGTAATCAAGAGTTCAGTTCCAATTTCATAAAGAATCAACCACTAGAAGTTCTTGAAAAAATTCATAAAAATGGTATTGAAGTTATTAATAGAACCATGAGGTAGTTCAATGTACAATTTGGTTTTTTTTCGATTCAAGGTATGTGGAAAGAGTCAAATCCAGATACTATCATCAATCATCAAGTTTGAAACACGCCAAAGGTGGTAACTAGTGATGTGTGTAGCCACATTGTCTCCCTATTTTTCCTCAAGATTAGGAATGTTTAAAAGAACCTTATGCAGGATTGGAGGGAAAATTAAGTTATGATTATGGGATCATTGGATAAATTTTATAGATCCAGTACATCAAGAGTATCTAGGAATGAAAATGGAGCAGGTGCCACTCAATCGAACCATAGATGAGTAAAATGACTAGAGGGACCAACAGGTCCTCTCGTCAATGGGTTTCTAGAAGGGTACACATGTTCTTAGGGATAGTAATTCCTTGAGTTGGTGGTGAAGTAGAATATATTGATTTTCTATAAGGCATGCCCTAACATTTAGGAAGGCTACCAGCGAACTGGTTTCCCCCAAGATAGAAGTTCCCCCTAGTAGGTAATGGTAATTAAGTTGGGAGGACCCAAGGATATGTAGTAGGTCCATGGAATGGAACATCATTGGCCACATAATATGGACTACCTACACGAACACCACCGACTGCATACCCATCAGTGGTAAAGGAATCAATCAAAGAAGTACCTAGTTGTACCAAAGGTTGCATAGGGGTATGAATGCCCCGAAGAGGCATATGAATGCTAGAAATGTCTCCCACACTCTGTAATGGAGGGGGGGCTTATCTAAGAAATGGATTCCTACCAAAAGGGATGTTGAAGGTTTTCATGTTACGAAAACTCTATGGGGTGGGGATTTAGGGACTAGGAGATGACACAAAAGGAGTTGGAGTGGTGGAAACAATAAATTTTTGAGCACCACCCAAAGTGGGTACAGTTGAGGCTCCTCGAGAGAACATAGACTATAGTGGTGTTGGCCTGAGGGTTCCTAACCTAGGTTCATAGTTATGAATAAACCAACAAACAATCCAACTACTGGCCGTTTCAACAATGGCCAACTGGCGCCGATAAAAGTATCACCCGAAGCAGTATGGGGGAGTGTTGGAAACAGGTTTCTACACCCTAAGGGAGAAAATAATGAAGTGGTCCTAAGAAAATCGAATGAAAACTTATATTAATTATAAACAGATGCGTGCAACAGAAAAAGGAAGAATCACAGAATGGGCATAATCCTTAACAGAATAAGCTAGAGTCATAGATTACTTTAGCACAGATAAGCATAATAGAAACAGATCCAGATCTAAACAATGTAATTACTTAAGTATATTTATCGATCATTAATAAGCTTGCATAACCATAACTAATATCTTCACGCAATAATAAATAATAAATACAGAAAAAGTAAATAACTCAGTAGTTCTCATTAATCTGTCATTTGCATTAATTCAGATCCTTTCCATACGTATCAAAATTTCCTTTACATAAACCCTTCCACGCACACAGCCAGGACTAGGTCTCCGCTCACACAACCAGCAGGAGCCTTTCAACCCAACCCAAACAAACCCTTCACAACGTATTATAGACTCATAAACTTAGATCCAAAGCATTACATTAAGTAAATTATTTCCTTACACTTGATCTATCTATTTATAATATTTCTGCGCACAGATACTATGGTATCAAACCATGGCTTGAGGCCCATAGTTTACCCTTAAACCCATTTACATCAAAATTAGCGAATTTGACCCACCCCAAAGACCCTTGAATAAATCACACAGCATGCACATACAAACTTGTACAAAATTACATCAAAATGTGTGCCCAGGGGACCCCACTCCAATAGGCCCCCAACACAAACATGTGACTCGTCCGGAGTCACTGAGGCACCTGCTCCTTGACCTTAGCTTGGAGCATGCTGAAAGAATATTTCATAGGGAGTGCTAGTTCTAAAATTTGTGCTGCAACGCCCCACACTTGCAGAACAAGATTTTTTGTGATTCCCCCATAAAAATTTGCAACAAGAAGGGATACACACACTCTTTGGAACACTCCATCAATAAGAACACACTCCCATGTGACAATGATGTAGGCCTTAGAAATAAGGCTCCATGACTCCTCTATTTGACATTCCATATGCCAAAGCCATCCACCATCATGTTTCTATGTGAGAAGATCTTCTTCCTACATGGAAGTCTCTCATGATCCTTCAATGTTGAAAGGTAGCCTCCTTGCACCATGAATGTGCCTTCCTTCTCTCTAGAAACCTCATGAAAAGTATGGGAATAATTTTTCCCATACTCTCCCAAGTGCAACCATAGCAACAACAACTTTTTTTTCTGCCTCATCTCTCCCTCATACAAGCCATAGAGTAGGATCATGACGGTCAACTTGTATGATGTCCCAAAAAACAGTTAAGCCATGAAGTGCCTCCCGAAATTTACAACATATAAAGTGGGGAGAATCATGCTCCCAATGGGCACCTCCAATCTCAAGCCCACTCTCCGAGCAAAGCTTCCCATGAACATATACATATCAGCAATAAATGGAAGCAAAGTATAATGAGAACAAGTTTCCAAGTGACAACCAGAGAGTGAATCATGGTCCCTCTCATGGAACCAGCATAGTGCATCCTTGGCCTGCATCAAAATAAGAAATAACAAGTGCTTTTCCAGCAACTTGTTTTCTACCACAGTCATCTCATAAGATGAAAACATGAAGTTACAATATGGTTTCAATGGTGCACACCAAGAATCATGTGGCTTCCCCCATAGACCATCAAAAGTATAGCCAAAATCAGTGCTATAAGTAGCTGCAAGTACATCATCATAAAATATGCAAGAAGAAATATTTCTTCTTGTTACATCATGTTGCTCAAATAAGGGAAAGAATTACAATACAAAACATAAAATGATACCTCCTCCATTATGTACTTGAGGTCTTGAGCTGAAAGTGCTCAACTGGAAATTCTCCCTTACTCCCAATGAGTAGTAAGGTGGTTGTGACATCCTCTTTATCACCATCCAGGCTATGCATCTCTACATATGCTGAAATATGTCATGCTAAATGCCCTCCCAAGTGAACTCCTCCGTCAACTGGGAATATGCATCAAGGTGCATAGAAGAGAAGTCCTCATGTGCTGCATGTAGCAGCTTCTCCTTAAGACTAGAAGATCTAGTCAAGAAGATCCTGCCATAGGAATAGATGACCACATCATCCACCATGTATCTATCATCTCCATCCAGGTCATCAAGAATCATGCATGCACCAAGATCCTTGGAGTACTCTACTAAGAGCTGAGATCTCCAGTGAGGATCAATCCTCCTAAGAGACAGCGCTGGTGATCTGGCATGTGAAGCTCTCCTCATGTTGCTTCCTACTAATTTGACATCCCCCATGCCAAAGCCTTCCTCCAAACTCTTCACCTCTCCAAAAACCAAGAGTGGTGAACCCAAAGACAAGATATCTCTCATCAACTGTAGATTTGGTGGCCTCCCGGGTGGAATGCCTCCATGAAGTGAGACATCAATGTCAAGAGTAGACTGCATAGATGGTTGGGAAACCTTGCCCCTTCCTTTATAGTGCAAATCAATCTACCTCTTCCTTGCATTGGCTCTCTGAAATAGAGAAGGGTGTGTGCCTCTCATCAAGTGATGTTGCTCTTCCTCCCTAAATCCTCCTTTCAACTGCAATGCTTCATAATCATGTTTTTCATTGATTATGCTTGGACCTCTATGTGTGAGATTCTGGGGAAATTCTTGTAAGGATACAATAATACCTCATGTTGGAGCATGTGCTCCTCCCTCCTCTGCATGAGGCACTGGATGTGCTCTAGATTGGACAGCGATGTTGCCCTCATGTCCCTCAATGCGTGTGGCAAAAATCTCAACATTTGGATCCTCTTGTGAAAAAGAGACCCCTATGCACTCTTGTTCAAGAATATGAACTGGAGGCCTTGCTTCCAGCAATATGTAATGCAAGATATCAGCTTCTCTCATGGTTTTCTGAAGTGGGGTTTCCTCTATGATATGCAAGGGTTTTGTTTTCTCAAGTTTCCCTTGCTCATGTGTCTTAGGAAGTTTTTCACCAAACCTCCCCATCAAGGTTTCTATGAATCTTGCATAAGAGGAAGTGTTTGCATTCTTTAAAGAACAAGATTCAAAAATCCACCATGCATGAGCCTTACCTCTAAAATGTAGCGCTGCAACTCTGATGGCTTCATCTTCAAAAATATGGTGCAACTACAAATAGGAATCTAGCTCCTTCACCCAAGCTCTAGCTGAACATGTAGGTGATCCGGAAAAAGTAGATAGATGAAATCTATCTGCATCCTACTTCTTGCTCTTCTCCATCTGGATCTTGAAAAACTCTTGGAAATCAATATGATCTCTAAACCTCTCAGTTTGAGATTCATACTCCTGCAAAAAATCACTAAGAGTTCTCCTCTTAGGCATTTTTCCTCCTCCCATCCATCTCAAGATAGATCTAGGCACTTGACTATGTTGTGCATCATGGTGTGTAGCTGTATGCTCACACTCACCATGTGAAAATCTAGATTCTACTCTAGATCCAACCTCTTTTGGAGATCCCATCTCCAATCTCATTTTCTTCGGCTCTCCTTGAAAGCTCTGCATAGATTTTGGAAGAAGCTTTGTAAGCTTGTCTTCCTTTCTTCCTTCACATACTAAATCTTTCTAGCTTCTTTCCATCTCTCCTTCCTCTGACAGCTGGATCTCATAGGCTAAGCCAGAGATCATGCTTTGATACCACTGTAATATTCCAAATTAGGAACAGCTCGTGAATCATGCATTAAAAACGCATTTCCAGAAACATATGTAATAAAACAGTGAAAATATCACTTGGATCCCATAGATACATCCATCTAGCATCTAAATACAAGAGGAGATTAGAAATAAATGAAACTAGGTGGGTTAAACAGACCTCCCACACTAGTGTAGCTGAAAATGACTAAAAACGCCAAAATTGCATTTTGCCGAAGTTGCTGCATAAAGTGACTGCACAGTATTATGAGGGTTTTAACTCATAAAATAATAATACAACTATATCTACTCATATATTAATGAATAATACTTAAGAACAGAGATCTAGTCTCCTCATACAAAATACAAGAGAACTCGGCAAGGGTTTCTTGTCAAACACTTTGCATACAAATGTGATCTTTAGAAAATTACTGAATAATCACTACAACACTAAAGCATAAGAGTGTATAATGTTAAATTATGACTGATATGATGCAGATCCCTCAAGGGATTCCTCCCATGAAAGGATGAACCTCTCAATCACAAGGAAACACTACAACGGAGCCACCAAACCATGCACTAAACACTGCCTCCAAAATAACTGGGAATGTATGGGAAATGTGTGGTCTAATACCACAGATCTGAAATCAGCTATGGAGCTCTCCAAACAGGTCCCTCAAGTGAAGGAAACCTTCCTCCAATGAGAAACTAGCTCAGGAACCTGGATTCCAATCCCTTCCACTGCTGCACCCAGCAACACTGCACAATCTCTGGCAAAAACTGCGCTGATGAAGATGGTTGAAGCTTGGCCTGAAAACCTGATATGGAATGATGAATGCAAACTCTCCCAATGAGGCTCCTCAAAGGGAAGAGGTTTTATTCCCACTCGGGAACACCTGGTGCTAAATAGCACTGCAACCCTGCTAAGCAGCAATTGGAGAAAAAATCTAAGCAGACATGAAAAATAATCTAAGACATCCTGAAAAATGTTGCTATCCTCTTCCTTATATAAAATATGATTTTTCTTTCCCTTGGCCCCACTCAATTAGGTCATCTCTATCCAAATATACATCTCCCTCCAAAACTGCGTTATTCCTCCTTGGATTCCTCCTCCTCCACAACTGCGTTATTGACTTAGTCAAAGCAGCTTGATCTTATCCATGTTCACACATGGAGGTGTTTTATTAAGCTAGAAAGAGTGTCTCCTTTCACACTTGGAGTGTTTTTATCCTCCTTAGGAGACTTATGGGCTTTTCTACCCATTTATTCACTGACTAGAGTTGTTGCTAACTCTAATGTTCCATTTAGCTTTGAGGCTAAAATTTTGGAACATTACATCCTCTAGTAGGCAGACCCATGATCCTATGGATCAAAGCAGCGTCAATAGGGATGCGCTCTCCCAACCATTACACATCATCATGTACTAATGCAGGCAACTATCTGACGCATATATAATTTATGGGGCTGCACCCAAAATGAGGGATATAGAGAAAATCTAGAAATGCTCCCTTTTGCAGACCTAGCACCCATATTTTTGGATCGAGGGACACAATGCATCCTTGATATGTAATCTAATCAAGGTACAACTCTATAATAATATTTGGATATTTCTCAACATTTTAAATGTCCCAATCATCAAATCAACGCTGTGGGATTTAGCGAACATGTCCCCTTCCATCGAGATATTCTCAGGGATCAATGGTATCTAGATGTATAGGTGCACCTTCTCGAGGTATTTTGGGATTCTTACTAAGGGTTTTTGCGGCACAGCATAGCTTGGAAGCCATGAGAATGGGGCCACTTCGACCACATCCTCCTCTCCTTCAAAAACTATTTCAGGGACCTCGACCATAGGGCTCTTCAGCTTCTCAGCCACAGTAGAGCGTGGCTTTCAATCATTTTATCTCAGATATTTTTGTGTTCTAGACGAATGCCCCTTCTTAGACTTGGAGGGCACAAGTGTTTCAAAAATTGGGACTTCAGGCATATCAGGGTCATCTCCAGGTCTTGTGGTTGTCATACTATCAAGAATAGCATAGCCCAACCCTGCTCGACGCAACGCATCCTAGAACACCGGATCCAAACCAGAGTAGACACTAAATATATAGTGGCACTTAGGGAGCTCAAAGAAAATAATTCACTCAGAAATAAATGGGAACTATTGCGACCCCATATGTCATATTTATACTTTTGGTGTGTATTTAACGGCTCCTTCTATATTAATGAGTCTCCATTACTGCCAAAACAGTCCCAAATCTAGAAAAATCCCTTCATTAAATGCAGTTACCTAGAAGCTCCCATAAACGGTAATAAATCTATCATTTCTAGTTTTACTGTTCCAATGGCTAGTTTTTGACACCTATGTGACTTACTCAACCTCCGCGTGCAGTTAGCATGTGCGTGTCACACCTTACTACGCATTCGTCATCCTATCTACGCAGATCTGATACTCCGGCCATATAGTAATTTGGTAGGCACAGGGCCATCCCTGTATGACTTCAGACGACTTCCATTGACATATGGAGGAAGGTATTCACCACTCAACGTCACCAGGAGCACTGCTCCTCCATCAATGATTTCCTTAACAAAATAGGGCCCTAGCCAATGCATCCTCAATTCCCTGGGTGGCGTGAAAATTTGTTGTCATATAGTAAGACCAAATTAGCTTCCTTGAACACCTTTTTCCTGATATGCCTATCATGCCATGATTTTTAGCGTGCTTTTTGAACCTTCTGGTGATAATTTGCAATAAAACAATATTATTCCAAAGAAACCAACTGTGACAACCGGTCTTCCAAAGCATCTTCTTCATCCATATTGGTAAATGCTGCAATGCACAGACTAAGAACAATGAACTCCATTCACAACACAAAATCTTGGCCATATACCATCCTAAAAGGTGTCCTTCCAGTCAATTTCGTGCAAGTGGTCTTATATGCCCAGAGAATGGCTGGCACTTTCTCATCCCAATCATTTCTATTAGCATTGCACACCTTGGTCAGTGCATTCTCCAATATCTTATTGAATTCTTCAACTGCAGCATTGACCTGAGGGTGATAAGGAGATCTCTTCTGATGACACATATTGAATTCTTATGTCAAGGCTTCAATGGTATCATTTACAAAATGCATACCCTAATCGCTTATCAGAATCTTAGGACAACCAAACTGAGTCACAATATTCTTAAATATAAACTGCATGGGTGTATCAGCAGTACGATCCTTTACTTGTTTGGCTTCATCCCATCAAGTTACATAATCCATCGCCATGATAATGTAGTGCGCACCACTCTTCCTTTCTGGATTATTAATAGGTCCCACAAAATTTATAGCCCATTTCTCAATATCTTGCAGCAGAATCTTCAGATTCAAGGGAATCTCGTCTCTGTGTGAACACTTCCTTGTCCTCTGACATACATCACATGCATGAAAATGTACATAGACATAATTATGCAACATGGGCCACCATAAACCAACTCCTAGGATATTTTACACAATGTCCTTACATAATGACCACTGACAACCCCTACATGAGCTTCATTTATAATTTCCCATCTCTCATACTCCAGGATATATCTTTGTACAACCTCATCCACACCCATTTTGAATAACTTGACAACAATAATGGTGAAGTGTGTTGTGTGCGCCACGAGTTATTTCTTCTGCTGAATTGTATACTCCTTAGGCGCGCATCTAGTAGTCAGAAACTCAATGATATTAGGGAAATTCTCATCAACCAACTTTATCACACATAACTGTGCATTGGGCAATCCATATTCCATATTTCTAGGTTCTTCTCTAGTTTCAATGTGCGACAGATGGTCTGGCCTATCATTCAATTTGTCTAGTTTTACCATAATCTCAAAATCATATTCCTGGAATAACAAAGACCACCTGCAGATATTCCCCCCCAACACAGGCTTATTGACTAGTTAATTCAAAGCAGAATGATTAGTGAACATCTTAAAATGGCCTTGTAATAGATAGTGACTGAATTTCTGCAACGTGTACACCATTTCTAGCCCTTTCCTTTTCGTGGTTGAGTAATCCCTTTCTGTGCTTGAAATTTTTCAGCTTGCATAAGCAATGGGATGATAAACTTCTCCCACTCCTGGCTGTGCTAAGATAGCTTCGAGCGTAATAGAGGAGGCATTCACATATAAATGAAATATCTTGGACCAATCTGGGAAGACTAGGAAGGGCACAGTGACCATCTTTTCCTTCAGTAGCTCAAAAATCTTCTGACAGTCCTCATCCCAGCAAAACATTGCATCCTTCTTGACCATATTTTCCATGGGCGTAGTTATCAGCACATAGCCCTGAATAAACTTCATGTAATACCCAATATGCCCCAATATTGAGCGCAACTACTTAACATTCTCAGGTACCACCAAATTAACTATGACTGTGATATTTGCAAGATCTACCATCAACCCCTGCTAGCAGAAAAAGTGTCCCAGTAGTATCCCAAATGGTACATAGAATATACACTTCTTCAAATTAAAGTAGATTAATACCTCCTAAAAGTATCCATCATTAACTGTAGATTTGACACATGCTTCTTTAACAACCCAAATACAGTCCAATCATTAAAATATACCTCCAAAACATTGTGGATAAATTCTTTGAAAGCAGCAACTACTACACATGAGAATATGGAAAGAGCTTTCTTCAATCCAAAAGGCATAACTATATATTGAAAAGAACCACATTTAGTGGAAAAGGTGGTCTTAATCAGGTCTTTTGGCATAATCTGGATCTGATGATATACTGAAAATCCATCTGTGAAGGAATATTCTTCTTGACCTCCAACACTATCCAAGATTTCATCAAAAAATGGATTTGGGAATGGATCGTGCACACAAGCAACATTCAGTTTGCGCAGATCTACACAGATCCTAATTTCTCCCTTGGTCTTCTTATCTTGCACAACCATTGGACTTACCTAGTCACATTCTTCTACAGGTTTAACGATTCCTGCAAAAACCATTTTTCCCAACTCTTCTTTGACCTTATGCTTATATCTTATCAGGTTTCAAGGTGATCTTCATAACTCCAAGTTCCCCAACGATTCCTTTCAACTTTGAAAACTTTGTAGGGAAAAAATATTAATATTCTATTAGCAACTCAACAACCTTGCCTACTATATCATCGTCCCAATAGTCGCCAATATTTTCCAACTTATGTTGTTCTTTAGATCCAATATTTACCTTCATGAGCCTTAGGGGTTTTGTCACATCTAGTGAGGTAATCGAGGGCACAGCTGCTGGGCATTATCCCTCATATTCATGGATCATGATATTCCTTGGATTCTCTTCATTCTCTTCAACTGTCAGATTCCTGCAATTCACAAGAGCTTTCATTTGCACATCCTAGGCTAGTGGAACACACTCGATTGTAGGCTTTGTTATATCAAAGATGAATTCTTGAATATTATGCAAACCTTGGCCAACCATATCAAACCCACTCTCAAAGATAAATGTAAGAATAAAACTCTCTGTCATCGCAGACCATTCACTAGTGCCTTTGCACAGCTCTGTCTCCAAATACCATTCTGTTAGTGTCGGTATCTTCATCCCTCTGTCAGTGATCAAATTCTCTTGTTGCATTGCATATTAGGTGTCTCGCTCAGTCAGTTGCATTCCATTAGGAGCATGGATCATCTTACGGAGGGGGCTTGTTGTACATTTTCCCTTATGTCCTTTACTGGCTGGCCATTTCCATTCATTAAGATCATCCTCAAAGAGCTCATTTTCATTCAAAAGAGAAAGATTGAACAAGAGAAAGTCATGTTGAAGAAAAGGAGCAAGTTTGAATGAAATTTGGGCAAAGTTCAAGGGCGCGGCACATTGGGTCAGAGGCGCAGTGCATACAAGTGGCGCGGCACATTGGGTCGGCCTCCACAGTGTAAAAAATACACTGGCGCGGCGCATACAGAAGGCGCGGCACGTTGGGTTTGTGGCGCGGCGCATAGAGCTACAAGCCCAATTTCACCATAAACTTCCCCAAAATTTCCAAATTTTCTCAAATATGTGGTGTGCAAGTAAGTTAAGATTCCTTCCATTGCTAGTGAAGAGTTTTTCTTAGAATTTATGGTGGTTTAGTGTGTAAAAACTCAAACCCTACCTCCTTCCAAATTTTCTCAAAAACAATTGTCTAGTGCTGTATTTGTGTCTTTGATACCAAGTCCACTCCATCACTCCCTCATTCTTTCACTCCTTCATTCACTCTTCACTTTCATCCACTCATTCCCTAATTCCCATATTCCAAAAATTCCCTCATTCCCATATCCTAAATCCCACTATCCCAAACCCTACTCACATCCCTAAAACTCTTACTCCCATCCCTAAAATATGTTCACACATAAATTTTTACACTCTCTTTCATAAACTCTACCCATTTCATTCCTCCACCATGTTTTCACACTGTTATCCACAAAACCATCCATGTACAACCACATTTTTCAAAACCAAAGGAAAACAATGGAAAGAGACAGTGATCATGGGTATGAGCAAGAGATTGAGCTGATCGTGAATCTTGGCTTGAAAGGACAAACTTGCACTTGGGAAAGGATGCTAGAGAAGGCCAACAGGGAGAAAACTATGTTGAGGCACATGGAATACCATTACTTGGCGAAAAACAAAAGTTGCAAGGCAAGAATCAGGAACTTGAAGACCAAGTTGAAGAAAGCATTGAGGAAGCGAAAGGAGAAAGATAGACTTCAGATATTGGCTGAGGCTTCCTTGGCCTAACACAGCACTTGATGGAGAACACTTAGCCCAAATTTCAAAAAATTTGGGACACTTTTTTCATTTTTGGAATTTTTGGGCCAAAACACAGGTTTTTCTGCCCAATGCGCCACGTCGCTTGGCGCTCACTTTTGATGGAGACCTCCTTTTGAGGAAAACTTATAATTTTTGGATTTTTCATGGAAAAATATGCATGCCTACCAATGGCCAAGAAATTTTGACAGGTTTTGGGCTTCCAAAAAGGTCGAAAACACCCCAAAAATTACCTTTCTGCCCCTTTTTTGACACACAGGAAGCATTCTTGGGAGAACTCAGTTTTGGAGGGGCAAATGGAAGCCAACTTCAAAAATTCCAATTGTGCTAGAAAGTAGCCAGGTAGAAATTTCCAAAAAGCCCACTTGGAGCAAATTTGGACACCGGGAAGGCCTTAAAAATCAGCTGCAAATAGGTGTGATGCATAGGGAAATCAGGCGCGGCGCATTGGAGGAATTTTGCTCATTTTTTGTCAAAAACTCTGTTTTTCGCCTAGTTTTTTCACAGTTTGACTTTTTTCCTTCTAATTTTCAAACTCATGATGTAATTTAATGTGACATGATGGATTTTGATGTAATTTTTCTAAATTTTCACTCATAGAGGTAGATTCATCCATCAAAAGGTAATTTGAAACTGAATGACTCAGTTTCCTAGTTTTTAGAGGCAAGCTATTCCACTACCTACTTTCTAGTTCTCAGTTTAGATTTTTTTGGAACAGCTCCTAAACTTATGAGCTCGACCCCTAGATGTTGGGATGAGTTATTGTTTGTCTATATCTTGTGGTTTTTCAGTCATTAGCATGGTTGTACTTTTGGGAATGCTTTGAGCATCATTGTACATTCATCTCTGTAGTTTGGAAAAGGAATAGACCAGGGTTTGCAACACTCTATGGGATTCATGTGGCATTTTGCTTTGATAGTGTGTTTCTCTCTGTAAATTTAAGTCTATTGGTGTTTTATGTATACCATTTTCTCTCTTATTTCCTCTTAACTTAAACAAACAAGGATAAAGGTAGAATTCATTAAAATTTGCAGTGCTCTACCTAGGGCTTTGTTTAATTTTCTATGTTTTCAGCTATTTAAAGAGGATCCCTGAAGGTTTCTTGCCCTCTTCAACTCCTCACCTATCTCAACTCTCCATTTCTTTCAAATTCAAGTGTCAAATCGATTGCCTACCTTTCCCCATTCAGATCTCTACAAAACTGAGCCTTATTCCCCAGACCCAAATTTTCCTTTCTTTTTGAGCCAACGAAATATCATTAAATTCAATCAAGAATATTTTGCACACATACCTAGCCTAAAATCAGTCTTCATATTAAGTCATCTCAAGCCTCATTGATCATTTTTTTGCTGAGATTGACAAGGAGAGAACCCTCTCCCGTTCCGGTACGGCTAGTTACCAGGTTAAGCGTGGTTTGATGTTACCCTAGTTTCTACCTTTCTCAGCCTTAGGTAGATTTAGGCCATAACACATTCAATAGGAACCTTCCCCAACATGTGAATAAACATATGGACCCATTCAAGTCATGGTTCTATGCCCCATACTCAATTCCATATTTCCAAATTTCCACGTGGATCCTCTTTGCCAGAGTACACATATTCCATTATAATGATTGGACGTTCAAACCGCAACCTCATCATTCACGTAAATTATTCCCAGTTACCCATATTTTCCTTATGATTTTCCCACCATCTTGTTGGAGTAATGTGCAAGACAAGATCCAGATCATGGAATATATTCCATTCAGGTACGATCCTTTCAAGCTCCCCTATAAACATTTTTATATCAGTCAGTCCATCATAATGTCGAAAATCATGTAACTCAGATGTTATACATCGCAGAGATCGAGTGACACGATTACAACACAGTGCAGATACCTCATGCAAGTGGTTCTGCCAGTCTTCTAGTTATTCATCAGTGTCTGAAAAACAAGAGCTATCCTTCTCCCACTTGAGATTCCCATATGTTGTTGGATTAATCCAATATTTTTCGTGAAAGGTCAGCTTATAGATTTGATCTATCTCATCCTCAGCGTGCATCGGCTCAGTATATCTTTGTCATTTTGCAGGATCTAGAGGAATGATTACCCTGACTCCATTACTTTCAAATTCCATCCTCCTTTTCTTCAGATTGATAACACCATCCATTTCAATGGCCCAATCCAATCCTAGCAGTGCAGGATAGGGATCAATATCATCTACAATTTGGATGACTTCAAATTCTTCCATCACTGTAACACCCTCTATACTGACCACAACTTGTGACAACCTACCTAAAGGAATGATCTTCTGCTAATTGGCCATGCACAGTTGAATGGTACACAACTCCAGCTTTGGCTCTCCCATGTGCTCCCATGTTTTCTTAGGTAGAACATTAGCATCCAATCCCAGATCTAGAATAACTTGGTCCATTTCATAAGCACCAATCTGCATGGTCATACACATCTCCCTCACCATTCTCTTCCTGTTTTTGTATATTTTATTGACTGCACGTTGTTCTACCATGGGTTGTTACTTCTCTGCACAATTATCTATCAAAGCTTTCATATTTTCTATTGCCTTCTTATTGCACAGTAAATTTATACATTAATGTAGGAAAGGTTTGATCTCCTCATCTCCTCTTTCTTCCTTCATTGACCTACCTAATGTTGACACACTTCCTACGGCAAATTCTTTTTGTTCTTCAATAAAGCTCTCTTTTGCGCTCTGAATATTAAAGCCTTCCTTTTTTCAAGTGCTTTATGAATCCATACATCAGTGGTTGGTTTCTTTCCTTTATCTTCATTGGTTGCTACACCACTCCTAGTAACCACATTCACGCTGGGATCTTCTTCACGGGTTTCTGTGTGGACCATCTGAAGATTTTTTGTTGGATTATGTGTCTTCTTTTCCTACATTTTAACAATCAAGACAGGAAAATATTCTATTACATGATCAAATTGTCTACAGTACTTGCAGGACTGTGGTGCTGGATTTGGAAAGTTGCGTGCATAATGACCAACATCTCCACAATTATAGCAAATGACTTATCCTCTCCCTTGGCCAGCTTATCCACCTCCTCGGCCTCTTCCTCTACCTTGAAATCCTCTGTGCCTAGAAGTGGATGCTAGTGATGTAGCCTCAACCTGCATTCTCTATATTTCATATTTATCTAACATTATATCATAAGTGTGACAATGTTGTTCATCATGCCCTAATGATGAACTGAAATTGAAAATAATTTCTTCAAGTTAGGTTGATACTTTTCGATCCTTGGGAAGGAATTTGTGTCATGTAATCCAGTGATTTGACAGATTGTGCACCACATAGGACTCTTCAATGGACTAAGACCTTCAGCATTCAGATAGTTTTTAAAGATAGGAAACTGATGTTTATGGTGCCCAGAAGCTTTATATTTTATACACCAAACCTCTGTGGAAACCTCCTTGCCCTTGTCCTTGCATGGGCTTTGAATTTCTAGATGTATGGCTTCCAAATAATTTTGAATCTGTCGAGTTCCCAGTGCAATAGGTGTTGGGGTAGCCTCCAATTTCATTGCAACCTCCACAGCCTCATCTTGTGTGGTAATCTTTTGCTGACCTAAGGACTGGCACAGATGTGGGAACAACATAGCAATGAACCATTCCTTATGTTGAGTATCATCAATAAAAAATCCACCATCTATGATGATGTGCTTCAACCTATGATCAGCCTCCCATATAGATTCATTAGCCTCCTAAAGAATCTCCTTCGTTTCGATCACCAGCTGCGCATATGACCTAGGCTTATTAAATTGTTCCTTTAGGGTCACTTTTATTTGTTCCAAGGTGGCATTAGGGTTTTCCTAAGCATACCTGATGCACCACTCTAATGCGTGATCTTGGAAAGCAGTAGCCAACTATGACTTCCTATTATCAATATTGTTAATTTGTTGAGCCTTCCATACAATGTCAGTCACAAACCAGAAGTGATTAGTGTCCTCATTTCCAATGCCTCTGAAATCATTGATGCATCCATATCTACTTCAGGGGGAGGTGAAGGTGGTGTTGGAGATGGAATGTGCGGTGGAGTGGGTGATCTGTGATTTGAGTGCAGAAGTGGAGTGGATGGAGTTGGAAATAGACTCAATTTTTTCTAGTGTGATGAACTTTATCCTTCAAAATCACTAGAGCTACTAGTTATTGTTCACCTTCACTCTTATATGTAGGCTTCAGAGGGCTATAAATAAAATTTTCAGAACCTTTGCGGTAAAATTTTCCACTGCGCATAGTTGGGCCTCTTCGAGGCATTAAAGTAGTATGTTCACACAGACAACCCCTTTCACATAATAGCATTTTTAGCAAAAATTTCAGTGAGTGCAAGAACATACCTCTAGGGCATTTGAAAAACCATATTTCTGCTTCAGAATATGACACAAATTGATCAATGTAAAATTCAGTCACAAATCCTCCCAAGAGGTGATCTTTCCAATGATCTACTGCATGGGTGATCTTATTATCAAACTGCCCTACTTGTTGGATCAATTTAGGACTCCACTTAGTGACTGTGCCATCCTTTATGCAGGTACTAAATTCAACTAATCGTGAAATCCACTCCTATAGCTCGTCCGCAAAGGAACAAAACAATATTTCATGAACTTTTGTATAAATATATTTCTATAGCCACTCTTCATCAGAACAATTAGTATTGTTATTCTCTTGGAGTGCGAATTCAAGGATCTTTTTATCCATCCAATATTGCAATTCGTTTTGTGAAGGATGCCACAACATGAAATCTCCCTCAAAATGATCCCAGTCCCAGCAAAGGAACCATTTTTTGTCTTGAGGGGTCCTAACCCAGGTTCAAAGTTTATGGATAAACCAATAAACTCTCCAACTATTGGCCCTTTTGGCAATGAGCTGCTAGCGCAAATAAAATTCCCACCCAAAGCAGTATGGGGGGGTGTTGGAACCAGGTTTCTGCACCTTGATGGATAAAATAATGAAGTGATCCTAAGAAAATCGAATGCAAAATTATATCAATTATAAACAGATGCGTGCAATAGAATAAGGCAAAATCATAAAATGGGCACAATCCTTAACAGAATAAGACAGAGTCGCAGATTACTTCAGTGTAGATAAGGATAACAGAACCAGATCCAGATCTAAACAATGAAATTACTTAAGAATATTTATCAATCATCAATAAGCATGCATAACCATGACTGATATCTTCGTGCAATAATCAATAAGAAATATAGAAACAGTGTAATCTCAACATAACAGAAAAATTAAATAACTCAGTAGTTCACCAAAATTTGTCCTTCGCATTAATTCAGATCCTTTCCATACATTTCAAAATTTTCCTTACATAAACCCTTCTTCGCACATAGCCAGTGAAGTCTGCACACATCCATGACTAGGTCGCCACGCACATAGCCAAATGGATCCTTTTAACCTAACCTAGAAAAACCCTTCACAACGTATTATAGACGCATAAACTTAGATCCAAAACATTACATCAATTGAATTCTTTCCTTAGACTCGATCTCTCTATTTATAATATTTTTGTGCTTAAATACTATGGTCTCAAACCATCGTTTGAGGCCGAAAGTTTATCCTTAAACTGATTTACATAAAAATTAGGGATTTTGACCCACCCCAAATCCCCTTGACTCAATTACGCCGCATGAACATACAAACTTATACAAAATTACATCAAAATGTGTGCCCCAGGGGACCCTGCTCCAAAAAGTGGGATAACCAAAAATAGGTTTGGAACTTGATGCATGTGGGTTAGGTAGAGGTATAGAAATGGTTTCCACAAAGGACCATGGTTCACTAGCAGTCATTGGGGCATTTACATGGGAAACTAGAGAAGACACAGAAGAAAAAGGAGTGACCTGACTCCGATATAGGCTGAAGAGGGTCAATGAAAGGAGGATTATAACGAGGTACAAATACTTCAATACATGGATCCTTTGGTAGGAGATATTTTAGGTGAGTAAGGTTTAATTCAGGGTATGAAACTAAATACTAACTCCTATGAGTAAAGGGGGAATCTGGGTCACTCATATGTTCCTCCACAGTGAGTGGGGGAAGGCCTCACATACGTCTAGACCAACGAGATCTTGTAATAGCCACGATGAATGATATATTTTTCACAAATTTATTATTAAATGGTTATATTTAGTCTCATTGACAGAGAGAAGACTTGTAAAATTAAAAGATACTTAAGATGTTAGCAAGTAAATGTACTTCTTCCAATAGTAAAACTCGCTAGTGATGGAACCCAGAATCAAAATACAATGAGAAAAAATTGTAGATTTGGTATTGAGACAGTTATAATTACTCCTAAGATTCACCTAAACATAGTGTGAAGGGTGCAAGCACTCTTGTGGAGACAATTTCCATATCAGCAAATGGTCTGTATGTCTTAAGGTACGAGGGAATATTTCCCCAGTCAACTTGTGTATGTTCCTTAAAAAAATTTCCATTACACTTTACCTAAAAATAATTGTCACATTCATGGGATCACAATCATAGGAAACACACCATATGGGAAAGGTACTTGAGTCCCAGAATCAGCCTCGAAATTCCTTAATGATACTAAATCATGAAGGATACTAACTCATTTGATGAGTTATGGGCTCAATTTATCCTCGAAGAATATAGGATCAAGGAAAAGGATGACATTGAATCAAATCAAATGTCTCAATCCCTTATTTCAAGGTCCAAGAAGTTGAAGAAAGGTAATTTTTCAAAGTCCAAGAAAAGACAGATATGTCCAAGGTTAAATTCTTTAGATGCAATGAATATGGTCACTTTAAGAGGGATTTTCCAAACAAGAAGAACAAAAAAATAAAGGAAATATGTGAAGCTCACATCGTTGAAGAAAATGAAGAACCTAATAAGAAGTTGAAAGAAGAATATCCCAAGGATCTTTACCAGTGAAGGAAGCTCCATCTATACCAGGTTATTTATGCAATTTGTCTTTCTAAATTATTAAGTAGAGTAGCATGCATTATTTTATATTCTAGAAGAGTATTGATTTTTATAAATTTTCGCATCATATAAAGAAGTATGTGATAATAGAATAATTAAAGTCTACTTTATTAAGTTATCTTGAAATCATATATCCTTCAAGAATGAGATGATTGGGACCATATTGCATATTATTTTTCATTCAAGCATTTTCTAACATCATGTTAGAGGAATTCATTTTGCAAAGTAGGATCATCAATATACTATAAGAACTATCAATTTGAAAGGTTCTTGGAGGAAGCAATAAGACTAGTATATAGTCCATCTAGTATGGAAAAAATACTCTTTAAGGATGAAGGAATGAAGATGGTCAACATGCAATATGAAATCCATGATGAAAGTCTTTCTACTCCTGAAAAGAAACCTATCTTTGGCGGGTATAAGAAGCAAGATCGTTTAAGAAAGGATGGCTAGATGGTTGTATTGAAATAAATGTATGCATATTATTAAGTACCCTTCCCTAGGGTAGATTCATATTTACAAGAATCTTGCAAAAAGGGTTGGTCACAAAAGTGTGCTCAGTAAAACTTCCACATGGTTACATGATGCTTGAAAGAATAAATTTGACATACTTTGGAATGGCTATAGATAAATACTCTCTCACAAGATTTCATAGGATATTGATAAACATCAAGTATAATCTCTGGTCAAAAAAGTGTGCTCAGTAAGTCTTCCATATGGTTACATGATGCCTGAAAAAAGGAATTTGACATACTTTGGAATGGCTATAGATAAATACTCTCTCACAAGATTTTATAGGATATTGATAAACATAAAGTATAACCTTTAAAATAAAGAAAGGGAGTCAATAATAAAAAATCCAAGGGAAATATAGCTTCTTGATAATCAATTTCGATCCATGGGCACTCTAGTTAAAATGAATGAATGGAGAAAGATTCATGTGGAGATGGATCTTCCAAAAGAATGTTGATCTCGAATAACCCAAGTAATTTGATTCTTTGATGAGAAGGCCATCATTGTACGGTAAGTTTGATATTAATATTTTGATATTCCTTATTTGATTAACATATTTTTTTGCTACATAGAAGGATATTACAGGAATGCATGATGAAATTTGAGGAAAGTTTAACTATTGGGGTTGAACTCAATTCAAATAAAAAATGGATTGAGTATATGGTGTTGTAAATTATGTATTCAAGATGTTTACATCACCATCTTGGGATTGAAAGGTAGCAGTATAAGAAGATAAATCAATGTCCATAAATATTTTTTTCATGTTTTGCAAGGCACAATACAATTCCTTCATTGATGATATGAAAGGTTGATGACCTAAACCTTGTCACAAGATTAAAGTAAGAAGATTTATCCACAACATGTAGAGAGAAAGAATCTCACTATGATGAGATACAAAGGAAATAATGAGACATGCAACTATCTCCATGAAGAACTAGTAGTTGATACTTTTATGAGGAAAATACAAAGAGCGTGTGGTTATGACTTCCCAAATTAAAAAGAAGTTAAAAATATCCTCTTTATTTGGGAGGGTGTAAAAGGAGTCTCCTTGAATGTATGAAAAGGAGTAAGGATCAATTCCCTAATCAAGAGAGAATGAGGATCTCCTCTCTGGTTGAGAGAGAGTGACGATGGACATCACATTTATATTCTCTACTTCATGTTCCATGCACTTAACTAGGACTAATGGTAATACATATAAGTGAATGCCATGCGGGGAGAATGGAGGATTTGGATAAGAATTTTTTTATTTCAATGAGCATAGAAAAAAATAAGATAGGAAATGGACTAACTCTCTTTGATGATTGGATAGATATCCAAGAAAATATTTGTTGAAGATGACCAATATTCTTATAGGATTTGGAATCCAAGAAAAGAGTAATCCTAAAAGGACATACCTAGTGAACATCTGGATGGGGTATGTACCTTGTAGAGGTAATGTGGTATATCACGTAAGTCCTCCAAACATTATACTCTTGTATAAGAAATACATTTTCAAGTTAAGGCCTTAATATGTTGACAATGTCAGTCATGATTTTGATGCTTAAATATGGCTTACCAATACGACTCTTCTTATTATAACTATTCAATTTGAGAATAAACGTGTATCAGTTGTATAATTATGAATACATCCCTATAGTAAGAGGGAGTGTTGGAAACTCTATTCAGTTTTAGTCTTAATAATTTTCATTGTACTCATATCATTATGTATATCTTATGTTACAAGAAAAATAAGAAATAAAAATATTATTTTAACCATGGTTTTCATGCTCCATTTTGATGGTCATCTAGGTCAAGCATATTCTTCATGCTTTTAGCATTTGTCATGTCAAGGGAATATTTTTGTTGAGTCAATAGAGTAATTACCAATTGTATAAGATATTATTGGGAAATTTGTAACATATAAAATATTATTATTTTGAGTCTAGAAATTTCTTTGAGCCTCCAAACACAAGTCATCCCTGGCAGAGACAAGTCAGCCTAGAAGACACTATTTGACCTCATGGAAAGCTAAATAAGAGTAGCTTCGAAATCATTTGGCATCAATTCTATCTCGCAAGCAAGAAGTGTGATATGAAGTTGGGAACAAGAATGAAGTAAAATATGAGGTTAAGAAGAATATAAAAATTCAAGGAGAAACCAAAAATAAGATTTTGTGACCATCTTCCTCTCACACATGCAACGTATTTAGGGTTTCTGGTGCAGCTACAAGACCAAAATTGTAGACCTAATTGCAGGTTTGAATCTTAATTATAGGAAGGACAATAATTGAAGCTTAAAGTATCCAAGAGAAGAAGCAAGCTATAACAAAGGAAAGAGACCAAATATCTGACATCATATTCCCGCACCAATTGGTGTTGGGGTTTTTGCAAGGCCAAAGATTGCATGTCAAAGTTGGGGATGAAATTGAAGCTGGAAACTAGTTGAAACAAGATTAATCCTTATTGAATTTGTTGATTTCTGACCCAATTGGAAGGGCTTCTTAGTGGGTTGACTTGGCACTTGGAGGATGAATTGGTCTAGGGTTTTGGGTCTTGGTTTTCAAAGTAGATTCTATAAGAGAAAATATTTTCTTGGTTTTTCCCTTGGAGGTTTTTTTCCCTTGCTTGGAGCTTATATCTTGTGTCCATTGTATTTATTGTTTTTATCTTTATAATTTTTTAATGAAAATATCCAATAAATAAACGTAAGAATATGACTAAAATTTCACAAGAAATTATTGTTAGAAAAATATATATTACAGAGAAATGCAACACATAAAATATGTGGAAAAAACAAGCACACAAAACACATAAAACCAGAGAGACATAGATATACGTATTTCACCCAATTTAGGCTACGTCCACCCCAAACAGCCAGTCCTTCCTTTCTATTATCCAGCAAAATGAAGAGACAAAACCTACAACAAATCTACTGTAATATCCTTTTTCTCTCTCATAGTCTCCCTATCTGTTTCTCACTCTGAGAATACACATAATATACACAACCGAAATAAAAATACCCTCATACAAGTGAGGGGTTTCCTTCTAGGGAAAAAAACCCTAAACTAAACATAACTTCTACCGTCAGATCATCCACCTAATGAACGGCCCAGATTGACTAGAAATTACTATACTTTTACAAGGCAATTTTACATATGTTTTAGCTTTGAGGGCGCTGCCCTCAAAACTCCCCGCCAAGTGGGGGCTCCATAAAGTCGCAGCCGCCCCCCCTGGACCCCCCAAGATGCATTTAATTACGGGCAGCGTTGCCACCCCATTAAGGTATAGGGGTCCAACACTGTGATACAAAATAAACAAGAAAATCATGCTCCACACCCAACAATCTCCCACTTGGAGACTGATTGTAGCAACTCCACTGCTACTTCATTTTTTGGACAATGACTCCTCTTTGGACCTGGCTATGTCTCATCTTCATCTTCATCCTTGAAGACCAATTGAAACTGAGCATAATCTCAGTTTCTCCCTGGTTACAACTTTTGTTACCATATCTGCAGGATTTTGGTTAGTGTGTATCTTTTCCAGCTTCAACTGTCCATCTTCCAATACTGACTGTATGAAATGGTATTTGAGTTGTATGTGTTTAGTCCTAGAATAAAATTTTGAGTTCTTTGCAAGATGAATGTCACTTCGGCTATCATTGTATAACGTTCCCATATCATGCTTCTTACCCAATTCATCCATAAACCTTTGTGACCAAATCATTTCTTTACTAGCCTCTGTAGCAGCAACATACTCAACTTCTGTTGTTGAAAGTGTAACAACACTTTGAATTTTTTAAACCCAACTGACAGCTATTCCACCTATAGTAAATACATATCCTGTAGTGCTCCTCCTATTATCTCTATCACCTTCCATATCTGCATCAACATATCCTTGTAGAGCAATGTTTGAACCACCAAAGCATAATGCATGATTTGTGGTACCTCTCAAATATCTGAGAATCCATTTCACTGCCATCCAATGTTCTTTTCCTAGATTGTTCATGTACCTTCGTACAACTCCCACTGCATGTGCAATATCAGGCCTTGTGCAGACCATTGCATACATTAAGCTTCCAACTGCTGATGCATATGGAACATTAGACATATAGTCCATTTCTTCTTGGGTCTTGGGGCACATCTCCTTACTAAGTTTGAAATGGCTAGCAAAAGGTGTACTAACTGGTTTTGCATTCTGCATATTAAATCTTTTCAACACCTTTTGTGTGTACTCATTCTGAGACAGTGTTAATTTGCGATTTTTCCTGTCTCTAGTTATTCTCATACCAAGGATTTTTTTTGCAGCTCCCAAATCCTTCATTGCAAAGGAATTTGCCAATTTTCTTTTGAGCACATTTATTTCCTGCATGTTAGACCCTGCAACAAGCATGTCATCTACATACAATAACAATATAATATAGCTTCCATAATTTTTCTTTTTCATATAAACAAAATGATCATAGTGACATCTAGTATAACCTTGTTTAGACATAAACCTACCAAATTTTAGATACCATGGCCTTGGAGCCTATTTTAAGCCATACAAGCTCTTCTTTAGCCTGCACACTAATTTTTCCTTCCCTTTGACCTCATATCCTTCTGGTTGCTGCATATAGATCTCTTCCTTCAAATCTCCATGGAGAAATGTTGTCTTTACATCTAACTGTTCAAGATGTAAATATTCTGCTGCTACAAGACTTAAAATAGTTCTGATTGAAGTCATCTTAAAAATAGGAGAAAATATTTCATCAAAATCAATATCTTTCTTTTGTGCAAACCCCTTCACCACAATTCTGGCTTTGTACCTTTATTTTCCTCCATCTTCTTCCTTCAGCCTGTAAACCCATTTATTTTGCAATGTTGTTTTACCTGCAAGCAACCTGACTAAGTCCCAAGTCTGGTTATGCATCAAGGAGTCCATCTCTTCTTCCATGGCTAGCTCCCACTTCTTCCTGGTTTCAACATGCATTTCTTCTTCATAACATTAGAGTGTCACCATAATCAGTCAACAATAAATAATATAATGAATGAGAGTATTGTTCAGGGGGTCTAGTTATCCTGGTAGATCTTCTAGCACCACTTTCAGGTGTTTGAGGTGCCTGTTGCTATTGTGGTGCTTGTTGTTGTTGTGGCTATTGATTATTATTATTTTCAGGCACCTTTAATTTTTTTGTGATCTCATCAAGAATTGTGTATTCTTTGTTTTCCTTTTCCTGTTTCTTTTCCTGCAACTGATTCTTATACAATACATTTTCATTGAATATTACATCTTTTATCCTAATGATTTTGTGATTTTCATAATCATATAAGTGATAACCAAAATCAATAACACCATATCCAATAAAGGTACATTTCTTTGATTTTTCCTCAAGCTTTGTTCTATTTTCTTTATTAATATGGACAAAGGCCTCATAGCCAAAAGGCTTTAAAAAAGAGTAGTTTACCTTTTTACCTATCCATGCTTCCTCTATAATACCACCATCCAAGGAAATTGAAGGCCCTCTATTTATTAGATAAACAATAGTATCTACAGCATCTGCCCAAAATTGTAAAGGCAATCCTGCATGCAATCTCATGCACCTTGCATGCTCCATGATTGATACATTCATCCTTTACATTTTATTTTTCTTGTATTCTTGGAACTTTTCTTCTCTCTTAACGAATTCCGCTAACTTTCTTTGAATAGTACCTATCAAACTCTTTATTTTGATATTCACCTCCATAGTGATGCGAGACAACTTCTTTGGAATATAATTATTAAAGCTTTCCATTTCTTGAAAGTATCAAATACATTATATTTATTCTGAATACAATAAATCCAATTTTTTCTAGTTGCATCATCGATAAAAGTAACATAATAACGAGAGCCACCAAGAGATGATACATGAGTAGGTCCCCATACATCTGTATGCACAAGCTCTAATTTTTTTCTCTTCTTTTCTTTCCAAACTCTGAGAAATCTGACTCTCTTCTGTTTTCCATAAATGCAATTCTCACAGAAATCCAAATCCACATTCTTCAAACCCGGCAAAAAATTTCTTGAGTGAAGAATCTTCATCCCCTTCTCACTCATGTGCCTGAGCCTATGATGCCATAATGTTGCATCTGCTCCTTTGGAGATGCAATCATTAGAGTTAGAATATCATTGCATAAATACAATGTACCAACCTTTTCTACTTTTGCTATACCCGGACTCCTTTGGTGACCTTCCAAGTTTTATGTTTGTGAAAGTTGTCACACAACCTTCACCGCCTAACTGCCCTGTTGAAATCAGGTTTTTCTTCATATCTAGAACATGCCTTACCTCCTTTAATAACCATTGGTTTCAATTTTGCTGTTTTACAAGAACCTTACCCATTCCAACGATTTTATAGGGTTTATCATCACCCAAATGGACTTGTCCAAAATATCCTTGAACATAGTTATGAAAATATTTCTTATTAGGTGTGGCATGGAATGAGGCCCCTAAATATACAACCCAAGAATCAGTAACATTTTCGAAAGAAAGAATCAAAGCATCTTGTAACACATCATCCGTCACATTTGCTTCATGATTGTTTTCTTGTTGTGTGTCTCCTTCTTTTCCCTTCTGATATCTACAGTCTTTCTTTAGGTGTCCTTTCTTTCCGCATTTCCAACACACTATCCCCGATCTGCACTTGGATCTTCCTTTCCTTGATTTACTGCGATATCCTGAGCTCTTTCCCCTTTCCATTCTTCTTCCCCTAGACTTTGCACTCAAAGCATTACCGGATGTCTCACCGGAGCATTTCCGTCGCATTTGCTTGCTAAGGATAGCACCGACAACATCATCAAACTTTAAAGTACTATATCCACAGACAGAGTTACTAATGGCCATGACTAAACCATCATAGCTTTCTGGCAATGAGCACAGAAATAAAAGAGCCCTAACTTCATCATCAAAGTTTACCCCTACAGAACTTAACTGACTGGTAACTGTATTAAAATCATTTAAATGGTCTGCAACATATCCACCTTCCGACATCTTCATATTAAATAAATGTTTCATAAGAAATACCTTCTTTGAGGCTAAGGGTTTTTCATATAATTTCGCCAACGCCTTAATCAAATCCTTTGTTGTTGTTTCCTTCATAATATTGAAGGCTACCGACGTTGCGAGGCACAACTATACTATTTCGAGTGTCTTTCTATCGAGAATCTCCCATTCTGCGTCTGTCATAGCTGTCGGCTTCTTTGTTTTTCAGCTAAATGGTAGGTACAAATCTTTCTGATACAGATAATCTTCCATCTCCATATTCCACAGCGAGAAGTATTGGCCATTAAATTTCTCAACCCTAAACTTACCATATTCCGCCATTTCTCACACTTGAACCAGGAACCCTTCTTTCCTGTGAGATTATCAGCCAAATAGACCTTCGACTCCGATACCAGTTGTTAGAAAATTATATATTGCAAATCAATGCAACACATAAAATATGCGGAAAACACAAGCACACAAAACACATAAAACTAAAGAGGCATATATATACATATTTCACCCAGTTTGGGTTACATCCACCCCAAACAGCCAATCCTTCCTTTCTATTATCCAATAAAATGAAGAGACACAACCTACAGCAGATCCGCTGTAATATCCTCTGTTCTCTCTCACAGTCTCCCTATTTGTTTCTCGCTCTGAGAATACACATAATATACATAGCCGCAATAAAAATACCCTCATAAAAGTGAGGGGTTGCCTTCTAGGGAAAAAAAACCTTAAAATAAACATAACTTCTACCGTCAAATCATCCACCTAATGAATGGCCCAGATTGACTAGAAATTACTATACTTTTACAAGGCAATTTTACATATGTTTTTAGCTTCGAGGGCACTACCCCCGAAACTGCCTGCCAGGGGGGGGCTCCATAAATTCATAGCTGCCCCCCCTGGACCCCCCAAGCAGTGTTTAATTATGGGCGGCGTTGTCGCCCCATTAAGGTATAGGGGTCCAACACTGTTATACAAAATAAACAAGATAATTAGGCTCCACACCCAACAATTATTGAGGTTAAGGATAATTCGAATTAATAGCTACCCTACTTCCTTCTCCAACATGGTATTAGAGCTAAGGAAAATAAGAGAAGGCTATTCGAATATCATCTTGAAGAGTTTTCTTGTCAAGGGAAATAATTTGCAAAAGGATGCAAGGAAAGAAGAAGAAGGTCTATTGACCTAGAAGGAAGAGAACTACATCACACTTTCATTGAAGAATACCTCATCATAAAACTTTCGTTGAAGGAAGGACAAGTTCTTATTGAAGATTTTCTATTGCATCATCTTGAAGAAATAGAAGCATCAAGGAATATTTGGATCATCAAATTTATTCAAAGACACCATTGTTTAGGTCATCCTAGAAGTCATCATTCTAGGGCATCATTGAAGTCTCCTTGTAGGTCCTGAATACATCAAGATAGTTGGAGACATCTTCAAGAATGAGGAATCTTGGTTAAAAAGTAAGTATCATATTATCTTCTCTGTCTCTATCTATATATTACATGGCTACATTTTGCAAAGAAAGAAACAATCTCATTGGATCAACAAAACTCCTAGCATGGAAGAAGAGGATTGACTTGGCACTCACAGAAAATGAAGTCATGGAATATGTCCTTAGTGAAGTAGTTGAACCCAACAAGTAGAAGATTCAAGGGTAAAAAAAATACAAGAAAGGAGAAGTGAGGGCACAAAGGATTATTTTTGAATCTATAAAGTATCATCGTGTTCCCTTTGTTAATGATTTGAAGACATCCAAGGCTATGTATGATAATTTTATAAAGTTGTATTCTATAAGTACATCGTGTCAAAATGTTTCCTTAAGGAATCAACTATATAGAATAAGGAAGTCAAAGTATGAATACATGGCCACTTATCTCATGAAGATCTCACAAATATGCAATCAATTGAAAGGGCTTGGGAAAAAATGTTTCTGAATCTGAAATGGCCATTTTTGTATTAATTTTTTTTCACTTGATTGGGGCCATTTTCCAACTAGTATCTACTCTAAAAATTATACTACACCGATTGATGAGTTATAGGATGAATGTATCCTGGAATAAACTAGTATCAAGGGGAAGGATGACAGTGAATCAAATGAAAGGTCTCGAGCATTTATTGCAAGATCGAAGAATTTGAAGAAAGGGAATTTTGGGAATTCCTACAAAATATAGATATTTCAAAGGTTTAATGCTTTGGATGCAATGAATATGGCCACTTTAATAGGTATTGTCCAAACAAGTAGAAAAAAAAAATAAAGGAAAGAAGTGAGGCTCACATCGTTGAAGAAAAGGGAGAACCTGGAAATAATCCAAAAGGAGAAGATCCCAAGGATATTTACTATTGAAGAAAGATCCATATATACCAGTTTATTTATGTAATTTTTATTTCTTAAGTATTAAGTATACTAGCATGCATTGGTGTATACTCTAGAAGAGACTTGATTTTTATAAAGGATGACATCATAGAAAGAAGCATGTGATAGTAGAATAATTAAATTATACTTGATTAAGTTTCCTTGGAATCATCTAGCTTTCAAGAATGAGAATATTGGGACCATATTTCATATTATTGTTCATCCAAGCATTTTCTAACATCATGTTAGAGGAATTAATTTTGCAAAGTAGGATCATTAGGATCCTATAATAACCATCATTTTGAAAGGTTCTTGGAGGAAGCATTATGACTGGTATATATTCCATCTAGTATGGAAACAATACTCTTGAAGTATAAAGGAATGTAGATGTTCAAGATGCAATATGAAAGCCATAGTGAAAGTAGTTCTACTCTTGAAAAGAAGCCTATATTTTACAGATATAACAAGAAAACGCATTGAAGAAAGGATTGCAAGATGGTTGTATGGAAGTAAAGGTAGACATATTATTAAGTATCTCTTCTCTAGGGTAGGGTTCATTTTTACAAGAATATTGCAGAAAGAGTTGGTTACAAAAGTGTGATCGGTAAGTATTCCATATGGTTACATGATTCCTAAAAGAAAGAATTTAATATACTTTGAAATTGCTACAAATCAAGAATCTCTCACTATATTGCATAGGATATTGATCAACATCAAGTATAATCTTCGGAAGAAAGAAAGGGAGCTAAAAATAACAACTTCAAGGAAAATATGGTAGCTTGATAATCAAGTTCGATCCATGGGCACTATGATTAAATGAATTCATGGAGAAAGATTCATATGGATATTTATCTTGTGAAATGATGTTGATCTCGAAGAACTCAAGTATGTTGATGATTTTATGAGAACTCCATCATGATAAGGTAAGTCTGATATTACTATTTTGATCTTGGTTATATGGCTAACTGATTTTTTTGCTACCTGAAAGGATATTGCATAAATACATGATGAAATTTGAGGCAATTTCAGTTGTTGGTGTTGAAATCAATTCAAAGAGAATATGGATTGAGTATATGGTTGTAATATCCCAAAATGGGAACTGTCAGCAAGGCATGACTGGAAAATGCATTTTCCAGGAATGGCTGCTACATAATATGAAATCAGCTCTTGGATCCCTTAGATATGAGTATCTAGGACATAAATCCAAGATGAGATCAGAAAGAAATCTTTCTAGGAGGGTTAAACAGATCCCCCACACCTAGGAAGGCTTGAAAACTTCCAAACAAGGGACTGCAGCAATATTTCTCAGAAAATAACACAGTTTCAGAAGAGAAAGAGCAGGAGGCCAAATAAATATCCTTCAAAATTATTTGCAGTAGCAAAACAGATGTATAATGGAGTCCATGAGATGCACAGATGAAAATACAATACAAATATAGAAGAAATGCTCTCAAAAAAGGGGCTGCAACCACATAAATGACTAAAGTTGTGTTGACAGCATTATTTTATTGAGCTGCAAACTATTGTAGGTTACATTTCAGATCTAGATAAAATCCGTGCATAAAAATTCAGATCCATATCAAATCCATGCACTAGAAAGGATCCTCTTTCAAATCCCCTTGGAATTTTGGGGTTTACACCAAGCATAAGCAGTAGAACTGAGATCTAAGAATGTAGATCTGCAGAATGATTCAGAAATTCTGAAGTATTCAGAATATCCATATCAAATCTGAAAATTACAATGTATATATCTCCTCCAATAGATCTCAAAGTGAAGGGCAGATCCCCAACACTCAGAAACCAGCTCTCCAAATGGTGCACCCAAACTCCCTGCAACAACACCTACAAGAATAATGTAGATCTGGGATAGAAACTGTGTTGTAGGGTATAGATATATGATGGCCACATGCCAAGATCAATAACTGAAGTTCATTCACTCCAATACACTTCCTCAAATAGATAAGAGGGCTCCTCCACTAAAAAATAGCATTGAAATGTCTTAGATCTGAATAGATCTAATCTCCACTTACTGTAGCTTGCAAACACAACCAAACCCTCACAGGATCTGAGTTGTAATTGAAATGAGAAGCTTGGCCTTCAAGCCATATATTGGACCTTGCAATACAAACTCTCCCAAGAGCTACTCCATGGGAAGAGGAGGAATTCCTAAACAGGAAATCCCAATGCTAAACAACATTTGCATTCTAGGCTAAATAGCCACAGGTAGCTATATGGTCTAAACAGAAAATATATCAAAAGATCATATGATGAACAACCTCCTCATGCTACCTTCCTCTTCTTTTTATAATATGAGAGTGTGAAAAACCCTAAACCCCTTTCAATGGACTCATCCTTTTCACCCAAGAGATCTTCAACTAGAATTACGTTGTGCCTCATTGATGAGCACTCCTCTAATACAGCATTGTAGATCTGGTAAAACTTGACCCAGTCAAGATGATTAGCCCCTTTCACACATAAGGGTGCTTATTTACATAGCCAAGATTTATCCTTTTTCATATTTGGCATTGATTTATTCTTCATTAGGAGTTTGATTAACCCCCTTTGTACATTTATTCATCTAAACAGATTTTTAAAGAAAAAATAATATCCCTATTATCTGCATGCTAATTTAGGAATATTACAGTCTTCCCCTCCCAAATTTTTCTTTTCCTCAAGCAACTACAAGGGTGCTGTAAAATCTCCCCTCTTCTTCTTGTGGCCTCCTTCTTCAATAGTCTCCACCATTGCTTCAGATTTTCTGCAATAATTTTGTCTCCCAATGGTTCTTCCCAAGTGTGCAAGTTGGCCTTTGGTAGATAAACCAAATGGCTCTCATAATGAAAGAAAGGAAGGTCTATATGGAAACCTCCTTGTTGATCAATGGCCTCCTCAAGATAGAAGTGATGACAAACATGGGGCATCTCATCATCAATGAAGAACTCCCCCCTCCATGCTATCATCCAAATGAAATGAATCACCTCTCATCTTGGTAATTCATAATAAAACTCCTCCCAATTGCTCATGAGAGGCATGCTCCAAGTGCACCAATCAATTATATGGTCCACATCATAAAGATAGAAGTGGTCTACTATAGTGGCCATATAGTTTCACATGCTCCCCTTAGAACGTGTAGTGCAGAAAATGTAGGAAATTCCTTTCCCCAAGGACACATCCAACATATGTGTCTCTCCTCCAACCATATCCCAAACAAAGTTAAGATAATATTCAGCATATGGGATCATAATTAAGGTCATGCTAGTTTCCATATGCAATAAAGGAGAAGCACAATGGTCCCTCATGTGCAACCAGTGCAGTTTTACTCCTAACTGCGATAGAGTATGATATGACAAGTGTTTTCCCCAACACTTGTTTGCTGCCCCATCCTTCTTGAATGCTTGGAGAAGGTGTATGATGGTTGGTTTTAATGAATCACACCATGAAGAGTACATCATCTCTCCAAGATCTCCCAAGGAATGACCAACATCACCATTGTTCATGGTCCAAAGTGGCTCATGAAGCCCAGAAGAAAAGGTGCCTCCTCTTGGAGCCAAGACCTGCACATGAGTGTTAAGAAAATTCAAGTATATAATAAATACATCATGAGGTTTAGCAATACAATGTTTATCATACACTTGTTTCAAATCAGCAAGGTAGCTCATGGATGAGCTCCCTCTCACACTCAATGAATAAGGAGGTGGTAATGATAACTCTTCCCAAGAGTTATGTTCCTCCTCAACCAGAAAATGATCCATGCACTTCCTCATATGGGAGTGCACATCCTATTTTAAGTTATCCCACATGAATCCATCTAAGATATTATGATATGCTTTAATTAAACCAGTGGGTTTTGAAAGCAAGATCTCATAGGCTGCATTAAGTAGTTCTCCTTAAGCTTGGAGTCTCTAGCCAAATAGATCTGATCATGGGAATAAATGACTCCCTCAATTACTTTATACCTCCCATATATCATTTTCCCATCAAGAACCTTACATGTGAAAATGTCCTTGGAGTGTTCCATCAAAATTTGGGAATCACAATTTGGATCTAGGCTCCCCAACAATGACAGCGTTGTAGAAATCTAAAATGCAGCCCCTGTCACAGCATGGCTCTCCTCATTGACATGCTTGATGTCAAAGTCACATGTTGGAGTAATATCAACTTCATTTTGTTGCCTCCTTTGTAGCTGATCTTTCTCAAGACAAGATTGAAGTAGATGGAAGTCAACCTCCCCTTGGAAATTCCTTGTCTTCCAAAACTTCCTCTATGTAGCCCATGCATGCAAGAGTGTTGATATCCTCTTTTCATGTTCATAAATCTCCTTTGTGAATGAAAATATCATTGCCTACCCCAAATATATAGATTTTCCATATGACATCATGTCCATGCCATCATAGACTTCTAAATTCTCCTTTTTCAGCGCAAATAACTGAGAGGGAGATAGCAATGTCCAATTCAGAAAATTGTTGATCTCTCTTTTGAATCCATGAAATATTCTCTACATTGTGCTAGTTTCTCCCAAAGCTCCCTCCTTAGCCAAGTAAGCATATGCTTCCCATAGTTGAGAGAACACTTTAGTTTTCCTCCCATCAGGAGGTCTTCCTAGTGGAATGCCTCCATGTAAAGAGACATCAAGGCATAGAGCAGGATGTGTATGTGTGTGGACAGATTTTTCCTTGCCTTTCTTGCATAGATCCTCTTTCCTTCTTTGTGCATAAAACTCCTGAAATAGAGAGGGGTATATGCTCCTCATCATGTGATTTTTTCCCTCCTCTTTTCCTCTTGCTATCTTCAAGATCTCACCATTTGATGGTGATGGCACATGATGCACATGGATTGTGCCACTATCTCTATATGTGAGATTCTTTGGAACTTCTTGCAAGAGTGCAAGAGTTTCTCTCCCGTGAGCAAGTGATCCATCTTCCTCTTCATGAGGTCCTAGATGTACTCTTGTCATGACTGCACTATCATCTTCAGCCTTCTCTTCCATAGTTGGTAATGCCTCATCATCAAAAGGAGACCTTAGATCTTGGTCTTCCTTTGAAGGAGGAATATCCATGTATTCCTCTTGAAGAGAAAGATCTTCATGCAATGGGGACTTTTCCTTTGGAAAAACATCATACCAGTTTCCATCCCCTTGAAATGGAACTGAATTGAAGGACCCTTCCAATCCATGCAAATTTTTTTCTTGATTTGGTTTGATAGACTCCATAGAAGGTGTTCCATGAGACCCTTCATCAAACCTTTCCACTACTCTTCTAATGAACCTTGCATAGGTAGATGTATTTGCATTATTTAAGGAAAAAGACTCAAACAAAAACCAAGCATAAGCCTTGCCCTCAAGGTGTAGCACTGCTACTTTGATGGCTTCATTTTCTGAGAATTGATGTTTCTGCACATAGGTGCCTAGCTCCTTCGCCCAAGCCCTAGTTGGGTGTTTAGGTGATCCATCAAAAGTAGATCAGAAGAATCTACTCACACCATGCTGCTTGCTTCTTCCTTCCTCCTTGACCTTGAAAAACCCTTGGAAGTTCAAGTGATCTTTGAACTCCTTAGATTGAGCCTCATACTCCTGCAAATAATCACCAAGAGTCTCTCTCTTTGGCACATCTCCTTCCTTCTTTTTCTTCTTCATGAAAAAGTGGTTGATAGAGCGTTGTAGATCTGATGATGTGGCTGAATGCTCACACCCATCATATGAAGTATTGGGGCTACCTTCATGTGAAATTATTAAAATATATGCTTGTCTCTCATTATTCATTCCCCAGATTTCTTCTTTCAGCTCATTCAAAGCTTGAAAAAGAGTTTTAGAGAACTCTCCCCTTTGCAAACTTTCATTTAAATGGATCTTACCCCTTTCTTTTGTGTCTTCAATGTACCCACATTTCTTCATCAATATTTTCTCACCATGAAAAGACATATTGGCTTTCCAATAAGCAAAGCACAGGCTGTGCCAAGATAGCTGCTCTGATACCATTGTAATATCCCAAAATGGGAACTGTCAGCAAGGCATGACTGGAAAATGAATTTTCTAGGAATGGCTGCTACATAATATAAAATCAGCTCTTAGATCCCTTAGATATGAGTATCTAAGACCTAAATCCAAGAGGATATCAGAAACAAATCTTTCTAGGTGGGTTAAACAGATTTTCCACACCTAGGAAGGCTTGAAAATTGCCCAACAACGGACTGCAGCAATATTTCTCAAAAAATAACACAATTTCATTAGAGAAAGAGTAGGAGGCCAAATAAATATCCTTCAAATGTATTTATAGCAGCAAAATAGATGTATAATGGAGTCCATGAGATGCACAGCTGAAAATACAATACAAATATAGAATAAATGCCCTCAAAAGAGGGGCTGCAACCACATAAATGACTGAAGCTACCTTGACAGCATTGTTTTATTGAGATGAAAACTATTGTAGGTTAAATTTCAGATCTAGAGCAGATCTGTGCATAAAATTTCAGATCCATATCAAATCCATGCACTAGAAAGGCTCCTCTTTCAGATCCCCTTGGAATTTTGGGGTTTACACCAAGCATAAGCAATAGATATGAGATCTAAGAATGCAGATCTACAGGATGATTCAGAAATTATAAAGTATTCATAGTATCTAGATCAGATCTGAAAATTACAATGTATATATCTCCTCCAATAGATCTCAAAGTGAAGGGCAGATCCCCAACACTTAGAAACCAGCTCTCCAAATGGTGCACCCAAACTCCCTGCAACAACACCTACAAGAATAACGCAAATCTGGGATAGAAAATATGTTGTAGGGTATATATAGCTGATGGCCACATGCCAAGATCAAGAACTGAAGCTCATGCACTCCAATACACTTCCTCCAATAGATTAGATGGCTCCTCCACTGAAAAAGAGCACTGAAATGTCTTAGATCTGAATAGATCTAATCTCCACTTGTTGCAGCTTGCAAAGAAAACCAAACCCTCATAGGATCTAAGTTGTAATTTAAAGGAGAAGCTTAGCCTTCAAGCCAGATAGTGGACCTTGCAATACAAACTCTCCCAAGAGCTACTCCATGGGAAGAGGAGGAATTCCTAAACAGGAAATCCCAATGCTAAACAGCATTTGCAATCTAGGCTAAATAGCCATAGACAGCTATATGGTCTAAACAGAAAATATATCAAAAGATCATATGATGAACAACCTCCTCATGTTGCCTTCCCCTTCCTTTTAGAGATCAGAGTGTGCAAAACCTTAAACCACTTTCAATGGACCCATCCTTTTCACACAAGAGATCTTCAACTAGAATTACATTGTGCCTCATTGATGAGCACTCCTCCAATACAGCATTGTAGATTTGGTCAAAGTTGACCCAGTCAAGATGATTAGCCCCTTTCACACATAAGGGTGCTTATTTACATAGCCAAGATTTATCCTTTTTCATATTTGGCATTGATTTATTCTTCATTAGGAGTTTGATTAACCCCCTTTGTACATTTATTCATCTAAATAGATTTTTAAAGCAAAAATAATATCCCTATTAGCTGCATGCTAATTTAGGAATATTACAATGGTGTTGGAAATTATGTATTCAACATGTTTAAATCGTCATCGTAGGATTGTAAGGTATCAGTATAAGAAGATAAGTCAATGTTCATAGAGATCGCTTTCATGTTTTGGAAGGCTCAATACAATGCCTTCATTTATGATATGAATATTTGATGACCTAAACCCTATCACAATATTAAATGAAGAATATGGGTCCACAACATGCAGAAAGAAAGAAGCTCAATATGATGATATACAAAGGAAAGAAGGAGCCATGCAATTATCTCCATGAATAACTGGTAGTTGATAAATTTATGATGACAAGCCAAAATTCTTGTGTTTATGACTTCCCAAATTAAAAGGAAGTATAAAAACTCCTCTATATTTGAGAAGGAGTAAAAGGAGTCGCCTTGAATGTATGAAAATGAGAAAGGATCAATTCCCTAATCAATAGGGAATGAGGATATTCTCTATGGTAGAGAGGGACTGATGATGCACATCAAATTTATTTTGTCTACCTCATGTATCATGCACTTGACTAGGACTAATAGTTGTACATCTAAGTGAAGGCCATGTAGGGAGAATGGAAAATGGAGGATTGGATAAAAATTTGTGATTTCCTCGAGGATAAAAAAATCCAATATAAGAAATGGACCAAAAATATTTGAGGATTGGACAGGTATCCAAGACAAGAGTGGTCGAAAGGACTAATATTCTTTAAGGATTTGGAATCCAAGAGAAGATTAGTCCTAAAAGGGCATACTTAGTGAACATATAGATGGGGTATGGACTTTGTATAGATTGTGTGGTATCTCACCTAAATCCTGCCAGAAGTATGCTCTTATATAATAAGGAGCTTGTCAAGTTAACGCCTTACTATGTTGACAATGTCGTTCATGATGTTTATGATTAAAGATGAGTTATAAATCTAACTATTGTTTTTAGAACTCTTTAGTTTTAAAATAACCTTTTACCGATAGTACAATTATGAATACCTCGCTAGTTAAGAGAGAGTGTTGGAAAATGTAACTAGTTTTGGTCTTCATAATTGTCATTGTACACATGCTATTATGTATGTCTAATGTTACAAGAAAAATAAGAAAGAAGAATATTATTTTAAGCATGTGCTTCATGCTCCATTTTGATGGGAATCTAGCTCAAGCATGCTCTTCATGCTTCTAGTGTTTTTCATGTCAAAAGAATATTTTTCTTGAGTCAATAGAGTCCTTGTCAATTGTATAAGACCCTATTTGGAAAGTTGTAATATATAAAAGATATTGATATTGAGTCTAGAAAGTTATTTGAGACTCCAAGCACAATTTGGACATAGAAAATACAGGTTGACCTAGAAGATACTATTCGACCTCATGGAAATCCTATAAATAAGAGAAAAATTCTCCTCATTTGGCATTAATTTGATCTATCAAGAAAAAAGTTTGATATGAATTTGAAAACAAGAAGGAAGCAAAAGAGAAGGTCTAGAAGAAGAGACCAGCTCAACGATAAACCAAAAATCTAATTGTGTGAACATATTTATCTCACATGTGTGAAGGATTTAGGGTTTTTGGTACAGCTACAAGGCTTAAATCATAGACCTAATTGCTGGTTTAAATATTAGTTGCGGGAAGGACAAGAATTGAAGCTTAAAGTATCCAAGAGAATAAGAAATCTAGATCGAAGGAAAGAGACCTAAGATCTGAAACCATATTCCCACATGAATTGGTACTAGGGTTTGTATAGGGCCAAAGATCGGAGGTCAATGTTTCAGATCAATGCGAGGGGGTTAAATTGAATTTGGAAACTATTTGAAGCATGATTTATCCTTGTTTACTTGGTTTATTTTTGACCCAATTGGCAGGGCTTCTTGGAGGGTTGACTTGGTGCTTGGAGGAGGACTTGGTATATGGCTTTGGGTCTTGGTTTTATCCTTTAAAGAATATTCTATAAGAAAAAAATATATTTTATGGGTTTTCCACTTGGAGGGGATTCTCCCTAGCTTGGAGTCTATATCTTGTGTATCATTTGCATTTATGTCTTTGCTCTTGACAATTGTTTGATGAAATGATCCAACAAAGAAACATAACAAGATAACAAAAATTTCACAAGCAATTTTTGGCATTGATGTGTGTTATAGTATTTCATATGTGTGGTTGGTTGTCATTGATGTCAACCTAGTTTCTTGGGTTGCAGATGTGTTAGATATGCATGTGTATAGGTGGCTGTAGGTGGCTTGTGTATGGTTGGGGTGTAGATGGTCCTTTGCATGTCTATTATCCTAGACTAGCTTGGAGATGTGATGGATGGTCCTATTTCATAATGAGTTGGATGATGGTGTGCTACATTTGATTGGGGGAATTCCATGATGATGGTCTTCTTGATCATGTTTCTGCATATAGATATTGATGGCTTCTATAGAGTTTATAGTTTACTAGCCTTGATGATTAGGTCTCCTTGGTCTCCTTGGTATCCATTTTCCTGATTAGGTATCATATGATGATGATGTTATACCTTTGGCTTGGAGAGGATATACATGTGGCAGCAGATGCTTGAGATGTTTTTACAGGTGTTGAGGCATGTCTAACATGTTTGGGAGCTACATACTATTGGAAGAGATATCTTGAATAATTTTGACCGCTTAGATGTTTGGTTTAGATGTTGGTTTGCATCCTAGTCAACCTAGTTTGATGTGTGATGTTTTTGAGGATATGGGAGTGGTTTGGTGAAGTGTTTTAGAGATTTTAGAGACTTCCAAAGGTTCTATAATGGTTGGTCAAGCTCTGGAAACATTTTGGGCAAGCTCTGAGCTGAGGAAACTTTTTTTGGGTCTCCTCTACCATATTCGCATGCATGATGGGTCAAGGCAATGATTTTATGATCCATATGGTGGAAGAGAATATTATGAGAGTGGTTATAGCTTCAATCACATGGATTATAGTGCGAAGGGAGTGACTGAGGTGTTTTCATGATTTTTTCTCCACATTCCTCACGTTGATCAGCTAATTTTGGCATTGTGGTGATGTTCTTAGTCGGAACTTTTCGGCGTATGGTCGAAAATGCTCGTGGGGCCTCTAGAAGTTGATCAAGGTTGAAGATATCAAAGGACTAGTGGAGTTAGTGATTTATTTGGTCAAGTATAGCTCACCCAAATATGAAGCATGTGAAAATGATTGTTGAGTGATGCATAACCTGTAGCATTTATTGAGTTACTCAACACATAAAAATGATAAATAGAAGAAGGTTCTGATTCTATTTGGTTTTTTTCTTGGAGAGTGAGTGAGTATGGTATTGTGAGAGCATTGTGAGTGAGTAGAGTATGCAGCAAATGCCCACATATTTTATGCAGAGATATATCATATATTTGTGAGCAGAACTCAAAGATAGAGTTTGGAAGAAGATTCAAATTTGTGTGTTGGTTGTGGAAGAAATTTGGAAGCCTTAAGGTGTGTTTGAGAGTAGTATTTTGGTGTGTGTAGAAGCGAATAAATTCCTTCCTCCAAGTGAAACCTATGATTCATATTTAAGGAGCAGAATGCTAGAGCTTTTGGGGGTCTCATGTTGAGCGAATTGAGAACCCATTCTGAAAATATATGAAACGTGGTCCGTATGGAGGAAGTGAAAGCATCGAAGATTCAATATAGATAGTGATTTGGTTGATTCTGTAGTAGGAATATTTTCCTCCATCGAATAGTATTTTGACAATCCAATGGTGGTTGGACGAGGATCGTTGGTTGTGGGAGCTTCGAGTGGATGGCAATTCATAAATCCATGAGAAGAACAATGTTCTGAATTGATAGTTGTTAGAATACCATAGAAAAATAAAATTATTTTTACTTATGGGAGTACGATAATCCATGTAATAATATTCTTAGCAGCTTAATAAATAGAATTGAGCAACACAATAGCAGTAGGGTGGTTTTCTCCCGACAGGGTTTCCACCAGAAATACTTGTGTCCTTATGTGTGTATGATTGTGTTGATATTTCTCATGGTTATTATGGTTTCATTTTATTATTTCTTACATGGTGTTATTATCTAATGTTATGCATGTGCATGGATAATTGAGTTCTGGGAAAATAAATATAATTGGTGAAAATTAATACAAAGGCCATCACTACTTATTCACCCCCCCCCTTCTCAGTAGTGAATATATTTCCAACAATTGGTATCAGAACTAGTCCTCTTCAGTGAAGGTTGATTGCTTTGAGAGTACATCATGGAATATGGAAAAAATAAGAGGATAATGTCTCAAAAGGCAAGAAGTTTGAATAACGAAGGAAATAAATCCATTGCAAAAGAAGAAACAAATTCTGAAATTTCATCCATAGAATTGTGTCATGAGTTAATATGTTGAAATAATTTTTGAATTATAATTATGATTATTCTTTTGAGTTTGATAGTGATGATGAGAAGGATGTTTCTCACATTAAGTTTGAATATGAATAAGAAATTATTGTTATCAAGTAATTATTTGTTGAAGTAGGAAATATGATCACTTCATGTAAAGATCAAAAAAAGAATTTTTTTGCTTATTTTTAATGAGAAGGAAAATGGCCTGAGAGAAGAGATCAATGGATTGAAAATTCATCTTAAGGATGCAAAGAGGATTGAGGAAGAAATAATAAAGCAGTATAAAAATGATGAGGATGAATGTGATAAATTGAAAGCAGAAGTCGTTTCACTAGGAAATTATTTAAAAGAGAAAACCACTTCGTCGCCTATCTAATCATATTGCAACATGCACAAAGGAGAAACTAGTTTATGTTGAGATTGCAACAAGATGATGAGCTTAGTGGAAAGGAGTCGCCTTCACTAAGTGGGCCCGCAGGCTATTTTTGGAGCAAAGTTTATTTTTAGACTATGTCTATTTTTAGACATATGGATCATGTTCTATGAGTTGCAAGATGCTATTTGTGGATGGTTGGTCAAGTCGGAAAAAATAGATGGACTTCTATTTTTAGACATACTGGGCGGAATCTATTTTTAGATTTCCAGCCTAAAAATAGATATGTCGAATATTATTAGCTCTTAATAATATTTAGACTCTAAACATTATCTTATTCTCTTGGAGCACTTCAATTAAGTGCACAGATATGGCACAAGAGCTGACAGAAGGAATTACGCTATTCCTAAGGGTTAAGTGGAGCTATTGCATGGATACTTTAGTTAGAACTCATGTGACAGAGTTTGGTGGATTTGATTAAGGAAGTTAGTGGAGTTGTATTCAGTTTAACTAATCTAAACATAGTTGATCTATTTGTATTCAGTTTAACTAATTGATACAATTAGTGAGAGTGGTGTGAATTAATTATTAATTAATTCACTAATTATAAACTCATAAATCAACTAAAAAATGCATCATTTAACTTCAGTGCATGGACAGTTTCAGTGGAGACCAGTGCAAGAATAGGTGAAAGAGCAGGTTAACTATCAGTTGTGACTATACAGTTGCTATTTGTAACACACAGATAGGTGGAGTAGCCCATGAGGATTTCGCAGTTCAATCCAGGTGGTTTATCTATTTAATGAAGCCATCCCATATCATTGAAAATGCAATAGAGTTTGGCTATCAAGTGGCTAAGGATTGGAGCATGTGTTTTGCGTGGCTAAGGATTGGAGCATGTGTTTTTCTAGATCTAGCTTGATAGTGTGTAGCAATTGAGGGTGTGCATGAGAGCTTGTGAGGAGCTTTGTACTATGATTGTTACATGATCTCTATGACATATAATATACAGATAGTTGGGGGTTTTCAGCTTTAAGCTTTCCCATTAAATACTGTGTTCATATGTGTGATTGTTTGTCGTTTTAATGTATGCATGCAATTGATTTTATTTCTGCATGTGATGATCAATAGTAGAAGATATTTTTTATTATGCATGAAGCTAAAATAATGTGTGATCAGGAGAATCTCGGTGAATAATATCTCAGTTATTCAAATTTTCTACAGTTTGATTGCAGCTACAAGAATAACCAATAATAGCAGTAGTAAAAGTAGAAAGAAAAAAAGCCATCAACACAACTAGAAACAAAATATTGAACACAAGAATAATAAGCAATAATTTCCAAAGAAGGAAACCAAAATCGATGCATGCTACAATTGTGGAGTAAATGGACATCAAGCAAGAAATTGTGACAAAAAGATAAAATCTTCTCACCTAATAAGAGTAGTTCAAATAAGTTTAAAAAGGAGAGAAAGCTACAACTGTCGAAAACGTGGACATATGGCAACAAATTGCAAACGTTATGAGATCATTCCCTCTCATAAAAATAAGCATCCAAAGGACAAGCAACCTCAATGATGCATGCAAATAATTTAAGCCCAAATCAGCTATAATAGTCATTTCTATGGTTATTGCTACTCATGCAATAATTTTGGCCACAAGGCTATTGAATGTAGGTTTCATACAATGAGTAGTTAAAGGAGGAACAAAACATTTGAATGTTTTCCTACATTTCATGGTCATATCAGATGCTACATATATGATAATCTTGGTCATATTACCAAGGATTTCAAGGCTCCAAGACACTTAAGGCCACCTAATCAAAGAAAGAAGAATCTACATAGTAGGCCAAACATGAGGACATTTTGACATCTACATGCAAGAGAGAAGCCACTCAAAGTGTGGAGGAATAAGGAGCAACAAGGACCACCAGGAAGAAGATGAGGCTTGCATGACCTTAGGGGGAGATATGGTGCATCTTGTTTTGCATGTAGAATCATTGTTGGTGTTGCCATAGCTAGTGAAGTATATGTCAATATATCTACTTGTTGAGAAGTTTTTTTTTATGATGCTGATGATTTCATGATGATGGATTTATTTTTGCTATTGATGTTGTCCTTGCTAAGGTCTGATCAAGAGGAGAGATATCACATGTTTAGGGGCAACACTTTGGATGCTTCCCATATTTCAATGGCATTATGATTTCTTTGGAGTAGTTGACTATGCATTCCATGCTATGTGCGTATTTGACATAAGGTTGTTGCAGGTGTTAGCATCAGTATTTTCATCCTTCCACCAGTGATCAAATTAAATCTTTCATGTCATGTTAGGGGTCCCATTCTGAAATTTTTTTCATTCCACTAGGTCATGCAAAAATTTGGTCACTTAGTGCAGATTTAAATCAAGTTTCATTCTTTTCAAAAAAAAATCATCACTTGTTGGCTCATTTCATCACTATGTCGAGTGTCCATCACTCATGAGTTTTTATCACCTTTTCAGTCATTTCACCATGAATTTCATTCAGTTAGGGTTTCCATTAGGTATTAGGGTTTTCAAGTTCCATCAAACTACCATCTGCATGCATAAAAGACCAGTAAGTAAGAGGGTGAAAAATAAACTCACTTTACTATGTAAAGTTGACACGTAATTTAATTTTTATTCTCTTATGTAATTTTATGTTTTCTCAAATATGCGATAAGTTCATGGCTCCAAATAAATGCCAACTCAGATTTCCATATGCCAAAAAAATCAAAGTTTCCAAAATCCTAGTGTTCTCAAATCTATCAAATGATAAAATTCAAAAAATAAATGTCAAAGTGAAAGGTAAAGGTTCAAATGCTTAAAGTGAATGTGAGAAGGAAAAGTGGGCCCAAGAGCTAATTCATCCAATCCATCAAGTATAAAGCCCATCAAAAGATCAAAGAGGCACTCATTTTCTCTCTAAGCCATCAAGATCTCACTCCCTCAGCTCAAAAATAAAATTTTTAAGGAGAAAAATAGAGTTTTTGGGTGGCGCTGCACTCTTGGAGGCAAGGCATTGTGCTCCTGGCAGACCAGCACTGCACTCCTGGAAAAGGCGCTACGCTCCTGCCCAGCTTCGCTCAAAACGCCCAAAACCTCTTGAAATTCTTTCTAATCATCAATTCAGGATTCCTTTAGTTGTAAACAAGTAAGTTAACCTCACCAAATCCCTCCATACATTTCATCATTGCAAATTTCATGGTGTTCATTCTCCTTGTTTCAAGTTTTGAGTTTTCAAGCTAGAAACCCTAGTCTCACTCCCACATCCTAAATTTGTTCGCCTAAACCCAAATTTACCCTACCCACATCTCAATAAACCTTATCCCTATCCCTATATCACTAAATCCCCATTCCTAAGACACATTCCCCAAAATCCTATCTCCTAGGCTACAAATTTCCTAGGTAGCCTCTCTATACTTGTAATAAATTTATAAATCCCATTTCCCTAAGTATTTTGATCTTTAATCACTCCCTTAAGTTCCCTAACCCCCTTCCCTACTTCCCTAATTTTTCCTACACCCATCCCCACTCCCTAAACCTATTTCCCACTCCCAATTCCCTTCCCTAGGGTTTTCATAACCAAAACAAGAATTATGGAGGAGGAAGATAGATATTTGATGGAGGAGGAAAGAGAGGAAATAATACCTCATAAGGGAGGGAGTATTTTGAGGCTTGAGCCAACTAACAACAAAGAGTTGATTGCCTCACCCATGGCAGTCACTTGCTTCAAACATGTGGGCTGCTTTGATTTGTATGAAATGGTGCAAAGAGTTCAACATCACCCTGTTTTGACTAGAGTTTTCATCTCAAACCTTCAAGATAACCAAGTGACCCTTGTAGGTGTGACCTTCACCATCTCCAAAACCATCATTGTTGCTGCCGCAGGAATACCCAATGTGGATGCCAAAAATGGTTCAAGGCCAAATATCTAGATGACCAGCATTATGAACCATTCCTCAAGGCTCGGTACAAAAATGAAGGAAAGAGAGTTTTCCCCTTCAATTACCTTCCTGATAGATATGCTCCCATGATGAAAATAATCATGAAATATTTCTCTTGTGAAGGCAGATCCTCCAGAATATACACATATCATATCAGATTGCTCATGCACTTCACAAGAGTGAAATTTCTCAACATCCCATACTACTTGTTCAGAAGCATTGATAAAATGGCCTGCATAGTACAGAAGAGAGAATATGATCAGCAAATGAATAGCCTATTTCACCACTCTCTGATCAAGATAATTTTCCTTCATCATCTAAATCAGCTGACCATTTCATGGGACACTTTCATTGCAAATGATGTCATCACCGCTCAACATGCTGAAACTATGCCTCCTCCACCTCATCCCACTACACGCATTCCTTTATCAGCTCAACCTACTAGACCCATCTCATCACCATCATCAGTATTTCAGAGCCAAATTGGGTCATCCAGCAAAGTTGTGGTCAACAAGCCTAAAAATACCAAAGAGATTGAAAAATACACATTGGCCAAAACGTTTCAAAGAGGGCCTAGGCAGGTGTTTTCTCCACATATTGTGGAAGGGACCTTGCCTTCTTCATCATAAAACGAGGTACAAAATGGAAATAAGAAGAAAAAATAGGTAGTTTTTCATGATGAATTCATGCAAGAGGATCAAGACCCTCATGAGGAGGAACCATAGTTTGATCTAGTTGACTTGGATTAGCAAGATGATCATGAGGCCTCAAGCTTGATCATCAAAGAGAAAAATGCCAAAATCAGAGAGCTGCAAACTAACTTGGATAGATATAAGTTTGTCATTTCATTTCTTGAGCAAGAAAACCAACAACTCAAGACTAAACAGTTGATCATGGAGGTAGAATCTTTGAAGGAAAAAAGAGAAGAGACAAAGGCTAAAACCTTACTTGATGAAGCATATGATAAATATGGTGATCCAGATGAAAAGGAAGAACAAGTGTCAAGGAATAGGCCAAGAACCAAAGTCTTGAAGAAAGCATTAAAGCTATAGATATAGAAAGAAGCTGAACTAGCAAAGGAGCTCACCCTTAATGAGAAATTTTCCATATTGATCAATGAGAACATGGAACATTGGCTTGAAAGAGTCAAAAATCATCTTGAGAAGCTCCTAGAGAAATAAAATAAAGACAATGATATCCAGAGCCGCATTGGCTAAGAATTATTTCTAGAGGAATCAAATAGCAAGGTCAAAACTCCAAAAGGTGAAGGTAAAGCTAGAAACTCTAATCACCCAAGAGGAGAAGAGGAAACTTGACATCCATAGTGAGCTCTCTCTGATTTCTTAGCATACTTAATCAACATTGCACATAACAATTTTGAAGATTTTTTGAGCATTTTTTGCAATTTTGGGTTTTTGTGCAAACTTCTGACAGTCTTCAACATAGTTTGATTGTCAGGAGTGCATCGCTATAGGCGTTGCACTTCTTCTAGGGGCCTCAAAATGAAAAAATAAGACCACCATTGGATTCATAAGGCAACAAAAATGTAATTTTGACACTTTTCACACCCAATTTGGACAATCTGGCAAGGCGAAAAGGCCAAGAACACCTCAAAAATGACATTTCTGCCCTCATTTTCAAGAAGGCACTGCGCTCCTGACTAGTATTGGGCAATTAAACTTTTGGAGGGCTAAAACTCATCAGTTTTAGAAACCAGGTACATTTTTGGAAACTAGACATGACAGGCTTTCCAATGAGCTATCCTAAGCTCAATTTAGACATCGGAAACCCCCTCCAAAGCTTGCTTGAATTTGGTGTTGCGCTCCTAACACTAGCACTCTGCTCCTGACACTAGCACTGCGCTCCTGACAGTTGTCTGATTTTTCTGATTTTTCCTAGTTTTATGAGTTTGACCATGGAAAATGTGAATTTTTCTAATGTAAATGATGGATATAAATCTAATTAAGATATTTTTTATTAACTAGAGGGTAAATACATTAGGTAAAAAAAATTTCATGGATGAATGAATCAGTTTCACCAAAACTAGGGGAGAGTTTGTTTGACCTCCCTAGTCTTTGGGTTTTTAGTTCAGCATTTTGTGGATCATATCCTCAACTCAGGGATTCGACCCCTGAGGTTGGGAGAAGTTTTTTATTGCCTATATATTTCACCTCTTCACTCGCTTGAGAGGTTGGATGTTGTTGTATTGATCATAAAACACTATTGTATCAGACTTTTGTCAGGAATTTATTGATAGAGTTGTAGTTATTTTGGTGGTATTATTGTGGTGCTCTATGTTGACATAGTTTCTCCTTCTGTTTACATATGTATGAATGTTTTTTACTTTCCATGATCATTTCATTTCTATAATGTGTTGATTCTTAAGTGAGATAAGCAGAATTCATGTTTAATGCTCTGTTTTGGGAGAATCATCATACTTGTGTTCATTTCTTCAGTTTAAAAAGAATTCATGTATGTCATGCTTTTTTTAGCACCTCATCGGTCTATTCATTCGATAAAAACCTCCTTAAAGTGTTAAAGTACCTACCTACCTTGCACCATTAGATGTTTGTAATTGTTGATCCTTTTTCCCTGATCTAATTTCCTCTTTGACCTAATTCACTCATCCAACACCCAAATAAACCAATCAAAACCCCTGTGCTACTATACCTAGCCTAAAACCTAATTGACCCAGCCATCTTGGTTGTGATCTCTTGGAGAGAGCTTTCTCCTGCCCAAGTAGGGCTAGCTACTTGGTGAGAGTTTGGTCCGTGGTTACCTTTGTTGGTCTCTTCTCAGCCTCGGAGATCCGGTGGAGTGTTAACATCTTGGCAACCATACTAGGGAACGTCTAATTGTTGATGGTGGACAACGATCAGATGCATATGAAGGCTGAATCATTCCCCTGGCGACTCCAATGTCAAATAATCCAAGGTTCATAATTTTCATGGCGACTCCATTTTTCAAGAACCAGTAATTTGAATACACTTCTTGGTGAGTTCATTGTTGTAAAAATGGATTCAATTTCTCGAAGGTATTCTCCTATGAATAAAGATTATATTCTTGGTTTTCCGAATCGAATTCCTTGTATAGATTGGCAATCAGAATTGTCAAAGTTTAAGGGTCGGGACAGTGAATATGCTAGTTTGCATTTGGTCAAATTTCATTTTCATAGTAACAGACTAAATATTGAGTTTCCTGAAGATTTTCTAATGAAGATGTTTATGGCTACCTTAGAGGAAAAAGCGAGATCATGGTATGAGAGTCTACCATCTGCTAGTTTATATTCTCTAAAGGACTTTCATTCAGTTTCTTTCAACATTATCAAAGCTCTAATTATTCCTTGTTGATGATTGATAGTTGTTGTGAGATCTTTGATAATTTCATTGAGTTTCTTGAAAACTTTTATGGGGATGAAGAGTGTCTAGATGATGATATGATAAAAGCCCTATATGATTTTTCTTCCCAACAAGAATCGGTAGCTTCTTCCTTGGATGAAAAATACTGGGACCAAGAAAGAGAAATGCCTATTCCTAATCTTGAAAATGAAAATCATCAAACCAATGTTAACTCCTATAAAAATCAAGTTTCTCCTATATCTGAATATGAAATAGATCAACTCCTGAAAATTCATGTTACAACCCAAGCTAATGCAGCTTTGCGGTGTTCACATAGTCAAGAATGTGTTAGTGAAACTTCTTCCATTTTTTAAAATGAAAATATGAGTTTAAATTATGACAATAACAAGAGTGATGAAAATATACAAGAAGTTGTGGTGAGTAAGCCAATTTTTTATGATGATTTCCTTAAGGAGATTAGCTAACATAGACCATTGTCTTTCATGAAGAGGATAGGGCTGTCATGTTTGACAATCTTGAAGAATTTTTTCTATTCAATGATGATTTAGACTACGAATTTGAGGAGTATGAGCCTAAGAGAGACAACGTGCAAGAGATAGAGTCAGAGTTTCCCATGCTTCAGGAATTCAAAACCAACACTCAGATAGCATGAATTCATACTTCCCTATGGCTTCCTATCGATCAACAACCAAGTATTCTTTCAGATCAAAATGAAGGGAGTACTTGTATTTTTGTTGGATCTCAAGACAAGGTAACATTTCAGATTTTTGAAGATCTTTTTACTGATTTTCTACAATTAGTAGGGAAGATGTATTTTCTTGCTTTCATGGAATAGAAGCACATGTTTAGTAGACACTTGGAGTGGCCTAGTTTTGTTTTTACTGTCTACTGAAGGAAACTGCAAGCATAATTCAAGTAAGTAGCTAGTTGTTGGATTGGTTACACTGGAATTATCACTTCACATGATTGTAAATATGTCTTCAATAGGCAGGTGGTTGTCATCAGGATTTGAAGCACTCAAGTCTCGGTGATATGTTTCCATCAATAAGTTTTGTAATTTTTTATTTCAGTCAGTCCAGTTTTGAGTCAGTTTATCAAGTCAAGTTTTTAGTTTTAAGTTAGTCTTTTAGATTTTGACTCCATGCCCAATGGATAGGCACTTGGTCTATGATGTTATTGGTGCCTCCAAGGAGATATGATCCCCATTTGGAGCCATTTTTAGTGTCAGTATTTGCATCCTTCTGATGCAATGCAGGTCTATTAATCCCCAAACAGTCTCAAGAAAGAGACTTCATTCCTATAGCACTGCCAAACCAAAGAAGCATCCCAGGGAAATAATCGAAAGGATAAAGATAATAAACATATATAATGGTCCATTTAAATCCTTTACATCTATTAATATCCAAGAAAATCCAGACCCATAAGAAATATCAAAACATGCTACTCTTCTCCTAACATTTTTATTTCGTTGTTCTATAAATTCACTGCAAACGAAAGAATTGGTTCACTCCAAATTCTTATCAAAACTCCCAACCCTATACATTGAGTGGGAAATATGAGTTCGATTTGTATTCAAATTTTTTCTTGAACATAGCCAATCATTTCCAAATGTGGACAGCCATCAATACTAGTGAAATACATTATACTTACATCTGAATCCGGAAGGCGTGGATTAAGTTACTCAGAAAATCGTAGCAATCATCCTGTAGCTTTGAATTCAATGGTTGTGGGGCATCTCAATTGTAACTGGTATCTTCCTCAAATATTTCCACAATCAACAGATTGATCCATTCCTATACTAGGTTTTACACATAAACTTTCTGTTTTCTTGGTTCATTCTAAAAAAAAAAAGCCATCACACGCTTCCAAGTATCAACTTACTTCAGATTGATAGCATGTAATAAATCATAGTATTGCGTGCTACACCCTTTAACAATTATCACATAACTACTTGATACCAAAACCTTCCTCGAATTTATCTCTGTACAATAAACTATGCTTTCTCTGTATTATAGATCCAAGGGTTCAACCGCAGTTGGAATATAAGAATAGATAATTTTTCCATAGAGAAATACAAGAATCCTTCTAGTGAATGTGTAACAAATGATCCAAATCTTGTTCCAACAATACAGTGCCACGCAGGACCATAAGACATATCAAATTCCTTCTTCAACTATACGCAGAAGAATTTGTCATACACAATTTCCTTCACAAAACAGAGGATTCAACACCTTATTTGCATAGGTAGTGCAGAGATCAAATTTCACAGGATATTTATTCATTAATTTAATTAGTAACTCTACTCAAAATATCATCTTAGCAGCAATGATATCAAATCAAATCCAACTACAAGTTTTTTGACAATTTCACCTTTCAAACAAAATACCACGGTGAATTCACTGTCGCGATTTGATATGAACTAAGACCATATTTAACGATTGAAACACACAACATCTATCCTCTGACCAAATTGATCATTACAAATCAATTAATACATAGGATCGCTATAATAATCCAAAACTCAAATTCACCCATCCTTTATGTAGACTTTCTGGATTTCACATTCAAGTGTATAGTAAATCCATCAATTTGAATTGCACACTGCAACTCAAAACGAAGACAAATATGAACAATACAATGCTCTATTTCTTCCAATCAAAATATTATACTAACCTTCTTACAAGGACTAGTTTTGTTTCCTCCAGTTCCTCATGATGCACACAAAATTCAAAATAATTCCATTAACCAGTTTCAAATACAATAATTCGCCTAATTTTCAACATTAAATTGGCCTTCTACACATCTCATCTCTCTCACACACACTCTCTCACCTACCTCTACCTCTTTCTGTGCATTTACGATATGTGGGCTTACATTTATATAAATAATTACATAGTTATGGATTATTATAAATCCATGATATTCTCCATAGATCACTCAAATAATTCCTAAAATATCTCAATGATCCCTTAAGGATCTCAAAAACTCAACTAAATATTATTTTAGTATTTCCTAATCCCTAATATTTTTATGAGATCTTCATAAAGCTAATATCTCTCATATTCTCAATGATGTGAGAATATTTACATTTAAAACCTCACACAACTATTTCTCACTCAATAATTAAAATATACAAAATTTCATATTAATAAATTAAAAACATGACACCCCCTAAGTCAACCAAATATACAATGATTTTCTGAGCAGGATGCTCCTGCATCAGACTCCCGATGTATAAAATAAAAATTCATAGACTCTTTCCTATCTATGAGGTTTGTCACTTTTCTATAGTAATGTGACAATTACAAGTCTTAATAACTTTCTACCTCCCGGATCCCAAAATTTGTTTTTTTGTTGGTCCTTCAGTCTTTCTTCTCCATGTGACTGTGTTTTTGTTCTTGTCATCTTTCTTTCTCCTGGTCTCCAAATTTTATGTTGTAGCCTTCCTTTCATCCTTCTGATCAATTCTTCTATCATCATTTTCTTTTTGTTGTTGTTTAGCTCCTTCACATTCATGTACCTTTTGTTGGGTACTTTCATCAGCAGCTTCTTTAATCTCTCAATTTCAACATTTAAATAAGAATCCTTTTGTTCAAAATTAAGAATTTCAAAATTCTTATTTGCCTCTACATCATACCTCATTTCATAAAAAAAGTGTCTTCTTCCTTGCAAATTATCTTCATTTGTACCACTGTTGTGTGGTTCTGCAATCCACTTCTTTTCCTTAACTAAGTCTTCCTAGTCTGCATTTCTCTATAAACATTCTTCTCAAAATTTCATTTCGTCTTCAAAATAATTAAATGTAAAACTTACATTGTTTACCTGAGGTTATTTCTTTGACTCAAATTCTTCCAACAACCTTTCCAACAAATTTGTTTCAGCATCATACCTCTCAAGCATAGCATCTGAATGTTTGACTTTATATGTGCTTAGAAAAAAAATTATATTTTTTTCTTATTCCTCTCCCTATGTCTTCATATTAGTTGTATATGATTTTCCTACACCTGTGACAAAATCTTTACACAAATTATCAAATTTTAAAATATAAGGCTCTCTAGCCTCATTTGATGTTTCAGGCATCAAATCTCTTCCAGCGTATTTGTCATCTTCTCCAAAGATTCTTCTTTTTTTTGGTTCACATAGGTGATCATCCTTTACCTCTATTTCCTTCTCTAATTGAGCTAAAAACTCAACTTCATGGAATGAAAAACAATCATCCCAATTTCTTTCAGGTTCACACAGAACTTATTTTTTACCATAATTTCTTCCTGGATCTTTGCTATGGTAATTAGCAGTCATATTTTTCTTCTCCTTCTTAGTAACAACCTCATCATTGGTTATTGTACCTGCATACACAAACAAGCTATCATTTTTAAAAATACAAGACCTTTCTGTCTCATTTGATGCTTCAAGCACCAATATTTCACAATGGACTTTCTGGGTTTCAACAAATCCTCTTTGTTGTGACTCAATTCCTTTGAGCCTCTCTTTCTTCAACAAAGAAATATGTCTTTGTTCAAGTTATCTAAACTTTTTTATCAACTTAGCATTCCATTTCTTTTTCAATAGCTTCCATTTGAACCATTTCCTCATTCGCCATCCATGTCTTCAGTCTTAATTCTTTTTCTTTTGTATCCATTCTTGTAGTATATCCAACCGTGATCTCATCACTTCAAGACTTATCTCATGCTATTCATTACTCATATTACCTTTATGGAAATTATCTGAACTTTTTCTATGATCATCCACGATCATTTCTCTCATGAGCTCATTCATGCTCATCTTGGTGATCTGCAATTCTTTTCTGCTACTAAATACCCTACCAATATTTATCTCTAAGCTCGATCTCTTCCTGGGTATTCTCTCTCTTGGTTCACTCTCATGAACCTTATAGAGCTTCTCTGCTCTTTTGTAGTCAGTCACCTTTCTCCTCTCTTCCAACCTGTAGCTGGATAGGTTCATCATCATCATCAAAACTTCATTGTTCTAGCTACAATCATTAAACCATACTCATACTATTACTTGTAATCATTATTTCATCAATAATTAACAAGAAGACCATACCTCGCTGTCCAAACTTTGTTGCATATGTTGCTACTACAGTTTCCTCTTCTGTTGATTCTAATTTTACTATTGCAGTCATCAATGCTCTATATACCTCAGAACAATATTCTCAATCTTCCTTTAAATAAAATCTGATCTACTTTCTCTCAAAGTAGATTTACCTTCCATCTCTCTTCACTGCTTCTTCAAGCTTAAATCATGTGATCATCAGTCTTCCAAATTCAAATAAAAAAAAAATATTTACGTCAATCAGATTTCAAATCTGATTCCTCTTCTCTTCTGCTTCACTTCTGCTGCACCTCCGATTCTCTGAAATTTTCTTCCTGCTCTGGCCTTTTCAAATGACGCAACTAATCCATGCAAATTTGCTTCATGTAAGGTTGCTTCCATATGTTTTCAACCCATCAGTTTGCTTCATGCTACAACAGAACTTGGATAGAGGGCAGATTTGGAGATTTTATACACTTCATGAAAAAATAAAATATACTAAATTCCACACAGATGTGAGAACCAAATAAAAGGAATTTCCATTCCCCTGTAGTGCTTTCAAAATAAATATTTTCCCTCATACAATGTGGCTCTGCTCCAAATCTTGATAATGGCTTGATATGGAAAATTAACACAACTTATTTCAATCCTGAACACAGCAGATCCACTTGCCACAATCATGCTTCTTAGCATACCAAAATAAATTCTCAACAACAAAGCTTTAGAAACACGGTACTTATCAATTTCTCTTGCACAATAGAGCCTCAATCTACAACCTCAATTCAAAGTTGTGCTTTGATACCAAAAATGATGCAATGCAGGTCTATTAATCCCCAAACATTGTCAAGAAAGAGACTTCATTCCAATAGCACTGCCAAACCAACGAAGCATCCCAGGAAAATAATTGAAAGGATCAATATAATAACCATATATAATGGTCCATCTCAATCCTTTACATCTGTTAATATCCAAGAAAATCCATACCTGTAAGAAAGATCAAAACATGCTACTATTCTCCTTAGCATTTGTACTTTGATGTTATATAAATTCAATGCAAAATAAATAATTGGTTCACTCCAAATTCTTATCATAACCCCCAATCCTATACATTTAATGATAAATACGAGTTCGATTTGTATTCTAAGGATTGCTTGAACATAGCCCATCATTTTCAAATTCGGACAACCATCAATACCAGTAAAATAAAGTATACTTGCATCCAATTCCAGAAGGCGTGGATTAAGTTACTGATAAAATCATAGTGATCATCCTGTAGCTTCGAATTCAACAGTTGTGGGGCATCTCAATTGTAACTAGTATCTTCCTCAATGATTTCCATAATCAACAGATTGATCCATTCCTATACTAGGTTTTACACACAACCTTTTTGTTTTCTTGGTTCATTCTAAGAAAAACAAATCCATCACACACTTCCAAGTATCAACTTACTTCATATTGATATCATATAATAAATCACAGTATTGCACCCTACGCCCTTTCACAATTAACACATAACTTCTTGAGACCAAAACCTTCCTCGAATATATCTCTGTACAAAAAACTGTACTTTCTATGTATTATTGATCCAAGGGTTTAACCATAGTTTGAAGAGAAGAATAGATACTCTGTCCATAGAGAAATACAAGAAGCCTTCCAGTGAATTTGTAAAAAATGATCCAAAGCTTTTTCCAACAATACAGTGCCATGCATGACCATAAGGCATATCAAATTCCTTCTTCAACAATATGAAGAAGATTTTTTCATACACAATTTCCTTCATAAGACAAAGGATTCAATACCTTATTTTCATAGGTAGCACATGTTAGTCTCCTGTATCTCTACAGTATCACAAGATGACTATTTATTTCTCACAGTCTGCTGAAAATAATATTCCTTGATTATCATTTATTTTCAGAAATCTCAGTACCTTCATTATTTTCCATTTAACCTTCTCCATTATCTCTCATTTTATCTTTTCTATTCCTCTAAGGCTCTCAAAATCCCATGTTTGACCTCAATCCCCTCATTTTAGCTTTTTCCCCCATCTTAAAAACCCCTTCCCCTTCACTCATTCCCCTCGGTTTATTCAAAACAATGTAAAAACCCATTTTTACATTATTTTGAAATAAATTTTGTTTCAGGCCCCACTTTAAATAAACTCTATTTATTAAAACTACCTGACTCCTTGTATGTTTGAGTCCCCGCCTTTATATTTAAGTGCCTTCGCTTTAAAATACCTGGGCCCCACTCTACATTTAAAACCCTCCACTTTATTTAAAACCCCGACCCCACCCTTTCAAACTAACCCGCGATCATTCAATCCTGGCCACCATCCAATCCTCTCCCCTTCATCTGATGGCCCTCGCCCCTTTTCGCAACACTAACTGCCTGAGGTTTAAAACCTTGGATGGCTTGTGAAATAGGTGGTTTTCAAACCCCTCCCTTCTTCCACGCATCGCCACCTCGCTTCATCACATCCCCCCATCATATACCGCCTAAATGCCTATGCGTCGTGTGATAAACCCAAAACCACCCTCGCGCCATAATATGAAACCGTTGACCCTTTTGAATATTTTTAATCCCTATGCTACCGCGATAAGCCCCCAGACCTCTGTGTAAACCCCTGCCACATTTCTAAAGGACCTGGAAGGCCACAATTAAACACAAAACCCTAAAAGCCTCCATTGTCTGAACTCTATCCATAGACTTCTCGAATTCTTTCAAAGCCATATTTCCTCCCTGTGGAGCTTTGTCTTTTATTAATATTTTTTTTAAAGTTTTGCAGGTGACATACATATTGAAATGTGCGCTAATCAATTTGCATTTCTAAGTCAAAGAATTGTTTAATCAGGGCTCTCTGGATGATGATTCAGAAGCCTTATTCATCAAAGGATTAGGAACACAAGAATAATTAGAAGAAACAATGGATCATGATGAATAAGGCTCATTCAATTCCTCCAAAGAAAACAAGGTTTATTAAAATTAAATGGCAGGATAAGAAAAAAATGAGAGTTTTACAGTGGCTGCGCAGGTAGAGATGAAAGGAAAATAAAAAACACAGTTAAAGAATAGTGACAGGTAAAAGATTCATTGTGATAGTGAAAGGTAAAAGAAATAAAAATATCAGTCAAAGGTTAAAGATAAAAGACAAACAGCTAAGACAAGTTGTTGGATTAAAGATTAAAAGACAAGTCAAAGAGAAAATCAACGAGGAAGATAGAGCCAAGTGTCAAGGCCACTCATCATTTACCACTTCTCATCCACGTTTCCCACCTCCAGCTTAAAATTGATTTAAAAAAAGCCACTAAATTCAAATGTTACAGGCAGAGATATTTTAACATAAATTCAAAATTTATTGTAAAAGTTAATTCTACATGCAATTGGTCAAAAATATCTTAAATTTAGCTCAGGAGTTAATTCGAAAGTTATTACTACAGTAGGTCAGTCAGGGATATTTTTGGCATTAGGCCTTGCATGGTCTCAATTTTCAAACATCATTTACTCTGTATTAAATACAAATCTGTCACCCTAGATTAGGGAAACCTCCTCAACTGCAGTTAAATACTGCTTGTATTTTTCATTATCATTGTTGGTTGCTAGGTTGGATTTTTCTTAGACTCTGAGTTGCAAAGATTATTGCACTAGAGCATTGTAACTGTTTTTGAGTTGGACATCAGTAATACAATCACGTTCATAGGATTCTTGAGCTATGTTAATGGTGATGTTATCCCTCTTTTGTTAATGATTCTCCTTTTTTTTTCCATATTGTACATCAAATCTCCCTGATATCAGAACATAAATCTTAGATTAATATATGCTGCATGAGCACCTTAATTCTGTCTGTTACTTTTATATTAATTTTTTCCTCTGCAAAATATAGCTAAACAATTCAGATGTGTTCTTCTCTTTAGCTTCACCTAGCTATTATCTTAAGGTTTTCTCTTAAAGTTTAACTAGAGAATTCAGAGGTTTTCTGCTCTTTAGTTTCAATTAAACTATTATCTTGAGGTCTTTCTTATGATGTTGAGTTAAAGAATTATTAACTGCTCTTTACCTCTAATGAACTGTTGTCTTACATGTTTTCCTCTAAGGACTTGAATGCAGGATTCAGAGTTTGTCTGCTCTGCTTTTATGTTGAAGAATAGTTAAAGAATTCAGAGACTGTCTACTCTTTAGCTTTTCTAAACTCACTATCATTTCATTTTCATCTTACTACAGAGATCCATTTGATATAGTTATCTTTCCCTATGAAAACCCTTGAAAATTTGATGTACAATTTAACCCTTTTATGAATCCATAGCCCAATGGACTAAGCTTCCCACAATCTACCTATCCAACCTACAATCAATCAAACAAACAAACAACCCCAATCAAAAAAAATAAGTCAGTCAAATTATAAATACAGAGAGAGCCCTCTCTAAGCCCAAGAATTCTAGGTCCTGGAATCCAAAGTGGTTTGATGTGGTTCCTTGCTACTTGTTCTTGCCAATATTTGCAAATTACAAGGAGCCAACATAATGGCGACCATACTGGGGAACCTAATTTATTAAAAAATCTTAATATTTTCTTAGAACTAATAAACCCCACTCAAATTTAGATGACTCAAGTGTTAGCCAAGACTAGTATTTGGTTGCTGATGGTGGACAACAGCCAGCCTCAAGAAAGTTGAAATCATCCACCTAGTGACTCCACAGTTTTTCAGTAGGCCTACAGACTCCACCGATAGCTTATTAAGAAAACATATTATTATTAAAACTCAAATAGAAACCCAGTCAAATACTTTGTGAATACAGTATTTTCTTTCACAGATCGGTCTGCTTTTCAAACTATTATAAAACTTTCAAACTTTCCGAGCCTTGGGTCTAAATTCTGGCTTCTAGAAGAATATGTACCAGATCCCATCTTGACCCAAACCCTCCTACAATAGTTGACAATCCAGAGAAAATCTTAATGAAAACTCCTAGATATGAGAGTTCAACTGTTATAAATCCTATTCACAAGGTCAGTTCCCTGCCTGAAAACCTTAAAAACTTGCAGGACATCCATTTGGACTCACACTTAGAACAAATATTATTTAGGACTAGGTCCCAGAATTGGATAACCCAGATAGTTTTAGACCCATCCATCTTACAACAGAACCCTGTTGTAGAAGCTTCAACCCCCATTCATACACCCATTGTTCACCTTCCTCCATTTAACCCTCCACCTCCTTTTGTCAACCCTCCACTTTTTAAACCCCCATTATTTCCCCAATCACCAACCATGGCAACCTGGTATGCCCCATTATTCTTACCATTGCCTTTAGTTCCTCTACCAAAAGACTATCAGTCCAAAATCCCCTTATTTGATGCAAGTAGATCTACAACTGCTCAACAACATGTGGATATATTGGATGGTTATTTTGATAGACAAGAGATATATGATAAACCTATTAAGATAAGAATGTTACCCCAAAGCCTAGGGAGAGAAGTAATAAATAAGTTTAAAGGTCTAACCTCTAATAGTATACATTACCTACCTGATTTTCATCAACTGTTCCTAAATAAATGGGAAGTCGAGAAAAATAATCTCCAAGTCTTATCAAAATATGAAAACATCAAGAGAAACATTGAAGAGAGTGTCCAAGATTACTGCACTAGGTTCAATATTGTATAAAATTCCCTCCCTCCTCACATGAAACCCCCACAAGGTCTAGCCCTAATGAAATTTCGAAATGTTTTTGACCCAGAGATGGCTTATCAACTAAGAGAAAGAGACCCTCCTACATTAGAAGACATGCAGAGGGGTGCAGTAAGTGTAGAATCAAATATGATTGCCAAGAGGGCTAGAATGAAAAATGAAAAGAGAGTCACATATAAGGAAGAGGTTGTAGCCTCCACATCTGATACTAAGATTGATAACCTTGTTAGAACCATGGAGAGGATGATGGAGAGACTAAACATAAATGAGAGATATTTCCCTAGAGAAAGCCAAGCAGCTCCTTAGAATAGAAACCAAAACCAAAACCAAAACTTTAGGAGAAACCCCTCTCAAATAATACAAAGGGAATAGAGAGGGCCACTAGCAAAGCAAACATCCTTTCCAAGAAAACTATGCTGATGAGGATGAGGGGGTGATGGAAGAGCTAGAAGAAAGTCAAATTAATCTAATGGGATTTAATAACGAGGATACTGTTTTCCTCACTGAGGAAGAGAAAGACATATTTACCCCAACTCAAATTGAAGAAGAATTCCAAGACTCTGAGGATTATAAATAAGGATTCTAAAATGCTATCATGGAGATGCATAGAAAATATGACCTTAGAAGAAATAAATCTCAAGACATTCCCAAGAGAAAGAATTCTGAAATTTATGCCAGAAAGACCCCTGAAACTGATCCTAAAAAGACAGCAGAAAGTTCAAATCAAATGGTTAAAAGTTCTAAAAAAAATAAAAACAAAAACAATCTAGAAAGCAGCACTAGTAGATTAACTAGCAGCCCTAACAACCGATATCCCTAGTGCAAATCAGCAAGCTAAAGTTGCTGTAAAAACAATGTCTGATAAAACTGATTCAAATCTACTAAAAACGCAAACACCATTTAGTATTGAGAATGATATTGGGAAGATAAATATTTCCATACCTCTCACTGAATTGGTAGGCCAATATGTATACAGATCCCAAGTTTTTAAAGCATTAAGCATAGGAGAAAATACTGATATTGTAAATTTGAATGATGACAAACCTGAACTTTTTTTTGGACCTGAAGTAGAAGGTAAATTCTAGGAAGGAGGTGTGCCCCCATTTTATGTCAATTTGATTATTCCTGATAAAATCCTCCATAATGCCATGTTAGATTTAGGATCATCTCAAAACCTCATGCCAAAGGTAGTTATGGAGAGACTTGGCCTTGAGATAACTAGACCATACAAATGCTTGTACTCTTTTGACTCCAGTAGAGTTAAATGTCTAGGCCTGATCAAATATCTTCATGTTACTTTAGCACAAATACCAGCCAAAAGACTAGTAATGGGTATTATAATGGCTAACATTCCCCCTAAGTATGGAATGCTTCTATCACGCTCATGGGGAGCCAAAATTCAAGGCACCCTACAAATGGATATGACCTATGCTACCATACCAGTCTTTAGTCAACCAAGAATATTTTATAAGTAAACCCATATGAAATACATGGTAAGTAGTCAAGAAAAGCCTAACAACTCACCTCTCTATTCTGTCCACTCAGACCTTGATTCATTTATCCTTTACAATGATGAAAGCATTAATGAACAAGTAGCAGTCAATAAAAAAACAGTTGAAAAAGAAGAAGAAAAGGAAGAACTGTCAGACCAAATAGGAAATGAAAAAAAAATCTAAACCTGAACCTCTTTGGAGCATGGGCTTTGATGGTTCTTGTGGCAAAACCAGATCAGGAGCAGGTGTTTGGGTACACAACACTAAGAACAACCATGCAAAGGGTCATTCATACAAACTGAACTTTCAATGTAAAAATAATATAGCAGAGTATGAGGCCCTCCTTATAGGACTACAATTACTGAAGAAATTAGAGGCCAAAAGGATCTTTGTCCATGGGATTCTGAGCTAGTCATTAGGAAGATTAAGGGAGAATATTCAGCTAAATACCCTAGACTAAGAGCATACAGAAATGTTTCCCTTGACCTCCTGAAAACATTTAAATAATATGACCTTGCCTCTGTCCCAAGAAACCAAAATATCCTTGCCAATGGACTAGCATTTGCAGCCAGCACTTGTCAACTACATCATGCTAATAAATAATACATAGTAAAGGTTAAATACAGACAAACAGTCCCTAATAATATAAGATATTGGCAATTTTTTGAAGATGACCCAAATATTGAAGATTTGCTACCGTCCAAACATGAGTTTTAAATTCCAGATTCAGACATAAATCACGAAGAAGACTTCTCTACTGAGGAACAATAATGTGAGGAGAAGTCCCCTCATGATGCTGATATAAATATGTTAGCAAAGGAAGACCCACATAGGAAAGAAATGTGTGAAGATCCAGAGAAAGAAGAGTTTGAAGTGTTGTAGTTCAGAGATAATACCCTTCCAAGAGGACTTGTCCCTCTTGAAGAACTTTTTGATTTCAATGATGTTGCTAGAAAGACAAAGATGGAATCCACTGAAGAAAATGTATAAAAGTGCAATATAGGCAGTGAGAAAGAGCCCAAAATGGTAAAACCATCAAAAACACTACGAGCACATACAAAATAGAAATATATTGAGTTATTCAAATAATTTAATGATGTGTTTGCCTGGAGTTATGAATAATTGAAATCCTATGATACTGATATCATCCATCACAAAATTCCACTCAAAGAAAGACAGAAGCCCTTTAAACAGAAGCTACGTAGAATAAAACTTGTCCAAATTCCATTGGTTGAGAAAGAGATAAAGAAGATGTATGATGTTGGGATAATAGTCCCACTCAGGTACTCAGAATTGATTTCAAATCTTGTATCTCTGAGGAAGAAGACAGGGGAGATTAGGCTCTGTATTGACTTTAGAAATCTAAACAAAACATCCCTGAAGGAAAACTACCCTTTACATAAAATGGATCACATATTGCAAAGGGTAGTAGGCTCCAAAAGTATATCCCTACTAGATGGATTTTCAAGGTACAATCAGGTGTTGGTACATCCAGATGATAAACATAAAACAACTTTCACTACTCCTTGGGGAAACTTTATGTATGTAAAAATTCCTTTTGGGTTAATGAATGATGGAGCCACTTTTCAAAGAGCAATAGATATTTCTTTCTCAGAAGAAATAGGTTTCTTCATTGTAATATATCTTGATGATATCACAGTCTATTCAAAAACTGATGAAGAACATTTAGCTCATTTGAGAAAAGTCTTTGAGAAATGCAGAAAGTATGGTCTATCTTTGAATCCCAAGAAATCATTATTTGGCCTTCAAGAGGGAAAGCTGCTAGGCCACATCATATCTGAAGAAGGGATCAAGATTGATCCAAAGAAGATTGAGGGACAAATAAAGCTACTACCTTTTCCATTACAGTCAATCTCTATTGAAGCTCCTTTTCAAAAATGTGGTCTAGATTTCATTGGAGAAATCCACCCTTCCTCCTCTTCCCAGCACAAATGGATCCTTACTACAACTAACTATTTTAGCAAGTGGATAGAATCCATTCCTTCCAGGACTACCACAGACTCAGTAATTATCAATTTTCTTGAAACCAACATTCTATCTATATTTGGTTGTCCTATGAAAATCATTACTTATAATGTTGTTGCCTTTAAATCTAAGAAAATGGTGGATTTTTGCTACAGATATCACATTACTTTGGGACATTATACATCTTATTCCCATCAAGATAATGGGTTGGTTGAATCCTCAAATAAGATTTTGGTGAACATCATTAAAAATTTGTTGGAGGAAAATAAGAAATCATGGCACACCAAATTGGTACATGCACTATGGGAAGACAGGCTAACAAATAAGAAGTAAATTGATATGTCACCCTGTCAGCTAGTCTATGGAATAGATGCAGTCTTCCCAACAACCTTGGGAGTTCCAGTAATGAAGCTCATTCAAGAGGTGTAGTCTGAAGAGAATGATACACAAAGAAGAATAAACCAAACTATTCAATTGCAACAAACCAGAGAAGGAGTATACAACAGAACACAGCTGGTGCAAGAAAATATGAAGAAAATATTTGACAAAAGAACCAATGAAAATGATTTTAACATTGGAAAAAAAGTGTTGAAGTGGGATTCAAGAAGAGAGGAAAAAGGAAAACATGGAAATTTTGATAACTTATGGAAAGGCCCATACACCATTCATTCTACAAGAGGTAATAATGTATTTTTCTTACAGGAAATGGATGGAACATAATTTGGAGGTCCTGTCAATGGCAGGATGCTCAAGCATTATTTTAGTTGAGAATCTCAGTTTAATTTTTTCTTCATTGTATATAACATTGCTTAAACAAACCTCAAAATAAAATGATAAAAAAAAGAAAGAAAAAACAGAAGAAAAGAGGGCGGATAAAAATAAAAAGGTAAGCCCCATACCAAAAATAAATATTTCTGAAAGTGTTGCAAGTCAAAATGTCACTACTTTAAAAATAAAGTCTTGTTCAATCATACAGTCTAAACATGAGTGTACAAATTTTGAATTTTTGCTAATAAGTTAGAAAATGAAGATTTTCCAAACTGTTTAATCTTGGCTTATCAGTAACTAGACAGAAAATGACATTGGTTCCAAAGCCTAATCTGAACCAATAAGAAAAGTAAGGGATAGGTGATAAATGAGAGATTCAAAACCAAAGCCCTTAGTTTAGTTTACTTCTACAAATAATATTGTGTGCAGCTTGTCCAAAAATTCCACAATTCATGATGATCAAATTACTTAATCTTGATCCATTAATGCTTTAAATTTCATGTTGATAGTTAGTGAATAAAAATATGTCAAACTGTTTAATCTTGGAAAATAAATAGTAAGGTAGAGAATAACAGAGCTCATCAGTCTAATCTGAGCCTTTGGAAGTTATAAGGTTAGAGATAGATAGTTTACTTTCAAAAAGAAAAATGATGTCAAGGTTTGCAAGTCCAAATGCACCTCAAAGGGAAGAAAAAATCATTAATTTTGAATCATAGATTGGGTAGGCATGCATGCAGAAGAGTTCTTAACACTTGAGCATTTTCAGAATTTTCAATTTCAGGTTGTTTTATCAGCTCAAGAACAAGTGTTTTTTCATGCCTTACTTTGTTGTAAACATGTATTTTAGTTTTTGAAGGTCACAATCATAGAAGATTGTAGTAGATCAACATTACAAAATGGAAAATCAGCCTAAATAAATCAGGATACTGGTCTACAAATGTTCTTGACACCTCCTAAAATGGAGCTACCCTCCCTAGCTGAAGCCACTATTAATCTATTGTATTTCTAAAGTATCACAAGATGACTATTTATTTCTCACAGTATGTTGAAAATAATATTCCCAAATTATCATTTATTTTCAGAAATCTCACTACCTTCATTATTTTCCATTTAACCTTCTCCATTATCTCTCATCTTGCCTTTTCTACTCCTCTCATGCTCTCAAAATCCCATGTTTGACCTCAATCCCCTCATTTTATCTTTTTCCCCCATCTTAAAAACCCCTTCCCCTTCACTCATTCCCCTCGGTTTATTTAAAACAATGTAAAAACCCATTTTTACATTATTTTGAAATAAATTTTGTTTCGGGCCCCACTTTAAATAAACTTTGTTTATTAAAACTACCCGACCCCTTATATGTTTGAGCCCCCACCTTTATATTTAAGCACTTCCGCTTTAATATACCCGAGCCCCACTCTGCATTTAAACCCGCCACTTTATTTAAAACCCTGACCGCACCCTTTCAAACTAACCCGCGATCATTCAATCCCAACCATCGTCCTATCCTCTCCCCTACATCAGAAGGCCCTCGCGCCTTTTCGCAACCCTAACTGCTCGAGCTTTGAAACCTTGGAGGGCTTGCAAAATAGGTGGTTTTCGCACCCCTCCCTTCCACCATGCGTCACCACCTCGCTTCATCGCATCCCCCCATCATATACTACCTAAACGCCTATGCGTCATGCTATAAACCCGAAACCACCCTCGCGCCATAATATGAAACCGTTGACCCTTTTGAATATTTTGAAGCCCTATGCTACTATGATAAGCCCCCAAACCTCTATGTAAGCCCCTGCAACATTTCTAAAGGACCTGGAAAGCCACAGGTAAACACAGAATTCGAAAATCCTCCATTGTCTGAACTCTGTCCACAAACTTCACGAATTCTTTCAAAGCCATATTGCCTCCCTGCGAAGCTTCTTTTTTTATTAATATTTGTTTTCAAGTTTTTCAGGTGACATACATATCAGAAGGTGCAATAATAAATTTTCATTTCAAAGTCCAAGAATTTTTTAATTAGGGCTCTCTGGATGATGATTCAGAAAACTTGTTAATCAAAGGATTAGGAGCGCAAGAATAATTAGAAGCAACAATGGATCATGATCAATAAGGATCATTCAATTCCTCCAAAGACAACGAAGTTTATTAAAAGTAAATGAAAGGATAATAAAAAAAGGAGAGTTTTATAGTGGCTACGCAGGTAGAGATGAAAGGAAAATAAAAAACACAGTTAAAGAACAGTGACAGGTAAAAGATTCATTGTGACAGTGAAAGGTAAAAGAAATAAAAATATCAGTCAAAGGTCAAAGATAAAATACAGAGTTAAGACAAATAACAGATAAGAAAGGTAAAAAGATAAATTACAGTGACAACAAAGGTAGTAAAAGAAAACAGATAACAATATAGAAGGAAATAGATAAAAGATATAGAAGAAGATTGATTAAAGATTAAAAGACAAGTCAAAGAGAAAATCAACGAGGAAGACAGAGCCAGGTGTCAAGGCCACTCAGCATTTACCACTTCTCATCCACATTGCCCACCTCCAGCTTAAAATTTATTTAACAAAAGCCACTAAATTCAAATGTTACAGGCAGAGATATTTTAACATAAATTCAAAAGTTATTGTAAAAGTTAATTCTACATGCAGTTGGTCAAAAATATCTTAAATTTAGCTCAGGAGTTAATTCGAAATTTATTACTACAGTAGGTTAGTCAGGGATATTTTTTGCATTGGGCCTTGCATGGCCTCAATTGCCAAACATCATTTACTCCATAGTAAATACAAATCTGCCACCCTAGATTAGGGCAACCTCCTTAGCTGCAGTTAAATACTACATGTATTGTTCATTATCATAGTTGGTTGCTAGGTTGGATTTTTCTTAGACTCTGAGTTGCAAATATTATTGCACTGGAGCATTGTAACTGTTTTTGAGCTGGACATCAGTAATACAAGCATGTTCACAGGATTCTTGAGCTATGTTAATGGTGATGTTATCCCACTTTTGTTAAATTTTCTCCATTGTTTTCCATATTGTACATCAAATCTCCTTGATATCAGAACATAAATCTTATATTAATATATCCTACATGGGAACCTTAACTTTTTCTGTTACTTTTATCTTAATTTTTTCCTCTACAAAGTATAGCTAAATAATTCAGAGGCGTTCTGCTCTTTAGCTTCACCTAGTTGTTATCTTAAGGTTTTCTCTTAAAGTTTAACTAGAGAATTCAAAGGGTTTTCTGCTCTTTAGTTTCTCTTAAGCTATTGTCTTGAGGTCTTTCTTATGATGTTGAGTTGAAGAATTATTAACTTCTATTTACCTCTACTGAACTGTTGTCTTACATGTTTTCCTCTAAGGACTTGAATGCAGAATTCAGAGTTTGTCTGCTCTAATTTTATGTTGAAGTATAGTTAAAGAATTTAGAGACTATCTTCTCTTTAGCTTTTCTAAACTCACTATCATTTCATTCTCATATTACTACAGAGATCCATTTGATATAGTTAGATTTCCCTATGAAAACCTGTTGTGAAACCAGCTCCAAAAATAGAAGAAAATAGATATCAATGACTTAGAAATAAGCCACTTCGAGGGGGTAACCTCCAATACATTACATGAATGAACAATTCTTTGATGATACAAATTACAAAACCTCCTTTCTATATATAGGAGTCCATGTGGCCACAATGTAATCCTAGTGGGACCACAATGTAATCCTAGCCAACCTAACAATAATAATTTAAGGGCACAATAATAACAATATGGGCGTTACAGGGTTACAATAATAACAATAAGGGGGTTACACTAACAACAATAAGGGACTATACTAGTCATATAAGGACCTAACATGCCCCTTTCCTTCAAAAAAGTGTTGTCCTCAACGCTTGAGTAGCTCTGGGTGCTTCTGTATAAAATTCTCATCCTCCCATATAGAATCTTTAGTGGGTAAGTTCTTCCACTTGATGAGATACTTTGAAATTGATCGATTTCATAGCTGTCGAGTTCTTGTTTCCATGACCGCTTCAGGTTCCAATATGATTTTTCCTTCCTCATCAAGTTCTAGAAATATTGTTTGAACTAGAATATTTTCACCTATAACCTTCTTTAAGCATGAAACATGGAAAACGGGATGCACTCGTGAAGAAGCAGGAAGCTCCAATTTGTATGCCATAGTACCAATATTTTGCAACACCTTGTAAGGACCATAGTACATTGGCGATAATTTATTATCCTTCTTATCTTGCTTGAGGGAAATTTGTTTGTATGGTTGTAGCCGCAAAAATACCCAGTCTCCTACATCAAAACTTCTCTCGCTATGATGTTGATATGCCTGTTGTTTCATTCGATTTTGTGCCAAATTCAAGTTATCCTATAAGAGTTGGAGAACTTCTTGTTGATGCTCGATGTGATCTTCCACTGCTTGAACCTTTGAATTTTCTCTTAAAGATTATCTGATGGATGGTGGATGATATCCATAAAGTGCCATAAATGGGGTCATTTTTATACCGTTATGGGCGATGTTATACCACCATTCAGCGAGAGGTAAACACTTGACCCATTGTGTTTGTTTATCAGATACAAAACAACGAAGATATCCTTCCAAACATTTATTTACTATCTCAGTTTGACCATCGGATTGAGGATGATAGAATGAGCTATGAGCTAATTGAGTACCCAAACAAGAAAATAACTCGGTCCAAAAATTTCCAGTAAAAATGGGATCTCTGTAGCTCACAATAACCCTTGGGTTTCCATGTAGCTTTTGAATTGTGTCCATAAATTTAGTAGCAACTGTACTTGCTTTAAATGAATGAGATAATGCACAAAAGTGTGCATACTTGGTAAGTCTATCAACTTCTGTGATGACACTCTTTCCTTGAGACTTAGGTAAACCTGTGATAAAATCCATTTCGAAAATCCTCCCAATTGACACACAGTTTTGGATAAAGGTTTTAGAAGTCACGGGAGTCTTAATTATCTCAGCACTGACCTGTTTGAAAACCAAACATTCCACGCCAAAATTTTGAATATTAGATTTAAGGCCATCCCAAAAAATTATTTCTTCACCCTGTGGTAAGTTTTTAAAAATCCTGAGTGTCCTCCTAAAGGAGAAGTGTGCAATTCCAGAAGAATATTTTGTTTTAGTTGGGAATTCTTACAAAGATATAAGTGATCTTTGTACCATAAGGAATCGTTTTTCCAACTAAATGTATCAAATGTACTAGGATCTTGCTGCAACTTTTGAATGAGTGTCCATACATCTTTGTCCTTCTTCCATTCCTCTCTTGCTTTGAGTTATGTCTGATTTGGATAATAGAGTAACAAGCAATGCTTCCACCTCTTCATTCTTTCTTGAGAGTGCATCTGCAACCACATTAAGCTTTCCTTTTTTGTAGATTATTTCAAATTCATAACCCAACATCTTTGTGACCCATTTTTGCTGCTCTTCTGATGATAGTCTTTTTTCCAAAAAGTGTTTAGGACTATCATGATCAGTTTTTACCTTGAAGTGTCTTACCATTAGGTAAGTTCTCCATTTCTTTAGTGCATGCAGTATTGCTAACATTTCCTTCTCATAAATAGGTTTTTGTAAATACTTTCCTTTGATTGGATGCTTTCCAAAAGAAATGGTCTTTCTTCACTGATAAAAACGGCACCAATTCCATTTCCATAGGCATCACATTCCACAATAAAGGTTTTTGTGAAGTCTGGCGTAGCTAAGACCGGTGCTAGGCACATTGCCTCTTTAATATGTTCAAAGGCCTTAGTTGCTTCAGGCATCCATGAAAATGCATCTTTCTTCAATAATGTTGTTAGAGGTGCTGCTATTCTCCCATAATTCTTAACAAACTTGCGATAATACCCTGTTAACCTGAGAAATCCTCGCAATTTCTTGATGGTTTTTGGGACTTTCCATTCCTTAATAGCTTTAATTTTGTTAGGGTCTACCTTAACACCCTCGTGAGATACAATATGACCTAGATATTCCATCTCTTGTACTCCAAACAAAAACTTGGATGTTTTGCATATAATTGTTTCTCCTCCAATAGTTTGAGAACTCTTTCAACATATTGAACATGATCCTTACAAGAACTTCTGTAGATTAGTATGTCATCAAAAAATACTAGCAAAAATTTTCTAAGGGTTTGAAAATGGAATTCATCAACCCTTGAAATGTAGAAGGTGCATTGGTAAGGCCAAAAGGCATGTGAAAAGTGAGTTCGAAGCCAGTGTTTTTTGGAATATCATGAGTCTTCATTCTAATTTTATGATATCTTGAATGAAGATCCAACAGTAAAATAAATTGCTCCATGTAATTCATCCAATAATTCATCGATCACGGGAATGGAAATTTATCTTTAATGGTGAGCTTATTGAGCTCCCTATAATGTAAATTTGAATAATTGGGATATTGTTATAGAGATTCTCTGATCACACACTTCACTGTTTAGCTTCATGCAAGCTAATAAGAATCTCTTCTACCATTGATCATCACATGCGGGAATAAAATCAATTGCATGCATACATTAAAACCACAAACAATCACACATATGAACACAGTATTTAATGGGAAAGCTTAAAGCTGAAAACCCCAACTATCTGTATATTATATGTCATGGAGATCATGTAACAATCATAGTACAAAATCTCCTCACAAGCTCTTATGCACACCCTCAATTGCTACACACTATCAAGCTAGATCTAGCAAAACACATGCTCCAATCTTTTGCCACTTGATAGCCAGCCTCTATTGCGTTATTAATGCTATGGGATGGCTTCATTAAATAGATAAACCACCTGGCTTGAACTGCGCAATCCTCATGGGCTACTCCACCTATCTGTGTGTTGCAAATAGCAACTGTATAGTCACAACTAATAGTTAACCTGCTCTTTCACCTATTTCTGCACTGGTCTCCACTGAAACTGTCCATGCACTGAAGTTAACTGATGTATTCTTTAGTTGATTTATGAGTTTATAGTTAGTGAATTAATTAATAATTAATTCACACCACTCTCACTAATTGTATCAATCAGTTAAACTAGATACAAATAGCTCAACTATGTTTAGATTAGTTAAACTGAACACAACTCCATTAACTCCTCAATCAACTCCACCAAACTATGTCACATGAGTTCTAACTGAAGTATCCATGCAATAGCTCCACTTAACCCTTAGGAATAGCGTAATTCCTTCTGTCAGCTCCTGTGCCACATCTGTGCACTTAACTGAAGTGCTCCAAAAGAATAAGATAATGTTTAGAGTCCAAATATTATTAAGAGCTAATAATATTCGACATATCTATTTTTAGACTGGCAATCTAAAAATAGATTCCGCCCAGTATGTCTAAAAATAGAAGTCCATCTATTTTTTCCGACTTGACCAACCATCCACAAATAGCATCCTGCAACTCATAGAAGATGATCCATATGTCTAAAAATAGACTTTGCGCCAAAAATAGCCTGCGGGCCCACTTAGTGAAGACGACTTCTTTTCACTAAGCTCATCATCTTGTTGCATTCTCAACACTCCCTCTCAACTGAATGGGATTATACGCAACTATCACCTTGCTGTGGTATTCGGTTATCATGGTGGCGCCTTCGTCAAGATATCAGCATCACGATCCTCGTGGGAATGTATGAAAGTAACATGATCTTAGCGCACACGATCTGCGATATGATGATGCGGTTTCATGTGTTTAGATCTGTCATGAAATACTAGATTAAGCGGGAGTTTGATGCAACTCTGGTGCTGTGTGCGTCACGGTGGGATCAGTGTGAACCAAACAGCACGACTAGGATCTTCTTCATCCATATGGCCTCGCATGCGACCAACTTGCTACCATATGCTGGGACTCTTTCGGGCGGGACGTGCCACAGATATGCAACTGCAGTGTGCCAGCGCCATCGTTTTGATGCGAAATCCCTCCAGATGTGCTCTTTCTGTCCGTTGGGCTCCCTGCCCAATTTGCATCCGTGAAGCCACATAGCTTCACCTCATCTGACTGTCTGTATCACAATCCATATCCCGATGTGCCTCTGAGATAGCTCAATACATGCTTCCACACCTTCCAAAAGAGCTTGGTAGGCTTAACCATAGCTTGTGAAAGCTGGTTAACTGCATAGCATATCTTCGGTCATGTATTGACCAGATACATAAGCGACCCCACCAACTGTCGATAAACGGTGGCATCCACTACCTCTGCCGAGGTAGCATCCTCCTTCCTCCATCCACCAGGAAGGAGGAGTATCAACAGGCTTGCAGCCATGCATGTTGAACTTCTCCAGTATCTCCCGAGCATACTTACCCTGAGAAACAAACAGTCCATCACTGCGCTGCCAAATTTCCAATCCCAGGAAATAATGAAGGAGGCCCAAGTCCTTCATCTCAAACTCCTTTGCAAGATCAGCCTTGCATGAGTGTATCAACAATTCATCACCTGTCAAAATCAAATCATCTACATAAAGTACAATGATCATCAACTTACCCTCCACCACTATCTGGTATAGGCTAGGATCCGCCTCACCCTTGGAGAATCCAAGTCCGGTGAAATAACTGTCTATCGATGTGTACCAAGCACGAGGTGCTTGTTTCAACCCATACAATGCTCTCTTGAGCCTGCACACATGCGACTCGCTGCTGAAGATATTGAAACCTTCGGGCTGCTCTATGTACACCTACTCCTCAATGACTTCGTTGAGGAATGCAGTCTTCACATCCATACGATGAATATTGCCACCCCATCGCAACTTTGAGAGAGCAGGGTGTACGTATGGAAGAATACCTTGCGACGGTGTAACGATTCTCCTCATATTCGATCCCCTCAATACGCGAAAAGCCTCGACGACAAATCTTTCCTTATGCTTCTCCACACTCCCGTCAGCTGCCTGCTTTACTTTGTAGATCCATCTCGAACCCACCACTGATTTCCCTTCCGGCCTTGGGACAATCTCCCATGCACTGTTTCTGACAATCGAAACATACTTTTCCACAATGGCATCTACCCATGTGGGGTCCTCCACAGCTTCCTCAAAAGAGGATGGCTCTGTCACGATACACTTGCTCACAAGAGCCATGTATCCAGTATACCGGTCCAGTGACTGTCTCTGTCTACGCTGTGATGTAGGTGCTCCTACAACCTTCTCTGCATCTTGAGCCAGTCGCTCAGCTTCTGTAGTGCGCTTCCACCCTCTGATGGTTGGCACTGCCTAAGTGGTCTCTTCCACTCCATGAACCTCCTCTTGTGGCTGATCCACATCATGAGGCTCATCCTTAGGAACTAATAGCTCCTCCTATGCATGCAAGTGTGGCTCCCTCTCAAGCGAACAATTCATGGCTTTCTCCTCCTGAAATTTGATATCCCTTCGCACAACAGTCTTGCGACTGTCTGGCAAATACACATGATAGTTGTGGGGCATATCAGTGTACCCCACAAATATCCCAACCTCTGCAGTCGGCTCCAGCTTCTTCCTGGCATCCTTCGTCACATGAATGTAAACAGGTGAACCAAAAATCCTCAAATGGGAAATATCAGGCCTCTTACCAGAAAACGCCTCCTCGGGTGTACTCATGCCAAGTATCCTGTAAGGACAACGGTTCTGCACATATACTACAGTATTGCATGCCTCTGCCCATAAGTGAATGGGTAGGCCTTGATCATGCAACATCGCCCATGCAGCACCCACGATCGTTCTATTCTTCTGCTTAGCAACCCCGTTCTGCTATGGGTTATGAGGTTCTATGAGCTCTCTTCTAATTCCTTCTACGCTGAAAAAGTCCTTGAATTCGCCAGAGATGAATGCACCACCATTTTCACTCCTAAGAGCCTTCACCTGCTTCCCCGATTGTTTTCGACCAGCGCCCTGAACTCACGAGAACTTTGAGTATTGTCTCACTCTTCTTCTACATGAAGAAGATCCAACACTTACGAGAAAAGTCATCAACAAATATCACATAATACCCGTGTTGTGTTGTCGAAGCTACTGAGAAAGGTCCACACACGTCTGTGTGAATTCTCTCAAGGATCGTTGTGGCGTGACTATCCTTCTCATGAAAGTTGGCTTTCACAAATTTTCCCAAAGTACATCCCTTGCACTGATCTGACTGCGCAAGTGTACCTTTGGGAAGCCCGGTAGAAATCTGCTGCAAAATTTTCAAAGCACCATGGTGAAGATGGCCCAATCTCTTATGCCATAGCTCGCCCTCATCCCGGCTCACCACTCCTTCTGCCTTGCCTGCCATTGTTTCGCAGCCATCTACCTGCAACTGATAAAGGTTCTTAACTCGAACCCCTACCCTCCAGGTTTCACCAGTTGCCTTATTGCATAGGAAAGCCTTTCCCTTACTAAAGACAACATCATATCCCTTATCTTCTAACATGGCCACCGAGATTAGATTCTTCTTCAATCCTGGAACATGCATCACTTCCTTCAATACGAAGGGTTTACCAGACTCCCTCTCAAAGGAAATGGTACCGATACTGGTCGCACTGTATCTACCATCATCGCCCATCTCAATGTGCACTCCAAGATCTTTCTCATCCAGATCAGTAAACAAATCTCTATCTCCTGTCATGTGAAAAGATGCACCACTGTCAAGAAACCACACTAAACCCATCACACTTGAGACCAAGCATGCAATCAACAAAAAATCCAACTCAAACTGTGAGGCTAAGGCCTTTCCATCTGCAGTCCCAGTAGCCTGCTTATTTTTCTTCTTCTGTGGACAATTAGTGGCGTAATGTCTGTGTTGGTGACAGTGAAAGCACTTCACCTTGGACATGTCCTGCTTCTTTCCTTTCGCACCAGAATGAAAAGCTTTCTTGCTCTTCCCCTTCTTTTCTTTGGCAGCCAAAGCGCAATTCTCTTCATCAGATTTCTTTGATGAATATTCGTCCCTGGTACTCTGCCTTATCTCCTCTTGCACAAGATCCGACCAAAGTTGCTCCCATCCTGGCAATTTTTCCCGACCATTGACAGAGTCCTGATAGGAGTGCCAACTCTTCGGAAGCGCAAGGAGAGCCAAGCTCACCAAGTCCTCATCATCAACAGTAACCCCCACACTTCCCATATCATCCCTGCATTGGATGAACTTCGTGAGGTACTTGGGCATACTGTCGCCTTTCTCCATTTTTATGTTCCTGAGTTTGTCCTTGAGCACCAACTTCCTCTGAACGCTCTTGCTTTGGAATAAATATATCAAAGCTTTCAACATCAAGAATGGAGAAGCCTTACCATGAAGGTTGGACACTATGTGATCCTTCACACCTTCCAACATAATCCTTCGACACTTTGTTGTCTTCTTTTGCCATGCGTCAAGTACGGCAGCATCACTAGAAGTAGGCTTTGGAATTTTTGCATCTATGAACTCCTTCAACCCATTTTCATCTAGCACTGCTTCCATCCTGTCCTTCCATGCAATATAATTTGAGCTGCCCTCAAGGGCATACTCCAATCGCAATCTGTTGAAAGACATCTCAACTTCGACACAGAAAGCTCTTCTTTTATGATTCAAATTCCATCCTAAAACTCAACGCTTCAATGTTTTGCAATTGTCTAATGATCGATATCGCTCGATACCATGTAGAATTTGAATAAATGAGATATTATTCATGAGATTCTCCTGATCACACACTATTTTAGCTTCATGCATAATACGAGAATCTCTTCTGCGATGGTCATCACGTACGGAAATAAAATCAATTGCATGCATACATTAAAACCACAAACAATCACACATATGAACACGAGTATTTAATGTGCATGGAAAGCTTAAAAGTAGATACTGGCTATACGTATATTATATGTCATGGAGATCATGTAAAAATAATAGTACAAAAGCTCCTCACAAGCTCTCATGCACACCCTCAATTGCTACACACTATCAAGCTAGATCTAGAAAAACACATGCTCCAATATTTTTCCACTTGATAGCGAGCCTCTATTGCGTAATTAATGCTATGGGATGGCTTCATTAAATAGATAAACAACCTGGATTGAACTGCGAAATCCTCATGGGCTACTCCACCTATCTGTGTGTTGCAAATAGCAATAGTATAGTCTGGCGATGGTTAACCTGCTCTTTCACCTATCTCTGCATTGGTCTCCACTGAAACTGTCCATGCACTGAAGTTAACTGATGCATTATTTAGTTGATTTATGAGTTTATAATTAGTGAATTAATTAATAATTAATTCACACCACTCTCACTAATTGTATCAATTAGTTAAACTGAATACAAATAGCTCAACTATGTTTAGATTAGTTAAACTGAATACAACTCCACTAACTTCCTCAATCAACTCCACCAAACTCTGTCACATGAGTTCTAACTGGAGTATACATGCAATAGCTCCACTTACCCCTCAGGAATAGTGTAATTCCTTCTGTCAGCTCCTGTGCCACATCTGTGCACTTAACTGAAGTTCTCCAAGAGAATAAGATAATTTTTAGAGTCTAAATATTATTAAGAGCTAATAATATTCGACATATCTATTTTTAGATTGGAAATCTAAAAATAGATTCCGCCCAATATGTCTAAAAATAGAAGTCCATCTATTTTTTCCGACTTGACCAACCATCCACAAATAGCATCCTGCAACTCATAGAAGATGATCCATATGTCTAAAAATAGACTTTGCGCCAAAAATAGCCTGCGGGCCCACTTAGTGAAGGCGACTCCTTTCCACTAAGCTCATCATCTTGTTGCAATCTCAACATATAATCCAGACACATGCACCATGATCCATCCTTCTTGTGTACCAATACTATAGGAGCAGAGAAAGAACTTTGACTAGGTTGAATTATACCCACCTCTAGCATTTCTGCAATCATATGTTCAATTTCGCTCTTTTGGATATAAGGATATCTATAAGGCCTGACGTTTGGAGGAACACTTCCTGGAATCAAATGAATAGCATGATCATGATCATGAATAGGTGGGAGTCCTTTGGGAGTTTCAAACACCTTGGAATGATTGTCCAAGACTTGTTGGAGATCTGCAGAAACAGATGATTTTGATGTTGGAACTTCTAGTGAGCATAATTGTGCAATTACGCCTCGTTGTTCTTTCTTTAGAAGCTTTGTCATGACATTAGAGCTTATTATCTTTCCCGGCTTCCCTAAAATACCCCGTAATTCGACTTCCTTTCCTTCTGAAAAAAATTTCAAGAAAAGTTCTTGAAAATTAAAAGCTACCGTCCCCAAAGATTGTAACCATTGTACTCCTAGTACAACATCAGCACCTCCCATAGGAATGGCAAGCATTGGACTAGTCAATACATATTCCCCATGGTTAGCTTGATATTATGGCATTTTCCAGAGCAATTTATAGTTCCTCCATTTGCAACCATCACTTGACATTCTGGTGCTGGGTATAGGAAACAATTTAATTCCTTGGCTACCTTACAATGAATAAAATTATGGGTGCTACCTGAATCAATCAACACTATTACCTTTATCTTCTTGATTTGTCCTTTTATCTTGAGAGTTTGAGGAGTGGTAATTCCTGCCAGTGCATTACACGATATGGTCGGATTCATTACTTCCTCTTCTGGGGCTGGTTCCTGGTGTATATCCTCTTCTTGTTCATTTTCTTCTTCCTCTTCACAATCTATGTAAAATAATTTCTTCTCAGCACACTTATGACCTTTAGTGTATTTGCTATCACAACTGTAGCAAAGACCTTTTTCTCTTTTTTCTTCCAATTGTTGTGGTGTCAAACTTGTAGGTTGTGGAAATCTAGGCGTAGCAACACTTCCTTCTTTATAGAAGTGAGTGGTAGGCTTCCTTGCCGCCATAATTTTACATTCAATTTTTCTTGCCAACCTGAATGCCTTCTCCAATGAATCAGGTTCCAAAACGCGAACTTCATGTTGGATGTTATCCTTTAAAGTACTTATGAAGAGATCAATCCTGTGTTCCTCTAGAATATCAGTTACCCTTATATTCAATTTTTGGAAGTCCTCAATGTGCTGCCCCACTAAACCCTTTTGTTTGAGATTTATCAATTGGGTAAAGAAGGTGTTGCTCGTTGTATCCTCATAATGTGCTATCATTTCCTCCGTAAAAATTGACCAAGTGACAATTTTTTTACGGGAGAAAAGCCATTGATACCATACAAATGTATTTTGTTCTAAATGTAAAGTTGCAATGCGTACCTTTTGTGTGTTTTGTACATTATGGAGATCAAAATATTGCTCCATCTGTAGTATCCATGTTACAGGATCCTTTCCATCAAACTTCCTCATATCCATTTTTGGAATATGGTGGTTCTTCCCGCCAACATTAGAGTTTATGAAATCACGATTAACATTTATTTTGTTCTCATCATGAGTTTTCTCTACTATCTTTTCACCATTAGGAAACATTTCTTGTATCAACTTTGTCAAACCTTCCATGTCTGCTTTTAGATCATTCTTCATGTTTTCCATGTTGTCTTTCATTTTTTCTTCCATTTCATCCATATTAGCTTCCACGCCATCCATCTTAGCTTCCATTCCTTTCTTCAAACCATCCATCTTCGCTTCCACGCCTTTCTTCAACACTTCTATTTCATTTTTTGATGCTCTTTGCGAGAGCGAAATTTGGTGCACTTGCTCTTGTAATTTTGATAGATCATGTTGCAATTCTTCATCTTCATGAGTCATAGTAGAGCCTTATGAAGGCTTAATGGGTGTTGAATTATTTTTACGAGGCATTTTTTAGAACCCAATACTGATATCTATTCTACAATATGCCCTTGGAATCAATTCAAATGATTCTTCAATCAAGATCATAGGCAATTCGGAAAATTACACATGTTTTCTCTCGCTTTTGAGGAGCTCGATATTGAAATGATTATCTCCGTGATTGCGCTATAAATATCTAAAATTTGTATTGAGGTATCCTCTAAATTATCTTTCAAATGCCACAGTCCGACCTGATTTGGATTCTCCAAGGCAAAGCAGTCCAATCTCCCACACACCTACTGCGACCTGGGTTCAAAAGAGACCAATCTTTCAGACTAACTTTCCATTTCACATGTCATCAAGCTTCGTCCTTTGGCTCTGAAATTGATAGCCAAGAAACCAAATTCCGTGTACTTGTGATCACTTTTTACGGCACTCCAATCTGATGCCCAGAGAGAGAGTTATGAATATTTTCCCACTATCACTTCTTTGAGATGAAATTCGAAAGCTTGAAAAAGCACTACCTTCCACAGTTCATATCTCCGAAAATATTGTGAACCAAGCTCTGAAATTTTGTGAAAAGTTTCCTCATGATTTCGGCTTCACACCCTAAAAATTTCAGATTCTGAACCTTCGTAGAAAAAAATTTATAGAAAAAATTCCACGATGACCTGTTTAGAGCAGCGAAACCCTAGAATCCAAACCTCTAATACCAAATATTGTGAAACCAGCTCCAAAAATAGAAGAAAATAGATATCAACACCTTAGAAATAAGCCACTTCAAGGGGGCAACCTCCAATACATTACATGAATGAACAATTCTTTGATGATACAAATTACAAAACCTCCTTTCTATATATAGGATTCCATGTGGCCACAATGTAATCCTAGTGGGTCCACAATGTAATCCTAGCCGACCTAACAATAATAATTTAAGGGCACAATAATAACAATATGGGCGTTACAGGGGTACAATAATAACAATAAGGGGGTTACACTAACAACAATAAGGGACTATACTGGTAATATAGGGACCTAACAAAACCCTTGAAAAGTTGATGTACAATTTAACCCATTTATGACTCCATAGCCCAATGGATTAAGCTTCCCACAATCTACCTATCCAACCTATAATCAATCAAACAAACAAAAAATCCCAATATTTATAACTAGCCTAAAATAAGAAAACATAAGCATAAAGATAAATCAGTAAAATTATAAATATAGAGAGAGCCCTCTCTGAGCTGACGAAGGCTAGGTCTTGGACTCCAAATTGGTTTGATGTGGTTCCCTGCTACTTGTTCTTGCCAATATTGCAAATTACAGTGAGCCAACAGTGCAAAGATCAAATTTCACAGGATATTTATTCATTAATTTAATTAGCAACTCTACTCAAAATCTCATCTTAGCAGCAATGATATCAAATCAAATCCACCTACAAGTATTCTGAGAATTTCACCTTTCAAGCAAAATACCACAGTGAATTCACTGTATCGATTTGATATGAAATAAGACCACATTTAACGATTGAAACACACATCATCTATCCTCTGACTAAATTAATCATTCCAAATCAATTAATATACAGGTTTTCTATAGTAAGCCAAAACTTATATTCACCCATCCTTGATGCAGGGTTTCTAGATTTCACATTCAGGTGTACAGTAAATCCATCAATTTGAATTACGCACTACAACTCAACACGAAGATAATTATTAACAATGCAATGCTCTATTTCTACCAATAAAAATATTATAATAACCCTGTTACAAGGACTAGTTTTGTTTCCTCTATGGCATGATCATGCACACAAAATTCAAAATAATTCCATTAACCAATTTCAAATACAATACTTGGCCTAATTTTCAACATTAAATTGGCCTTCTACACATATCATCTCTCTCACCTACCTCTACCTTTCTTTCTTTCCATTTCCCGTATGAAGGCTTACATTTATAGACATAATTACATAGTTATGGATTATTATAAATCCATGATATTCTCTATAGATCACTCAACTAATTCCTAAAATCTCTCAATGATCCCTTCGGGATCTCAACAACTCAACTAAATCCTATTCTAGGATTTCCTAATACCTAATATTTTTATAAGATATTCATAAAGCTAATATCTCTCGTATTCTCAATGATGTGGGAATATTTACATTTAAAACCTCACACACATATTTCTCACTCAATAATTAAAATATACAAAAATTCATATTAATAAATTAAAAACACCACACTTTTGGCTTAAGGGGTCTTGACCCAGGTTCAGTTTTAAGGTTTTCCAACAAACCCCTGTTCTACTAGCCCTTTTTGCAATGGTCTGCTTATGCAGGTCAAGGTATCACCTAAAGTAGTATGGGAGGGTGTTGGAACCAGGTTTCCGCACCCTGAGAGAGAGAGAGTTAATTAAAGTGGGTCCCTTCAAATATAATATACCTGCACAGGAGAAGCCCTAATACAGAAACCCTTAACAGTATAGCGATAGAGCAAAGATCGTAAATCATCAGATTACATATAACCATAGTAGAGCATTTAAACCAGATCTATGCATTCATAATACCGCATCCACGCGCGCATCAGTCAATCATCAATATTCAACGAGCAAGTATAATATCAGAAATAACATAAAGCATAGCTGATAATCATAACAAAGAAACACTTAAGTATCACAAACATTCTTCTCATTCATTCATATTCAGATCAAACTTACAGACTCTATCTACCAGCCCGTGCACACAGCCAGCGGGGTCCACACATAGTAGGACTTAGGGTCTCCGCAGACACAGCCAGTAGGAGTCCTTACCCAGAAAATCAACACAAAAGATCCACAAGTTAATATCCACCTTAATTTCCAACTTAACCTCCCTCTTATACTCAATTTATCAATCTATTTATAACATATTATCCTGTGCTACTCTATGGTCTGAAAACTGTGGTTTGCGGACTCTTGGTCTACCCTTTGACCCATTACAATTAATTGGGGGCCTTGACCTGCCCCAAAGCCCCTATGATGCACTAAATATTACAAAATATTACAAAACTAGACGAAAAATGTAGTTAGGGGACCTTGATCCAACAGGCCCCCAACACAATATTGTGACTTGTCCTGAGTCACAGTAATGGTGGGGTCTTCATTGTCTCCTAGAGCTGTTCGATAGTGGCAGTCAACATAGGTAGGACACTTATGGTCTGTGTGGATGCATTCTATGCAATATCAAACAAATTTTGTGAATTTGGGCATTCGGTAGCGGTGGTGACACTCTCTAAGGTTTGATTCAACTACTTCATAGTCCCATCTAATTCCTCCAAAAGCTTGAAAGCTTCATCAGCCCATTGTGTCAAGTGGTCACTAAGTACCTGCTTTTTGCATCGGAGCCCCGCAATTTCATTTCTGAGCACGTGGATGGTTTGAAAGCATGCTAGTCGTTGGGCCGGGAAGAGGGTGGGCATGGTGGCTTCCATTTTCTCAAAATATTTATCCTTTTGGTGCAACTCCTGATTCATTTGGTGAAGGAGGGGATCACGCTGCACCTAGGACCATAACTCCATAGCAGTCTCGAACAATTCAGTGCCATGAGTGATCTAGGTGGTGATATTGTTTGTAGCTTCTGTGACAAGCACGGCTTGTTGGGAGCACACCTCTCGAGGGGTCTCAGGCTATAGCTTGGCATGTAGCGAGGAAATATATAGTTCAAAATCGGCCTTAACAACCTGTACTTCTGTCCATGAAGCCTTCAAAGCGGAAACCAAGCCTTGTACCTTGGCCTGGGGCAGAACGGAGGCATGAATTACTTCTGGCATATCTTCACAAATCTAGTCTATTAGTTTCTCTAATTCAGCTTGCTAAGTGATGGCGGCGATGTGTGCAGCCTGTGCTTGGGCGGTTTCAGCAGCTTTGGTGACAATAGTTTTCTCGGCCGCACTAAGTTTTTGTTGCACCTACAGTTCTATGTGTTGAAGCTCACTAGTGATGGAGATAAACAGGTCGTGTAGTTGCACACCTGTCAGGCGTGCAACATCAAGGTTGACCGAAGAGCACACACGGACTTGGTCGACAATATTGAGGGTACCATAGAAAAAGCTACGCTCGAGAGGGGGCATATCCAACTGTCCGTTACGGTGGTCAAGGATGTAATTGTAGCTCGCTAGCTGCTTGATTATGCCTTACCTTAACCATGCTCCCCTGAAGTGTGTCTACTTTTAGTTGAAGATCTTACAGTTTAGATTCCAAATCTTCGATCGTGGCCTTGTGTTATCCTTCCAACGGAACCCATCGATCTTTTGATGTGACGGTGACAGCTTCCACAATTTTCTCTAAGTAATCTTCCGTCAACGTAAACTCTATGTCTGTGTTAGGATTAATAGTGCGTTTGATACCATGTGGGGACGCCACACCTTCACCACCAAGCCCTTCGAGTCCCTGATCCTATTGTGACTTCGACTCTCTCCTCATGGTGGTATCCTTAGGGGTGGTTGGGGTCGTACTTTTCATCGTAGTAGGTACCTCAGATTCCTTCATTATTTTCGGTAGAACAATATACTTTGGGGTTGCGCTTTGGTCGAATGTGCTTGTTGTACCTGGGTTGGACGACTTGAAGCCAATATTCCATGCCAGTGGCCAAGTGGAAATCACTTGGTCAATCTCTTATGGAAATCATATACAGGAGAGTATACCAGGTTGGATCTCTGTGGGCCCGAATCTACACATTGTGCATAGTAACCTGAAATGCCACAATATCCTTGTACTTGTCATAGACCGCGGGCGACAAGTGTGGCTAGCAATGAATTTTTGTTGCCAGGGATCTATCAAATAATACATAGAAGACCTTGTTCTCCTCAATCCACTTGGGATCCTTCGAATCCCAAAGGTTTTCAAACTGCACACCCTCACACATACTTGGATCGAGTTCGGGGAGCACTGCCTCGTCAAGTGCCTCCCACACAGCCAAGGAAATTAACAACATCAGCTAGGAGTAGCAGAATGCCTTTCCTTGTTCCTATGCCTCGTGCAAATTGTTTAAAAATTTATCAACGAGATATTGCGACCAGTTATAGCAGACCCTTTTTTCGCATCTACCGGCAAGCTGAATTACATAGGCGGGGACGGCCAATGCCTGACGCTTGCACATCATCTTGCATGCAAGCAGTAGGGTACCCATTTGCATTCCTGGATCATCTATTGTGTCTACTAGGAACCCTCTCTGGCTGCAACCAACATGATATTTCTCTCGGACTTCATCAGCAATCTGTTGCTCGTACTTCTTACCGATGCCCTCCTTAGGATTTGGCCCGTGCATGGGGAGGCCAGTGATTCGGTGAATTAAGGCAGCATCAATTGGGATGCGACCCTGGATCCAGAAACACCCATCGTGGACCAGCGCCAACAGCTGGCGAACAACCAGGATGGTGATGTTGTAGCAGCCAAAGTGGGGAATGCATAACAAGTTTAATAACCCACGTTACCGTAAATCACTCTTTCAAGATATAATTCTAGAGCCAGTGTTGGGAAGGCTTCCAGATTGGCTAGATCATGATCATCAAACTTAAGGAAGGGGAGGCCTCCAAACATATCACCAACCAGGGACACCTCTGCAAGGACCAGATGCATTTGCAGGTAGGCGCAGATAACATCAACATTCTTGGGGACGTGCACCGTTGGCTTTCCTGGCTTAACGTATGGAGGCAATCAGGAAATTAGAGTCACATGCAGATCTTCCTCCAGAGCCATCATAGGGTGCTTAGATGAGTTGGGCGAGTGGCTCTTAGGCACTATTCAGGGGGAATGCAAAATCCGAGGGGACGTGTGTGGCTTTAACCTAGCCCACTTCGTATCTTTTTCTTTTCCTTTCTCTGCTCCCTTCACATTTCCTTTTCTCTTCCTTTTGGCTGGTGTAGACACGACCTTCTCCATATCATGAGTTACTTCTATTACCTCTTTAGATCCTACTTCCACAGAAGCCATGATAGGCAATGACTCAGCGGGGTTAGTAGCGGTCATTCTTTCTTGGAAGACGAATTCAGGGTTTTTGCTATCAGAAGGGGTAGCTCGCCTAGACATATGGATGGAAATTTCATGGACTAGCCAAAATTCACTGTGGGGCAGAAGGCACGAGAGTTTCAAAAAGAAAAAGAACCCTTTGTGACTGACGCCCCTCTTCTTATAGCTCTCAATGGGGAAAAATGGTTGGATTAGCCTTAATTGGAATCTATCATTATGAAATTAGTAAAAAATCCTTTCATATCACTGCATTAATTACCAATTTCCCATTTTGTTCAACAGCAAACTCAATTTTTCATGCAGGCGCCTCGTTCCAATGGCTAGTTTTTCTCGCCGCTTACTACCCTTGCACTTGAGCGCACCTTTTTGCACCTCCTGCCCTGCGCACTATCCTTGCGCAACCGTCAAACCCATCTTCACTTTTCCTCCCTGGTGCATGCATAATCCTTTATACATCTACTCCATCCATATAGTAATTTGGTCAGCAACGGGTTGCCATATTGGGTTTCAGGTGGCTTCCTTGTGATTAATTAGTTAATTAGTAATTAGGTTGAAAGGTCATGTCTAATAAGAAATTCATGAAGAGACACATGTGTGGGTATATAAGCAGGCCTCATTTATAACATTCAATCATCTATCTCATATCTTTTATAATAATATTTGTATCCTCATGGATATCTTTGTATTCCAAGTGTTCTGGAGTATTTTAACTTGAGAAGGAACTTTTTTCGCTTCATTTGGTATCAAAGCGTTCGATATTCTAGTCGCTCATGCTACACAGAGCCACGCTCTTCTATCCAGGTCCTTGACCATCAAAATTTGTCAACGTTGTTGCCGTTGGAGCGTTTCGCTACACTGTTGGAGTTTCTCCACTGCTGAGTTCATCAGAGGCCCTTGGCCATTTTTTTTAAAGAAAAAAATAAAAGAGAGTATATCATTTAAAAAAAAGGGGGGGGGAAGAAAAACTATATATATAAAGAATAAACACAAAAGTAAAAAAAAAAAAAAAATGTTAAAAAATATATATATTTAGTTCGGATGGAGCCCCACTTACATCAAAAAAATCAAAATTGGAAATCAAAATATATATTATAAAAATAAAAAATAAAAAATAAAAAAATGATTTACCCACCGGTTGTCGCTGTCCATCTGAAGTGTTGCATCTGGCATAGATTTGCCTTTTCTATCGTTCGACAGCCACCATCCATTGCACGAAGTGTCTTCCACCGAAACGACATTCCCCCTGTTATAATCGATATCATAGGGGGCAAGTTGAGACCACAATAAAAGGGTCTCTTTTGACTGCATAGACCATCACCCTGCTGATTGCAACCACTCCGTTGGGTATCATAGAGACACCAACCACCGATCTAGTGGACTGAACTGACCGTAAATTCTTCCGGGATCTCTCAAAGAAATCACCATAAATTATGGGCTATCTGCAGAATAGATGGACCAATTCATCGCTCTCTAGCTCTACCGACGGGAGATTCTGGAAATCAATCGGTGAGAAGGTCATTTTTTTTATAAGTTTTAGTAGACGGATGCACAGACACCTACAAACATCAACTGGGCCATAACTCACGCCATTCGCTCCTACACACAATCATCCGCTTCCCCGCACACACAGTTCCTCCACACCGCATTTAAACCGCCACTTTCGCAGCCAACCGACGAGCCTCGAAGCAAATTCCATCGTTGTCTGCCGCACTTTCTGTCCCCTTCCACCATTACATTTTCAACGTCATCAACATCGCTTTACGCTTCGAACCACCGTCAAAAAATTCCTCATGAGTTAAACAAATTATGAGTTAAAATTCGGAATGAGTCCATATGAATTATTTACCATATATATAGTTCTACGGTAATATTGTGGAAGTCAAAAGTCGTCAAAAGCTGTGACTTTTTGTGAAAACACAATTTCATATAATCAAAAAGTTAAGAAACATATATGAAAATTACAAAGGTAATAATTATTAGTTAAAAGGGAGATATCTTTAATACAAGGAATAAAGTTTGAGTACTAATCAAAATTAAAGCTTCTATATATATAAAGAGTTAAAAAAAACAAAAGAGAAAGAGATTAATTACACAGTGATATATATATATATATATATATCTATATATATATATACATATATATATATATAGATTATAGAAGAATATTAAAATTGTGAAGGTTAAATAAATAAATAAATAAAATCCTTTTAGTAAAATTCTGAAGAAAAGAGAAAAAAGAATTATCATATATAAAATATAATAAGGGAAATTGTGAAGGTATTTCCGAAATCAAAGAATATTTAAAGTGTATTGAAAAGAAAATTTAGGAAGGGTTAGATTAAAAACCCTAAAGCTCAATTCAACAAACAAAATGGAATCAATCATGGATGAAAAGGAAATTGAATTGATCGGAAATAAAAGAGGGAAGATTTCCTAAAAATTATAGTATATTTGTCCATGCGCTAATTAAAATTAAAGGGTCACTTGCAAGAAAGGAAGTTCTCATATCTATCAATCTTAATCAAGAGAATAATTATGTTAGTACTGACTGTGCTAACCAATTAGTGATTCCTGAATCAAATATAACTGAAACAAATTCATTTCATGAAAATGAAAAACAATACGACATAGGGAGTTTACACCTAAGTATTGGGGAGTATTCCCTTGTCTCGCAATTTACCGTTAAAACCTTATTTTGTAATGATAGTGATATAATTCTAGGTTCGCTCTAGATGGACTCACTAGGGTCATTCATCCTTAACACAAAAAAAAAAGTTTTTGACATTTTCTTACAAAAAGAAAAACATAATGTTACAAGATCTCACGGTGAAGCCGAACTCACTAACACCGGAAGACATATTAGATATCACAAGAGTAGTTCTTCTAGAAAGTAAAAGAGCAATACAATATTTGCAAAGAGAAGTTGACAAAATCACAACTAACAATAATGAAGAAGTTGCTCGCCTCAAGGACCACAACGATAAATTACTAACGCAAATTAAGAAGCTGAAGAAAGACAAGAAGCCGTTGGAAAACAAGGTGCAACAACTTGTCGAAAATGAAGCATTGAAATCTTCAAATATAGAAGTATAAGTTGAAGAAAAATCGAACGTTGATCCAGTAAATGTCTCAATTTGAGAAGACAACAAGCAAGTTTCAGAAGAAACAAACTTAGATGCTAGACGAACGAGGAACATTCTACATGAAGATTTTGTAACCATCTCCATAACATCCTCACCAGGTGAAAATCAAAGAGGTCAAACCAAAACAGTTCCCTATCGACATCCAAATCATGGGAACAGACAACTCAACCAAGCTATGTATTTGGAACAGAAACAAGCTGATATTCTGAAGAATACTAACGAGTCATCACAAGTTGCCAGTCATCGTAAGATTCCACAAAAGATTGATTTAGGATGGTTCGATCCATTCTGAGTGCGAAAATTTTGTTTTTCACTTAGAGGATCATATCAACTTGTATCAACAAGGATGAATGCCTCGAGACGAGAAGATTTTCGTAGCAAGAAAAGAAATTGAGGCCTTTCATCGAGAAGCTTTGAGGACAAAGCTTTTTGAGGGGAAGGCAATGTCATGAATAAAATAATGTAAATAGTGATTAATTAGTTAATTAGTAGTTAGGTTGAAAGGCCATGTCTGATAAGACAAGACCTTTCGTGAAGAGGCACCTTTGTAGGTACATAAGTAGGCCTCATTGTAACATTCAATCATATATTTTATAATAATATTTGTATCCCCATAGATATCTTTGTATTCCAAGTGTTCTGGAGTATTTTAACTTGAGAAGGAACTTTGTTCGCTTCATTAACATACCCTGGAAAGTAATCTTCGCACAACATAGCCAACCTGACCACACCACCATCAGTAATCTCCTTCATTATGTATGGGCCCAACCAGTGCTTACGAATCTTCCTGGGTGTCACGCAAACTGGATATCATAAATTAATACCAATTCATCCTCCTTAAAGATCTTCTATCAAATATGTCGGTCATGCCAAGGTTTTTCACGAGCCTTCTGAACTTGCTGGTGGAACTGAGAAATGAACTGATCGATCTTCTACCAGGGCCATCAGCTGCACCAAGAATTCCTCCATGATTTCTAGTTCCACCATGTTTGTGAAAGCTGAAAGGCACAGGCTGGGAACAATGTATTCCATAGGCATGATGGCCTCCTTCCCATAGACCATTCTGAAGGGCGTTTTTCCCATGATTTTCTTACATGTGGTCCTATAGGCTCAGAGTATTGAGGGGATGCACACGTCCCAATCACTTTGGTCAGCATTACAAACCTTAGTAAGTGCATGTTCCAAAATTATATTGAAGGCTTCTACTACCTCATTCACCTGTGGGTGATATGGGGTACTCTTCGCATGGTGGATCTAATTAGTGGCATTGATGATGTGCCGGGCACCCGTCTTCTTTCTTAGGGGATTGATGGGTCCCACAAAGTCTATGGCCCACTTTTGGAACGCCTGCAGAGCCATATGTGGTTGTAGGGGCATCTGATCTTGATGTGAGGGCTTCCCAGTCCATTGGCATGCGTCACAGGCCCAGAAGTACGCATGGGCATCGTTATGCAATGTGGGCAACCACAACCCATCCCTTAATACTTTCTGCGTAATGGCTTTCCCTACATAGTGCCCTCCTGCAACTCCTCCATCAACCTCAGCCAAGATAGCTTGTCTTTTGTGTTCCAATACATACATCTACAACACCTCATCTATGCCTAGCTTGCAGAGTTGTCCCACAATTATGGTAAAATCAGTTGCACGGACGACCAATTCCTTTTTTTGTGGTACTGAGTAGCCATCGGGCACCATACCTATGGTAAAGAAATGAACAATGTCTACAAAGTGTTCGTCAACCACCTTGATAGAAAAAAGTTGTCCGTCAGATAATCCTTCTTCTTGGTTAGTTGGATCTTCCCCATTCTCGATCCGAGAGAAGTGATCAGGCCTGGAATTCAATCTCCCCTGTTTCACAATGATTTCAAAATCATACTCTTGAAACAATAGTAACCACCTACAAATATTCTCCCCCATCACATGCTTATTGACCAGGTATTTTAAAGCGGAATGATCTGTGAACATCTTGAAGTGTCCACCTAATAAATAGTGCCTATATTTCTACAGGGCATACACCATTGCCAACCCTTCACACTCTGTGGTATAATAGTTACGCTCTGCATTAGAGAGTTTTCTGCCCGCAAAGGAAACCGGATGATCGATGTCCCCTTCTCCTGGCTGTGCTGAGAGAGCTCCTAATGTTATCCCTGATGCATCCACATGCACATGAAAAACCTTTTCCCAGTCGGGAAATATGAGAATAGGTGTAGTTACCATCTTTTCCTTTAGTAGCTCAAAGCTATTTTGAAACTCGTCATCCCAAAAAAAGGAAACATCCTTCTTTAGTAACTTTTCCATTGGTGCATTGATGAAAATTTATCCTTGAATAAACTTCCTGTAGTAACCTGTGTGGCATAGGATGGAGTGCAACTGTTTCTAAGTGGTGGGGATTTCCAAATTAATGATAATAGCAATCTTGGTTGGGTCAACCATCAATCCCTGCTTACACACCACATGTCCCAATAGAATCCCAAATGGGACACAGAATATGCATTTCTTGATGTTTAGCGAAATTTTGTGTTTCCTGTAGACATCTAGCATCATGCACAGGTTTGATACATGGTTTCTTATTAATCCAAAAACTATCCAATCGTCAAAATATACTTCCAGAAACTTATGAATGAATTCCTTGAATACTGCTACAACTACACGTGAAAAGATGGCAGGGGAATTCTTCAGCCCAAACGACATGACAGTGTACTGGAACAATCCCCATTCAGTCATGAAGGTTGTCTTACTGTGGTCTTCAGGTGCTATGCGGATCTGATGGTACCCTGATAACCCATCAGTGAACAAGTATGCTTCCTGACCTCCCACATTATCCAGAATTTCATCGGAGAACAGCGTAGGGAAGGGATCATGTACATAGGAATCATTTAACTTGCGTAGGTCTACACAGATCCTTATCTCTCCTTTTGTCTTCTTTACCTAGACCACCATAGGGCTTACCCAATATGACTATTCCACTAGTTCAATGATACCTATGGCCACCATCTTCGCTATTTCCTCCTTGACTTTATGTTTATATTTAGGGTTCAGTCGATAGGGTCGTTTTTTTACAGGGTGCACATCTGGCTTCAGGTTAATTCTCATAACACCCATATCCCTCACGATCCCTTTGAGTTCTGAGAACTTTGTGGGGAACAAATCCTGATATTCAGTCAACAGCTCCACAATTTTTCCCGCTATGTCACTATCCCAGTAATCCCTAATCTTGGCCATCTTGGGCTGTGCTTCCATGCCAATGTTGACATCCTTCAGTTTCAATGGTTTGGTAACATCAACTACCTGTAACAGAGGTCCTACAACGGCACATTCTCCTTCTTATTCTGAGATACTGATATTCCATGGGTCTTCATCATAGTCTTCTATTGACAAATTTCTGCAGTTGACAATATCCTGCATCTATGCATCCCAAGCTGGCACAGTACATTCCTGCTTAGAGAGGGTCTCATTAAAGACCAGAGCATCTATATCTTGCATGGCTTCATTAAGTTTCTTAGTTCCTCACACCAACCCAAACCTCATTACAAAATCCTTAGCCATTGTACCCCAATGATGAGTACGTTGGTGTAGTTCTGCATCCAAATACCAGGTGGCAGGGATTGGTCCTAACGCATGAATAAACATATGGACCCATTCATTCCATGTGTTTTCATTCCATACTTCCATCCAGAGAGCCAAGTTCTTGCGTGGATCCCCTCGACCCAAGAAGAGTTCCATTGGTGGGTTTGCTGGAGGGTCAAAATGTAGGATCATCATCTTTTGGCGTTCCCCCCAGTCCTGAAAATATTCCTTATGGGTCTCCCACCATCGTGTGGGGGTCGCGCACATAGCCAAGTCAAGGGCCCAAAACCTCCGTTATTCAGGGACCTCTGCTTCAATTTCTCTAATAAATTCCTTAACACTTCCAGAACCATAAAAGTAGGGTATTTCTCTTACCTCTGAGGAGATACATCGGAAGCTCTTTGTGATCTTAAGAAATCGCAGCACAGATACATCATGCAACTGATTTTTCCAATTATATATCTCTTCATCCAAGTGTGAGAGGCATTCGCTATCCTTTTCCCAACATAACATGCCATCAGGCGTGGGGTTGATCAAATAATCGTCCTGGGAGGTCAGTTTGTAGATGTGATCAACATCCTCCTCCTCACATAGTGGTTCAGTATATCGCTCACCTTCTGCTGGATCCATGGGGACTATCACCCATGTACCTTCATTTTCAAAGATCATACTTCTCCTTTTAAAATTAATGATACCTCCCATGTTAATAGCCCAATCCAAGCCTAAGAGAGTGGGGTAAGGGTCTGCATCATCCACTATCTGGATTACCTCAAAATCAACATAAACTTTAACACCAACAATGTCTACCACAACCTTCGGCAGGTGTCCCAATGGGATGATCTTTTGTTGATTAGCCATCCGTAACTGAATAGTAGAACATTCCATCTTATGTTCTCCCATTCTTTGAAAAATTTTCTTGGGCAGGACATTTGCATCTAATCCTAAGTCAAGGACGACTTGGTCCATTTTATAGTCTCCAACCTGTGCAGTCATGAGCATCTCCTGACTAGTCCTATTTTTTTTTTCTTGTATAGCTTGTTCACAGTTTTAACCTTTGGTTGTGAGGCAACCTTTTTTGCACAACTATCTATTAATGCTTGGAAATTTTCTACTGCCTTATGGTTTCACAACAACTTCATACATGCCTGAAGGAATGGTTTAACTACTTCATTTGCTTTTGGTTCTACCAAAATCTTTTAGGTAGATGCTTCGGCTTTGGCCATCTCCCTCTAAGCTTCCGCGAAGGTTTCTTTCTCCTTTTTCAGATCTAAGATTTCCTTTTTCTCCACAATCTTCCTGATTAGTGACTCAGTCACAGATTTTCCTCAACCCCTCCGGTGGAAATTTCTTTGCGCATGATCAGTTAGATCATCATCTTTTGGTTCTGCCTTAAACCATTGTATGTTCTACGTGGGCATCTGTTGTTTCTCCTACATTTTTTCTATTAGAATTGGGTAGTCCTCAATGATATGGTTGAACTTCCTGCAATATCTGTAGGACTGGTGCGCAGGGTTCAGACAGTCTCGTGCATAATTTCCCATGTCCCCATAGTTGTAGCAGATTAGTTGCCCTCATCCTCGACCTGCACTTCCACCTCTTCCTCCTCCCTTTCCTCTTGCAGTGGATCCTCCACTCCCAGAAGGAGATAGTGGTGATGATGGGTCAACTTACACCCTATATAGGTTTCCCCTATCTACCATTAAGTCGAGAGTACGACAGTTTTTTTCGTCATGCCTCATAGATGAGCATAATCTGCACCATTGTTGTTTTAGTTATGGAACATAGGCACCTAGTCGTGGGCAGTGATCTACATCATGTCTTCCTCCTACCCGACAGTCAGCAGACCACTGCATGGGGGTACTAGGTCCAGCCATTTCTTTAGGGTGTGGAGGGCTTAGCCCCCCAACCTGCATATAATACGATAACAAAGGGTATTAATCCTTAGTATGGTTTGACACCCTACATTGTATGCACCAGAAATCTGTGCTAGCTTCCTTACCCTGATCCTTCCGTAAGTTCTAAATTTCTAAGTGCATTTCCTCTAGCTAGCTCTGGATCTGTAGTGCCGCGAACTAAGTATCATCTCTTAGTGCAGCTTCTAACTTCATGGAAATCTCCAGAGCTTCTTCCTGGGATTCGATCTTCTCGTATCCCATAGGTCTGCGCATATGTGGCAATAGCATGGAAATAAACCATTCCTTGTGATGTTTGTCTTCGTAGACAAATCCCTCGTCACTGATTACCTTTTTCAATCATGGGTCAGCTTCCCATACAGACTCTGTAGGTCCCTGCTTGAATTATTTCAATTCAACTACACATTGAGAGTATGATTTCAGCTTTCGAAACTGCTACTTCAGGGCATCCTTAATATTTTGTATTGACGCATTCACGTGTTGACCAATGTATCCCATAAACCATTCTAGGGCCTTTCCTTCAAAGGCTAAGGAAAACTACGCTCTTTTGAAAACATCATTATTAATGTTCTGTACAGTCCATATAGACTCTACTACAAACCATAATCGATCCATATCCTCATCCCCCACACCCTTAAAGGTAGACAGTTTCATGTGCGCAGCCATATCGTCCTCAGGTGGTGGCGGAGGTGGGGTAGGAGAATTCTTACCCTTGCGTGGGTTTGATGATGGCGTAGGCAGGGGACTGGTTCCAACTTGCACAACCCCGCCCTGGTTAAAATCAAGTGATTCCCTTAAGGGACTGCATATCGATCTATCTCCTTCTTGATTAACTCGGTATTTACCACTTCGTGTCGTGCTTCCACTCTGGTTGGAGGTCATTCACTCGATGTGGCCACATAGGACACCCTTTTCATTCAATAGCATATTAATCAACAACGACACGGTATGCAGGAACTTACCTCTAAATCCTTTGAAGAACCTTCGCTCCGCTTCCGAATATGACACGAACTGATCAACTGCAAATTTTATTACTAATCCTCCCAAAATACTATCAACCCAGTGGTCTATAGTCTTGGTGACCTTGCTATCAATCTTTTCCAATTGTTGGATCAATTCAGGGGTCGACTGTGTGACCTGATTATCTTTCCAGTAGGTATGGAACTCCACCAATATTTCCAACCACTCTTTCAATTCATGTGTGAAGGATACAAAGAATATTTCGTGCACTTCTGTAAAAATGTAATTTTTTTTCCACTCTTCAGCAGATAGATTCTTACTTCTATTCTCTTTTAGTGAAAACTCCTGAATTTTTTTTCGAACCAATCCTCAAGTTTAGGCTTCAATGGTCGCTAATGACCCCGTGGCATTACCTGATCTCTCTCTCAAAATTCTCCCGGTCCCGGCAAAGGAACAATTTGTTGGCTTAAGGGTTCTTGACCCAGGTTCAATTTTAAGGTTTCCCAACAAACCCCTATACTAATGGCCCTTTCGAGAATGGCCTGCTTACACAGGTCAACGTCTCACCCAAAGTAGTATGGGAGGGTGATGGAACCAATTTTCCGCACCCTGAGAGAGATAAATTTAATTAAAGTGGTTCCCTTCATATCTAACAGAATTGTGTAAGAGAAGACCTAATACAAAAACCCTTAACAGTATAGCGGCAAAGCAAAGATCGTAAATCATTATATAACATATAACTGAAGCAGAGCATTTAAACCAGATCTATGCATTCATAATACTGCATCCATGTGTGCATCAGTAAATCATCATTATTCAGTGAGCAAGTATAACTCAAAAACACTTAAATATCACAAACCTTCTTCTCACTCATTCATATCCAGACCCAACTTACAGATTCTATCTACCAGCCCGCGCACACAGCCAGTGGGATCCGCACATAGCAAGACTTAGGGTCTCCACGCACACAGCCAACAGGAGCCCTTACCCATACAATAGACACAAAGGATCCACAATTTTGTATCCACCTTAATTTCCAACTCAGCCTCCCTCTTAACTCGATTTATCCATCTATTTATAACATATTATCCTGCGCTACTCTATGATCCACAAACCATGGTTTGCATACTCTTATTCTACCCTTTGACCCATTATAATTCATTGGGGTATTTGACCCACCCCAAAGCCCTTGTGTTGCACTAAATATTACAAAATATTACAAAACTGGACCAAAAATGAGGTTAGGGGACCTTGCTCCAATATGTAATATTCCAAAATGGAAATAGCAGCAATACAAGACATAATAATGTAAAACACAGTAATTCTGAAAAATTCATAAGAGGAATCCATATGCAGCCATCAATTTATCAAAATATCAGCAACAATATACAAAAATAAGTTGAGGATCAAGCCACTCAAGAAATAAGAACAAGCCTCCAATAATCAGAACAATCAGCACATGAGTTGCTGCTACTGTATAGAATGTCAGAAAGAAGTAACAAAGCTGTCTATATCAGTGTAGCTTCCACTGTAGATATACATAAATGGAATATGGCTGATAGATACAAAATAAATTCCTAGAAAAGAAGATGTGGGCTCTAATACATGATTTCTAGCCAACCCGGAAAAGATTGCTAGAAATACCAAGCAAATATACAATGTGACAAATAAAGGCTATCACAGATCTATTTTGTCCTCAAGAAACTGTAAAGGTGGAGAAAAATTCCTCCTTTCCTCCTCTTGTGGCCTCCTCATCAATAATCCCCACCACTGCTCAAAATAATCTGCAATAAATCTTCCCTCCAATGGTTCCTCCCAAGTATGAAAAACCAAATGGCTCACATCATGAGAAAGTGGAAGGTGTAAGTGGAAACCTTCTTGCTGTCAAATGGCCTCCTCAAGGTAGGAGTGATGAAAAACATAGGGAATCTCATTCCTAATGAGAAACTCTCATACCCATGCTATCATCCAAATGAAATGAGCCATTCTAGGTAGCTCATCGAAGAAATCCTCAATCCCTGGTTCATGCAATGTATTAGGGCTGCATGGAGAGATTAGATTTTTCCACCCATGTTATTTCTCTCTCCATTTATGGTATGTATGGGGTTGTTGTTGATCTTGGTCTGAAATATTATGGCCTCCAAGAATGGCCCAAGTTACCCCACCAAACAAAACACCCATGAAGTGCCTCTCCCAAGAACTCAAGTTCTCCAAATGGCTCCTCCCACATGAAGACAAGAGATGTAGTGTGGAAATCATGGTTTGCCCATTGTTTCTCCTGAAACATGCAACATATGAAGTATGGAGAATCATACTCCCAATGGGCACCTCCAACCATTGTGCCATCCTCCCAATAAAGCCTCCCATAATAATAAGATCATAATCAATATGTGGAAGAAAGAACAAATAAAAAAAAGTTCCCATATGACAACCGGGAGGTGGATCATAGTTCCACATGTGGAACCAGCATAGTGCATTCCATGCCTACCTCAAAACAAAGTATAAAAAGTGTCTTTTCAGCCACTTTTTTCTGCCACAATCATCCTACAAGATGAGATCATAGAAGTAAAGTTCGGTGCCAATGGTGCACACCAAGAATCATGTGCCCTCCCCCACAAACCACTAATAGAATGGCCAACATCAATGCTGCAAATGGCCTCAAGTACATCACAATAAAATATACAAGAAGGAATGATCCTTCTTGGTACAACATGCTTCTCACAAAAATTAAAAGAGTACAAATCATAATGCATAAATGTACATCCTCTACCATGTACCTTGGTCATTGAGCTGAAATGGCTCAACTGAAAGTTATCCCTCACTCTCAATGAGTAGGGAAGTGGTTGTAACCACCTCTCCACCAACATCTAGGATTTTTATATCTCCATATGCTTATATAAATCCTGCTAGATTCCCTCCCAAGTGAACTCTTCCATCAAGGAATGATATGCATCAAAGTGCATGGAAAGAAAGTCCACATGTGCTGCATGTAACAGCTTCTCCTTGAACTCAGAAGCTCTAGTCAAGAAGACTCTTCCATAAGAATAGATGACCCCATCATCCACCATGTATCTATCATCTCCCTCTGGGTCATCAATGATTATGCAAGCACCAAGATCCTTGGAGTACTCTACCAAAAGTCAAGACCTCCAATACGGATCAATCCTCCTAAGAGATAGCACTGAAGATCTGAAATGTGAAGCTCCCACATACTGTTGTATTTTCCATTGACATCCATCATGCAAAATTCATCCTCCAAAGTGTTTCCAGGCCCATCATGTATTTTCTCATGCTCAAGTAGAAGTGGTGACCTTTGGAATTTGGCCTCCCATGAGAAGCTACCATCCAAAAAGAACCTCTTGATCTTGGCCAATGTAAGCATGAGTGGCCTCCATCTACTCCAATAAATGGAGGATGCCTTCCTCAAGGAAAGTACCCTCTGTTTCTCCAAATCTAAGGAGTGGTCTCCTTGCACCATGGTGGTTCCATCCTCCATTACTGCAGCAATTTCTGTCAGTACAAAATATGTAGTGAGAGTAGGTAATGCTGAAAATGGGAGAATGTCTCCCTACTCCTTGAGTCTATCCTAGACTCTCTACGCTATACTAGACCCCTCCAAAGTCTTCACCCCTCCGGGATCTAAGAGTGGTGAACCAAATGGTAAGATTCCTCTCGCCATCTCTAGATCAGGTGGCCTCTCAGGTGGAATTCCCCCATGTAGTGAGACATCAAGATCTAAAGCAGACTATACATATGAGTGGATTGATTTCTCCCTCCTTTCATTATGAAATACAGTCTCCTTCTTCTATGCAGTTTCTTCCCGAAATAGATAAGGGTGAATGTTCATCATCCTTAGATGTTGATCCTTCTTTTCTTCTTCTATCTCACAATCCACAAAAACTAATACATGCTGCTCCGGAATTGTGCTTTGGTCCCCATGTGTTAGATAATTTGGAACTCCTTGCAAAGACCCCTTTCCACCTCCATGTGGTGATGTACCTTCTCCTGATGGTATAGCACTGTTAGCTCTTCTTTTCTCATCCTCTTCATCAATATTTGAAAATGCCTCATCATCAATGAGAGACCCTAGATCTTGGTCTTCCCTTGAAGGAGGAATCTCCATGTCTTCATCTATAGAAGAGGGCTCTTCAAGAAGTGGGTATATTTCCCTTGGCAAGGTATTATGCATGTTTTAATCCCCTTCAACAGAAATATGGAGTGAAGTTGGTAAAATAGATCTCTCCAACTCATGCAAAGGTTTTGAGTTTTTGGGTTCAACAAAAGATGTTTCACAATGTTTAATAGCAAATATTTTCACTAATTTCTTAGTGAACCCTGCATAAGTATTTACATTTTCATGATGAAAATAAGCAGAAATATAAAACCACCAATCATGGGCCATACCTTTAAGGTGCGGTGCTTCTACTCTAATGGCCTCCTTTTCTCAGACTTGGTGTAGCTGAAAATAGGAATCTAGCTCCTTCACCCAAGCCTTGGCTGGGCACTTTGTCGATCCATCAAAGTTAGATAGAAAGATTCTACCTCTCTTGCTTCTATCATGGTTGTTGGATATTTTGTATTCCTTGAGTTGGAAAAACCCTTGTAATTCCAAGTGCTCTTTGAATCTCCAAGATTGATACCCATACTCCTGAAGATAGTCACTCAAGGTTTCCTCCTTGGTGCATCTTCTTCCTCCATTTCTCTTGAAGTGAATGTGGGAAATAAACTGAGCTGTGGATCTGCGTGTGTGGCTGAATACTCACACCCATCATGTGAATATCTAGGGCTTGCTTCAATTTCAAACCCTCTCGGAAATTTTCTACACCTCTCCCTTTTCATCTCCTTGATTTCTTTCTTGACATTTTTCATAGTTTGAAGAAGAAGTTTGGAGAGCCTCTCTTCCTTCATTTCTCCAAATAATGGATTCATTACTTTGTTTCTTCTATAAAACTTCTCCTTTATATGGGAAGCTTCTACTCCTAATGGCATAATGTCTTGAATGCATAGGTTGAGCCAATATTATGCTCTGATACCTTGTAAGATTCCAAAATGGAAATAGTTGCAATACAAGACATAATAATGTAAAACACAGCAATTCTGAACATTTCATAATAGGGATCCATATGTAGCCATCACTTTATCAAAATATCAGCAACAATGTAAAAAAATATCTTGAGGATCAAACCACTCAAGCAATAAGAACAAGCCTCAAATGATCAAAACAGTCAGCACATGAGTTGTCGCTACTGTATAGAATGTCGGAAAGCAGTGACAGCGTTGTCTATATTAGTGTAGCTACTACTGTAGATATACATAAATGGAATATGGCTGTTAGATACAAAATAAATGCCCAGAAAAGAATATGTGGGCTCTAATACATGATTTCTTGCCAACCCGAAAAAGATTGCTAGAAATACCAAGAAAATATACAATGTGACAAATAACCCTAAGGTTGATATGTCACTATAAACTAGAACTGGAATAGAATGAGGCTATGACAGTTCTGAAATGATAATGTCCTCCTCCAATGGTATTTCTCAATAGAATTTTGATCCCTCTATTTAGAAATAAACCCTCCTGATGAGCTCAATGAACCCTCCCCGCAACTGCCTCTAAAAATAACGCAGTTCTGGTTTGTAACTACGCTGTGAGGGATGGTAAATGGTTGGCCTGATGCCAAAAATGTTGAAATATTCCAAGGAGCCCTCCTTGCTGATCCTCAAATCGATAGGCTACCTCTCCACTAAAAAACAAGCCCAGAATTGGCTCTATATGATCCTCCTTTGCTGCACCCTGCAACACAACCCAGATCTAAACAGAAACTGCATTGTAGTTGAAGGAGGTAGCTTGGCCAAAATGTTGAAATGAGTAAATTAAGCCCCAAGAACCTCTCCTTCCCTGAGGATGAGGTAGGGATTCCCGATCAGGAACACCCTTGTGCTAAACAGCATAGCAACCCTGCTAAACAGAAAAAGGATGCAATGTCTAAACATACTAATATCGAATGATAATCTAAAACATGAATAAAAATGCTGCCATCTCCTCCATATATAGTGCATGAGCCTTCTCACATTGGGTCCCATCCACAAATTCCACCAAGCTCATGCAAGTTGTCCTCCACTAAAACCGTGTTGTCTTATCATGAATGCCACTCCTCCATGACAGCACTATTGACTTGGTCAAATTTGACCTATTAAACATGAATCCCCTCCAATTCACACCCAAAGGTGCTTAATCCAGCTACTTATTCTTCCTCCTTTCACATTAGGAGTGTTATTATTCCCTCTAAAGGGATTTATGGGCCTCCCTACCCACTTATTCACCTACCTAATGATTAAACAAACTATAATATTCCATTTATATGAAGGCCAAATTTTTTGAATATTACACTCCACCACACACCCCCAAAGTCAACCACATATATAATGATTTTCTGAGTAGGATGGTCCTGCATCACCTTCCACCAGTGATCAAATTAGCTCTTTCATGTCATGTTAGGGGTCCCATTCTGAAATTTTTGTCATTCCACTAGGTCATGCAAAAATTTGGTCACTTGGTGCATATTTAAATCAAGTTTCACTCTTTTCAAACAAATTTCATCACTTGCTGGCTCATTTCATCACTATGCTGTGTGTCCATCATCCATGAGTTTTTATCACTTTTTCAGTCATTTCACCATGAAGTTCATTTAGTTAGGGTTTCCATTAGGTCTTAGGGTTTTCAAGGTCCATCAAACTACCATCTACATGCATAACAGACCAACAAATAAGAGGATGAGAAATAAACTCACTTTACTATGTAAAGTTGACATGTAATTTAATTTTTATTCCATTATGTAATTTTATGTTTTCTCAAATATGCAATAAGTTCATGGTTCCAAATAGCTACCAACTCAGAGTTCCATATGCAAAAAAGATCAAACTTCCAAAATCCTAGTGTTCTCAAATCCATCAAATGATCAAATTCAGAAAATCAAAGTCAAAGTGAAAGGTAAAGGTTCAAATGCTTAAAGTGAATGTGAGAAGGAAAATTGGGTCCCAAGAGCTAATTCATCTAATCCATGAAGTATAAAGCTCATAAACAGATCAAAGAGGCACTAATTTTCTCTCTAAGCCATTTAGCTATCACTCCCTTAGATCAAAAATCAAATTTGTAAGGAGAAAAAAAGATTTTTTGGGTGGCGTTACGCTCCTGGAGGCAAGGCGTTGAGCTCTTGGCATACCAATGTTGCGCTCTTGGTAAAGGCGCTGCGCTCCTTCCCAACTTCGCTCAAAATGCCCAAAACCTCTTGCAAGTATTTCTAATCATAAATTCAAGGTTCCTTTAACCTCATCAAAGCCCTCCATACATTTCATCATTTCAAATTTCATGGTGTTCATTCTCCTTGTTTCAAGTTTTGAGTTTTCAAGCTAGAAACCCTAGTTTCACTCCCACATCCTAAATTTGTTCCCCTAAACCAAAATTTACCCTTCCCACATCTCATTAAACCTTATCCCTATCCCTATATCACTAAATCCCCATTCCTAAGAAACATTCCCCAAAATCCTAGCTCCTATGCTACAAATTTCCTAGGTAGCCTCCCTATTCCTGTAATAAATTTCTAAATCCCATTTCCCTAAGTATTTTGATCCTCTATCACTCCCTTAAGTTCCCTAACCTCCTTCCATACTTCCCTAATTTTTATTACACCTATCCCCACTCCCTAAACCTATTTACCCACTCCCTGTTGCCTTCCCTAGGGTTTTCATAACCAAAACAAGCATCATGGAGGAGGACAGAGAGGAACGAAGACCTCACAAGGGAGGGAGGATTTTGAGGCTTGATCCAACTAACACCAGAGATTTGATGGCCTCACCTATGGCAGTCACTTGCTTCAAACATGTGGCCTGGTTTGATTTCTATGAAATGGTCCAAAGTGTTCAACATCACCCTTTTTTTACCAGAGTTTTCATATCAAACCCTCAAGACAACCAAGTGACCCTTGTAGGTGTGACCTTCACCATCTCCATAGCCACTATTGTTGTTGCCATAGGTATACCCAATGTGGGTGAGAAATGGTTCAAGGCCAAAGATCTAGATGACCAACATTATGAACCATTCCTCAAGGCTCAGTACAAAAATGAAGGAAAGAGAGTTTTCCCTTTCAATTACCTTCTTGATAGATATGCTCCCATGATGAAAATCATCATGAAATACTTCTCTTGTGAAGTCAAATTCTCCAAACTCTACACATATCATATCAGATTGCTCATGCACTTCACAAGAGTGAAATTTTGCAACATTCCATAATAATTGTTCAAAAGAATTGATAAAATGGCCTACATAGTACAGAATAGAGAGTATCATCAACAAATGAATTGCCTCTTCCACCACTCTCTCATCAAGATAATTGTCCTTCATCATCTAAATCAGTTGAACATTTCATGGGACACTTTCATTGTCAATTATGTCTTCACCGCTCCACAAGATCAGCATGCTGAAACTATGCCTCCTGCACCTCAGCCCAGTGCACCTATTCCTCCATCAGATCAACCTACTGGACCCATCTCATCACCATCATCAGTATTTTAGAGAAAAATTGGGTCATCCAGCAGAGTTGTGGTCAACAAGCCTAAAAATACCAAAGAGGTTGAAAAAGACACATTGGCCAAAACTTATCAGAGAGGGCCTAGGCAGGTGTTTTCTCCACAGATTGTGGAAGCGACCTTGCCTTCTTCATCAACAAAGAAAGTAGAAAAGGGAAAGAAAAAGAAAAAGAAAAAATAGGTAGTTGTTCATGAGGAAGGCATGCAAGAGGATGAAGATCCTCATGAGGAGGAAACAAAGTTTGAACTAGTTGTCTTGGATCAACAAGATGATCATGAGGCCTCAAGCTTGATCATCAAAGAGAAAGAGACCCAAATCAAAGAGCTTCAAACTAACTTGGATAGATCTAAGTTTTTCATTTCATTTCTTGAGCAAGAAAACCAACAACTCAAGACCAAACAGTTGATCATGGAGGTAGAACATCTCAAGGCCAAAAGAGAAGAGACAAAGGCTAGTACCTTACTTGCTGAATCATATGAGAAATATGGTGATCTAGATGAACAAGAATAACAAGTTTCAAAGAAGAGGCCAAGACCCAAAGGCCTGAAGAAAGCATTAGAGCTAGAGAGACAAAAGGAAGCTGAACTAGCAGAGGAGCTCACCCTTAATGAGAAATTTTCCATATTTATCAACGAGAACAGGGAACATTGACTTAAAAGAGTCAAAAATCATTTTGAGAAGCTCTTGGAGAAAGAAAACAAAGACAATGGTATTCAGAGATGCATGGCTAAGAATTATTGCTGAAGGAATCAAATAGCAAGGTCGAAACTCCAAAAGGTGAAGGTAAAGCTATAAACCCCAATCACCCAGGAGGAGAAGAGGAAACTTGAAATCCTTACTAAGGCCTCTATGATTGCTTAGAATAATTCATCAGCATTCCACATACCAATTTTGAATATTTTTTGAGAATTTTTTTCAATTTTGGGTTTTTGTGCAAACTTTTGACAGACTTCAGAATTGTTTGACTCTGAGGAGTGTAATGCCCTAGGCGTTGTGCTTCTTCTAGGGGCCTCAAAATGAAAACGTGTGACTACCATTGGATTTAGAAGGCAACAAACATGTAATTTTGACACTTTGCACACCCAATTTGGACAATCTGGAAAGGATAAATGGCCAAAAACACCTCAAAAATGACATTTATGCCCTCATTTTCAGGCAGGCACTGTGCTCCTAACCAGTCTTGGGAGATTAAGCTTTTGGATGGCTAAACTCATCACTTTTGGAAACCAGGTACATTTTTAGAAACTATACATGACAATATTTTTAATGAGCTATCATGAGATCAATTTGGACATCAGAAACCCCCTCAACAGTTGGCTTGAAATTGGCATTATGCTCTTCACACTGGCCCTGGGCTACTGACACTAGTGTTGCGCTCTTGACAATTGTTTGATCTTTCTAATTTTTTCCTAGTTTTCTAAGTTTGACCATGGAAAATGTGAATTTTACTAATGTAAATGATGGATGTAAATGTAATTAAGATATTTTTGAGTTACTAGAGGGTAAATACATTAGGTAAAAGTGTTTTCATGGATGAATGAATCAGTTTCACCAAAACAAGGGGAGAGTTTGTTTGACCTCCCTAGTCTTTGAGTTTTCATTTCAGCCTTTTGTGGATTAGCTCCTCAACTCAAGGATTCAAACCTTGAGGCTCGGAGAATTTGTTTCTTTCCTATATATTTCACATCTTCACTCATTTTAGATGTTGGATGTTGTTGTATTGATTAGAAAACACTATTGTATCAGACTTTTGGTAGGAATTTATTGACAGAGTTGTAGCTTTTTTAGTGGGATTCTCCTTCTGTTTACATATGTATGAATGTTTTTTACTTTCCATTATCATGTCATTTCTATAATCTGTTTATTCTTAAGTGAGATAATCAGAATTCATGTTTAATGCTCTATTTTTGGAGAATCATCATACGTGTGTTCATTTCTTCAGTTTAAAAAGAATTCATATATGTCATGATCTTCTTAGCACCTCATCAATATATTCATTCCATCAAAACCTCATTAAAGTTTTAACTTACCTAATTTCCTCTTTGACCTAATTCACTCATCCAACACCCAAATCAACCAATCAAAACCCTTGTGCTACTATACCTAGCCTAAAACCTAATTTACCCAACCCTCTTGATTGTGATCCCTTGGAGAGAGCCCTCTCTTTCCTAGTAGGGCTAGTTACTTGGCGAGAGTTTGGTCTGTGGTTACCTTTGTTAGTATCTTATTAGCCTCGGAGATTCGGTGGAGTGTTAACAACAGGAGCTTTCTTTTTGGTTGTGCATGGTTTATATGCTAGCAAGATTAGTTGACATAAGGGTGGCTAGTATTATGAATTTTTGTTCGGATGATATTATACATGTGATGGTGCCATGTAGATTAGTATGATGGTAGTGTATAACTATAGTTACTTGTATTATTCCCATGTTAAATATTTGCAAAAAATATTGAGACTGGTCATATTGGATATATTACATGTTATTGTTGCTATTACACATGGTGGCTAGTTATTTCTCACTTGTCATGAGATCTGTTAGGCCACTTACCCATGTTGCTAATGATTTTTTTTTAATGGTGTTATTGCTAGAGTTCTTCTATATTTTTATGGATAGACACAATTGATGATCTGCTATCTAGTGTTGTAGCTTGCATCTTTGTAGGAGAATGGCTTCATGATGTTGATCCATTGGGGTTTATTTCTTATATTTATGAGGATTATTTCTGATGTGATATATATTGTTGCTACCACCACATCATTATGTGCATATTTATACTTCTAGTACAATTTATATTGCAAAATTTCATGCCACATATGATGATTATTGTTGCTGCCATGTTTTTTCATAGAGAGATGATGTATTGGGATGACTGGTGGGTTCTATTTATGATTCATAGTGTTTCCATGTGTCGCTAGATTATGATGCTCCTGAAATATGATTTTGTTGAACCACTATGTATTTTTACGGAGTTTTGTTTATTACTGTTGGATTACTAATTCATGGTTGATGATTTGGAGAGACTCACACATGTTTTCATATGATATGTATTTCTATCATCCTATTTTCATATAAGGCAGATATTATTGATAATTTATGTCATGTACTTATTTATGTATTTTTTTTTCTAAGTAAGCGTAATCTATTTATCAACAAAAAATATGTACATCAGGTCTCATCCAGAATCATGCCCGAGTTTGAGGCATATTTGAACAAAAGATCAGAGCTGAGCACTGCCCTCCCCGAGGGAAACCAGTGCTGAGAATTTTCCAACAAAATCCCACGCAGGGGAGGCTAATAGTTCAGATTATGTAAATCATAATTAAAAGAACCGAGAACAGAATAACAAACATGAACATTTTCATAATGACAGACAGAGCCATAGCAAAAAACCAGGAAAGGAAGGAGGCGCTACTCGTCAGGTGCTTCTTCAACGACCCTGCACCAGAGTTCATCCGGTTCGCCATCAGTCGTGTACAGGTCCTCAGTTGAATGAATTACCTTCCCAGTAGCAAGGGGCCCCTTCACCTCGCTCGCTTGAATTCCATTTTTCTGCTGCTCGTTCTCATTCCCATGATCCGGTTTTTCATTGGGCTGCCCGTTCTGATCATGACCAATGTTGATTTTCATCTCGTGCATCTCCGGGCTAGGCGGAGCAGCCTCGCCTTGGCTGGAACCGTCCTGGTCGACATTAATCTCCACGTCCTGCAAGTTCAAACCGCCTGTGCTATGCCTCAGAGCTTGAGCGTCCGCATTGCTCCCTACCCTCCAACCAGAATGAGGAGTTTCCCGAAAGACAATCGTGACGGAGGCGGTGACTCTTGGACAGTTTAGAGAGCTATTGAAAGAGAAATGCATAGTTTGGGAGTGAGTGAAAGACTGCAGGGGAGTAGGGGAGCGAAAGCTTCGCCCAGAACGAAGAATCCGACCCCTGTTTTCTCTGGAAGTGCTGTCAGAAGTAGGAGAAGCCTCTGCAGAGGTGCTGGAGGAAGTGGGGGAGCGCCTCGTCTGTCGCCGAGAGGAGCCTCTTCTGCACCTCATTCAGTGTCTGAGACGCGGCATGTTCTCTATCAATTCTGAAGAGTGGGGGAGCGGAAGCAGGACAGAAGTGGGAGCGGGAGCACTGGACAACTGCGCGGTCCAATTCACCGAGGCAAGCATGCAATTCCTAGCAATAGAGTAGTGGAGATTGTCACTGAGCTCTAAACAACAGTGGAGCTTAGTTCGTTTACCTGTAACAGTGCGCTCTGAAGAGAGCCTAATATCCGGGGAGCAACATATCGTAACAGGCCGGGGAAGACTGCTAGAATAATTATCGCTCTCCATCCTGTAAACAAATAAACCTGTGCTACTGAAAACCTTTAGCATTAAACCATCATAAAATTGAGTAATCGCCATGTCCAGGTCGCAGCGTGTGGAATGGTCTCGAGATTCGGAGGCTGGGTTGTTATGCGCGCCGGGCTGTAAATGCAATAAATTTTGCTCTCGCCTGTGGATGCGCCGTAGGACACTTGCAAGGCCGGTTGGCATATGGCTTTCCATAATGTCGCCAGCCCATCTAATCACCTTAATGCCCCTCATAACCACCCACATCTGGGAATGTACTTATTTATGTCATTTATCAATGATATATCTCATTGATGGAGCCTTGTATTATTCTCATGAGTTCATAGGTTCTTATTGTAAAATATTTTGATATGATTCATAGAGTATTGAGCCATGATTGGCATATGTTGCCTAGTGAGTCATGAGATTTGTTTCAACCATATATGGGCTTGTGTTTTTATTGTATAATTATTTTGAAGCCGTGTAATAGGATCATGAAGCTATGTACTTTGTTGCATATCATTGAGTCATAGTCATTGGTCTATGTGGAGTAGCCTCTTGCATGTGACAAAGAGGCAATGACAACTATGTATATCATTGTATATTCATTCATGGAGATGATTACATTCAATGGGGTATGGATGGTCATATTGTTGTGACTTTTCATCATGGATTTTTTGCTTCCATGTATACTTGACAGAGATGTTGCATTGTTGCTAGTGATATATGTGTTTCCTGATGTTGGAGAGTACATTATAGACAGGATGTATGGATTTGTTTTAGAGTTGGTTGGATATTTGTTGTTGCTACTACGGAGAAGATTATATTTGTTGCTTCTAGTTGGACATTCTATGTTTTTGCTTCTATGTGTTGATGATATGATATACTACTGCTACTATGACATGGATTATGTTGTTGATTCATTATGTTTCTTATTGTCATGCTTCCTTGGGAGTGAGAGAGTTTATTGTTGTTACTGATGGGAGATGTATTTTTCTTCTATAGTGTGATGATGATTAGACATAGCATGTGTATAGGGGGAGTTTAGTGCACATATATTCCAGGGGGAGTGTTGTTGTATTTTAGTATTGCACTCTGTTGTTCATCACCTACATATTTTTGTGAATGGAGTTTATGTTTTTGTTGATGTAGCCTCGTGCATGTAGAGGAGTATATAGAACTTTTCCTTGACATTTTTGTCCCTTTTCAATTGTTGTAAGAGGGGGATAATGTGAGAATGTTTGATCAGATGATTGTTTTTGGAATCTATGCTTCTGTGATCCATCATATAAATTGTAAAAAATCTTTCGGTAATAATCACATGCAATGGAACATTGTCAACGTGTTTCGAACCAACCAGTGTGGTTCATCATCAGGACTAGGTGAGAGATCAGATTAGGACATTAATTTTAAATAGATGTAGAGAAGGCTAAATTAGTCGTTAGGAAAAGGACTAGTTTGACTTTTTTTAAATTTTTAAATATATATTATATTATTTAATTAATAACGGCTAGTTTTATTTTTATTATTAAAATATTTGATTAATTTATTCAATTAATTAATAACTTATTAAATAATTATTTAGTAAATATAAATATAAATTTCATATTTTATTTGGTTGATTTAATTATTTAACTATAAAATTTATTTATTTATCCAAACGCGAGGTCAACAATGACCTAAAAATTAAAAATTAAAAATTAAAAAAAAATTAAAAAAATTAAAAATTAAAAATAAAATAAATAAAAATAAATAAAAAATTAAAACAAATAAATTAAAATTAAAAATTAAATAAATCAATCAATAATACTAATAATGAAATGAAAAAATAAATAAATAAAAATAAAGGAACAATAAGCAGGGAAGGATTAAAAAAAAAAAAAATCATGAATATAAGGCACGTATCCAACACCTGCTGATGATCCAACCATCATCTCTATTGAGATTAACGGGAATAGATTAACGGGTCTTTTTTCAATTTCTAAGGCCTCTCTTAGCTTCCGATGATGGAAATGGTCGATCCTAGCAATGACCTTAGCCTCTTCGATGCAGATATGATGGTTAGTCTTTTCTACATGTTCAGCTAGGGCAGACGAGCGAGACCTTCCATGTTTAATGTCAGCAACATGCTCACAAATTCTTTGATTTATAGACTGACCCGTTTCACCAATGTAGGGAGTCCCACAAGAACAAGGAATGATGTAGACACCTTTCCCATCCCTAGGGTCAATCGGATCCTTAACCGATTTGAGAGAGCTGCGAATCGTGTTTAGGGGCTTGAACGAAGAAGACACCTTATGCTTCCTAAGGACCCTAGCAATTTTATCAGTGTTTCCCTGAATGAACGGAAGACGCACACTGCTGGACCAATGGCTAGGGTCTTTATTATTTCTAAATGAAAGACCTTTTTCTGCTTTGAGGAAAGCTTTAAGGCCTTCCGACCTGCTATAACGATTTTTACAAAAGACACTCAACATATGGGACTTTTCTCCCTCAAGGTGAGATTCATCAGATATCCTCAACGTCCTCGTGGCTAAGGTGTTTAGGACACCTAATTTTTTAGCATGGAAATGGTGTGAACTAGCATGAAGATATTGCTCAGTATGGGTTTTCTTTCGAAAAACTTGATGGGAGAAAGTACCATCATCTTTCCTAGAGATAAGAACATCAAGGAACGGAAGACTACCATCCACTTCATATTCCATGGTGAATTTTATGTAGCGCGATTGATCATTAAGAAGAAGGAAAAAAGCATCTAATTTTTCTTTTCCATGCAGCCACACGACACAAGTATCGTCTACAAACCTTTTCCAAAGCTTAGGCTGGAAAAGAGCTGAGGAAAGAGCCTTAGTTTCAAAGTCCTCCATAAACAGATTAGCAACAATCGGGGAAAGGGGAGAACCCATGGCAACACCACATGTCTGCTCATAGAATTCTCCTTCAAAACTAAAGAAAGTGGAGGTTAAGCAGATCCTGACTAAATGGGCCGTATCTGGGTCAGTAATGCGATTAATGACATCAATAGCCTCATTAATGGGGATATTGGTGTAAAGAGAAACGACATCAAAACTGACAGGCCTATCATCAAGATCCATTTTAAAATCCTTCAACTCATTAACTAAAGAAGAAGAATCTTTAACAAAGGAGTTTGAAGGACCTACAAGAGGCTTATGCTTATGGGCAAGATACTTGGTGAGAAGATAAGTGGGACCGCCAATGGTATTAACAATGGGCCGAAGGGGGGCACCATCCTTATGGATTTTGGGAAGACCATAGATTCTTGGAGTAGAAGGGTTGCTTTCAATCAACTTCTTACTCAGAGAGCTCACAGAGCTACTTTTACTAGCCTCAGCGACAGCTTTTGAGATCTTTTTTAAGGTATTTTTAGCAAGTTTTTTGTAGCTCCCACTATTCTCCAAATGATCTAACATTTTCATCTTATAATCCTCCTTATTAAGGATGACAGTTGCACCACCTTTGTCAGCTTTAAGAACAACAATGTCCTTACTATTATTTAAGGATTTTAGAGCCTCAAACTCGAGCTTGCTCAAGTTGCTCTTGGGGGGCTTGGCTTTCTTCAAGAGGACCGCACAATCTTGCCTAATGATATCCTTGGAGGAATCCGGTAAGTTCCCAATACCAAATTCTATGTCACAAATAATATCATGGATGGAGATTTTCCTAGGGGCTAAGGCAAAGTTAAAGCCTTTCTCTAAGAGACTATAAACAGATGGGTCAAAGGTGAAGCTAGAGAGATTGACCACTTTACTATTAGAGTTTTTATAAATGTTATCAATAGAATTATTATTTATATTAATAGAATTACTACTTCTATTATTAAGTTTATCTTTATATTCAGAGGTATTACTAACAATGTTCTCAATCAAATCATTATTTTTGTTATTATAATCATGTTTAGCATTATTACTATCTTCATCATTCTTACTACTATTATCTCTAATAATATTATTTTGGTTATATGTCTTATTATATTCCTATTTACACTATTAGTCACATTACTATCTAAATTAGTTAAAATGATACTAGAGTCATTGCTATTCATATCAATTTTAATTTCATTATAGGAATCTATGTTATGGTTTCTTAAGTTATTAGAAGACTAGACTCTCCATCAAAAGAGGATGCACAATTTGAAGAAAGAGAGAAACCAGAATCACACAGTTCGCGATGGAGGACAGCGGAATCAATGGGCTCACCAGTTAACGAGAATCCACCCAAGTCATCGGTACTCAACAAATGCTCTGGTTGAGAAGAAGACCCGACAGGGATAGTAAGCAAATGAGTGTTGTCAACTGCGCCATCGTTCAATCGAAAAACTGTAGAGGAATGCCGCAAAGCTGAATGGGGAGATCCCTCTAACACTGCCTGTCCATCTAAATCAGAGCCACCGAACGAGTATTCAGCCAGCTGAAATGCAAGCTGCCCTGCCCTTACCGTTTCTCCATCAACGCTGAAAACACTTGCCATTGAGGAATAAGGCGCAGATGGCGTAGGGATAGAAGGCTCAAACCTGGAATGAGAGGGAAGACCTCTAATCACAGGATTCGAGGGAACAAAAATTTGTTCTTAAAGGCAAGCCTTGCTCTTATTCGGTGTGAAATCTCCAAAGTGAGAAGGAATCTTGATCTTTTATCATGAAAGCTACTGTCTTGGCATCTCACTCTATCCAATTCAATTCCAGCGGACGTTTGGACCATAATTGATGCGCGTTCGGCTATTAAATCCATTCGGTGGGAAGCTTTATGGAAAGAGAAAATTTTATTGAAATTCCAAAAGCTTTCGAGGAGGTATTCTCACTCAAATGAGGTTTCGATTCATTCAGCTAGCAAGATAAATTCCGACCAAATCTCGACGCTCAAGTCATGGATTACGGATGTCTCTTCTCCTTCGAATCCTGTGATTAGAGGTCTTCCCTCTCGTTCCAGGTTTGAGCCTTCTGTCCCTAAGCCGTCTGTGCCTTATTCCTCAACGGCAAGTGTTGTCAGCGTTGATGGAGAAATGGTAAGGGCAGGGCAGCCTGCATTTCAGCTGGCTGAATACTCGTTCGGTGGCTCTAATTTAGATGGACAGGTAGTGTTAGAGGGATCTCCCCATTCAGCTTCGTGGCATTCCTCTACAGTTTTCCGATTGAACGATGGCGCAGTTGACAACACTCATTTTCTTCCTATCCCTGTCGGGTCTTCTTCTCAACCAGAGCATTTGTTGAGTACCGATGACTTGGGTGGATTCTCATTAACTGGTGAGCCCATTGATTCCGTTGTCCTCCACCGCGGCCTGTGTGATTCTGGTTTGTCTCTTTCTTCAAATTGTGCGTCCTCTTTTGATGGAAATTATAGTCTTTCTAATAACTTAAGAAACCATAACATAGATTCCTATAATGAAATTAAAATTGATATGAATAGCAATGACTCTAGTAGCATTTTAACTAATTTACAACTAATTTAGATAGTAATGTGACTAATAGTGTAAATAGGAATATTGGTAACATTAATAAAAATTATTTAGTTATAAAAAAAGACTATGACAAATGGCTTAATAATAACACATATAACCAAAATAATATTATTAGAGATAATAGTAGTAAGAATGATGAAGATAATAATAATGCTAAACATGATTATAATAACAGAAATAATGATTTTATTGAGAACATTGTTAGTAATACCTCTGAATATAAAGATAAACTTAATAATAGAAGTAGTAATTCTATTAATATAAATAATAATTCTATTGACAACATTTATAAAAACTCTAATAATAAAGTGGTCAATCTCTCTAGCTTCACCTTTGACCCGTCTGTTTATAGTCTCTTAGAGAAAGGCTTTAACTTTGCCTTAGCCCCTAGGAAAATCCCCATCCATGATGTTATTTGTGACATAGAATTTGGTATTAGGAACTTACCGGATTCCTCCAAGGATATCATTAGGCAAGATTGTGCGGCCCTCTTGAAGAAATCCAAGCCCCCCAAGAGCAACTTGAGCAAGCCCGAGTTTGAGGCTCTAAAATCCTTAAATAATAATAAGGACATTGTTGTTCTTAAAGCTGACAAAGGTGGTGCGGTTGTCATTCTTAGTAAGGAGGATTATAGGATGAAAATGTTAGATCATTTGGAGCATAGTGGGAGCTACAAAAAACTTGCTACAAATCCCTTAAAAAATATCTCAAAAGCTATCGCTGAGGCTATTAAATCAAGTAGCTCGGTGAGCTCTCTGAGTAAGAAGTTGATTGAAAGCAACCCTCTTACTCCAAGAATCTATGGTCTTCCCAAAATCCATAAGGATGGTGCCCCCCTTTGGCTCATTGTTAATACCATTGGCGGTCCCACTTATCTTCTCGCCAAGTATCTTGCCCATAAGCTTAAGCCTCTTGTAGGTCGTTCAGACTCCTTTGTTAAAGATTCTTCTTCTTTTGTTAATGAGTTGAAGGATGTTAAAATGGATCTTGATGATAGGCTTATCAGTTTTGATGTCGTTTCTCTTTACACCAATATCCCCATTAATGAGGCTATTGATGTCATTAATCACGTTACTGACCTAGATACGGTCCATTTAGTCGGGATCTGCTTAACCTCCACTTTCTTTAGTTTTGAAGGAGAATTCTATGAGAAGACATGTGGTGTTGCCATGGGTTCTCCCCTTTCCCCGATTGTTGCTAATCTGTTTATGGAGGACTTTGAAACTAAGGCCCTTTCCTCAGCTCTTTTCCAGCCTAAGCTTTGGAAAAGGTTTGTTGACGATACTTGTGTCGTGTGGCCGCATGGACAAGAAAAATTAGATGCTTTTTTCCTTCTTCTTAATGATCAATCGTGCTACATAAAATTCACCATGGAATATGAAGTGGATGGTAGTCTTAGTTGTGATATATCTCTGGAAAATGAATAATTTTCTCCCATCAAGTTTTTCGAAAGAAAACCCATACTGAGCAATATCTTCATGCTAGTTCACACCATTTCCATGCTCAAAAATTAGGTGTCCTAAACACCTTAGCCACGAGGGCGTTGAGGATATCTGATGAATCTCACCTTGAGGGAGAAAAGTCCCATCTGTTGAGTGTCTTTTGTAAAAATGGTTATAGCAGGTCGCAAGGCCTTAAAGCTTTCCTCAAAGCAGAAAAAGGTCTTTCATTTAGAAATAATAAAGACCCTAGCCATTGGTCCAGCAGTGTGCGTCTTCCGTTCATTCAGGAAACCACTGATAAAATTGCTAAGGTCCTTAGGAAGCATAAGGTGTCTTCGTCGTTCAAGCCCCTTAACACGATTCGCAACTCTCTCAAATCAGTTAAGGATCTGATTGACCCTAGGGATGGGAAAGGTGTCTACATCATTCCTTGTTCTTGTGGGACTCCCTACATTGGTGAAATGGGTTGGTCTATAAATCAAAGAATTTGTGAGCATGTTGTTGGCATTAAACATGGAAGATCTCGCTCGTCTGCCCTAGCTGAACATGTAGAAAATACTAACCATCATATCTACATCGAAGAGGCTAAGGTCATTGTTAGGATCGACCATTTCCATCATTCGAAGCTAAGAGAGGCCTTAGAAATTGAAAAAAGACCCGTTAATCTCAATAGAGATGATGGCTAGATCATCACAAGGTGTTGGATACCTGCCTTATATTCATGATTTTTTATTTTTTTTTAATCCTTCCCTGCTTATTGTTCCTTTATTTTTATTTATTTATTTATTTATTTTATTTTATTTTATTTTATTTTTCATTTCATTATTTTTTTTTTCTATTAATAGTAGTCTATTAACAGTAAAAGTATTGTACAGCGGGCCGAAGCCTTAACATTGCCCAGTGTTGAGGAATTTTAGACAGACAAAACATAGTTTGAGACTGCCCTGCATGAGGGAAACCAGCCTGTAGCAACCACCATTTAAAAAATCCCACGCAGGGGATCAAAATACTATGAATTCTGAAGACTGTCACTGACAAAAACTGGACCATGACAGGAGATGACAGAAAAAACAAAAAACAAGCCCACTGGAGAGGGCAGTGACATAACAAGAAAACCATAAAAGAGAGCAGAATTACTCATCAGGAGCCTCCTGCTCGACCCTGCACCCATAATCTTCTGATTCACCACGATCGTTGGAGATGTCTTCGTCTGAGTGGACCACTATTTTGGAGGGTGGAGTGACCACCAGATCCGCTTGACAGTGTCCAGAGTCTCCCTGCAAAACATCCTTGCTCCCGATGGGCTGGCCCTCCGAACCCTGAAGCGCCTCGTCCTGATTAGTGCGACCAACAAGACCCTGCCCATCCGTAGGATTCTCAGTCTTCTCATCCTGGGGCTCCTCAAGAAAAACTACCGAAATGGCTACAGAGACTCTCGGACTGTTGAGGGAGCAGTCAAATGAGAAGAGAGCGGTGTGGGATTGAGCTGGCAGTGCAGAGGATGAGGGAGAGTCCAATCTGCGTCCCGAACGGAGCAAACGACCATGGAGAAGACGGGGAAGGCTATCCGAGGGGGAAGAAATCTTTGAAGGCGAGCTAGAAGGGGAAGGCGAACGCCTCCTAGTGCTTCTGGTGGACCCGCGCCTGCAGCGCATCCTTTGCCTTAGTCTTGGCATGCTTGCAGTGGAATTGGGACTAGAACTCCAGAGAGTTGAAGTGTTGACCGGGGGCTGCGTCGGAAGAGTATTCAGAAAGACTGTGGCCGACATGCAGGAACCAGAGAGAGAGATATGAATGTTATCACCGAGCTCCAAACAAAAATTGTTGCGGCTTCTCTTGCCAGTGGTGGTGCGCTCATTTGCCTTACCCGCATCAGGATGGCACCCCCAGTTCACCGGCGCTGGGGAAGACAGGGCCATGGCATTTAACAGTTCTTCTCTGCAACGGGAAATCTTCGACAATGAATAACCATTCAATTGAGCCTGATATGAATCTATAACACAGCAGTCGAGAATGCCTCGAGGATCTGCTTCCGGATTGTGATGTGCGCCCATTTTAATTTTCATTAAGTCCAGCATTAACACTTATCAGGTGGGATTGACGTTCCTCTTGCGAGAAGGCAGGTGGCCTCCCGTCTGGTATAACCTCCATCCCATCATCGCCATTAACCACTCCAGCACCCGCATCCGGGAGATTCGCCTCATCGTGAACCAGATTTTGGCAATTCCTTCTTTGTTCATTGTCCTGAATTATGTCGAGCGTCCCTGTTATGAGATTGCGCTCACAGTCAACACCCAGGTTGGCAAGAAGATCCGCAACTTTGTTGCCATCCCTTCTGGTGTGCTTGAAGAGGAGGGCCTGGTTGTAATGAAGCCATCTCTCAATTTTCTCCAAACGAGCCTCCAGTCGCCAACTGTTAGCAATCTTTTGCGCCTGAGCCCCATTAAGGAGTTGGGTGGCCATATTGATGAGGATTTGTGAGTCTCCCTCAATCTCAAGAGGATGCAGCCCCTGTTGTTGAGAGAGGAGAAGCCCTTGCCATAATCCCTCCAGCTCCGCCAAGTTATTCGTGTCCCATCCAATACTTCCCAGGTAAACAACCATGGGTGAGCCTGTGTGGTCCCTTATAATGCCCCCGAAGCCTGCCTTGCCTGGATTCCCTTTTGAAGCACCATCGAAGTTGAGATTGTAGGTGTTCTTAGGAGGAGGAGTCCAAGAGTGTGTGGTGTTGTCAGTTTTGGGGCATGTGTGCCTCTGCTTTCCAGGTTGAAGCTGAAGCCCCCAATTCTCCCATATGGCTTTTTCCTTAGCCAGAGTGGGGTAATCCTCTGTGCTCCAAGACTGCAGAGCTAGAGTTTCAGTGAGATTGAGACAAAATTTTCTCCAGATGATGTCTATTGAAGTCCTCTGATCCTTGAAAATGTGTTTGTTTCTCTCATTCCAAATAGTCCAAAGGAGAAGGCCTGGGATTATTCTCCATAGATGATTGAGAATTTCGCTCTTGAAAGGATTTTGATGCCAGTTGTGGATGGAGCTTCTTATATCAATATCAAGCCTGCAATTCCTTTGGCACCTAAAACTAACTTTCTCCCACATTTGAGTGGCAAGAGAGCAAGAAAAAAGGAGATGCTGTTGTGTTTCTTCAGTCTCACAGCAGTTGGGGCATATTGAGGGGCCATGGAAGTTTCTCTTCCGAAGATTATCCCATGTGAGGATTCGTTGATGTCCAAGGAGCCAAAGGAATAAAGCTACTTTAGGCCAGACCCCTATACTCTAAATTCTGCTCCAAAGAGGATCCTTGGGCGTGGGGTCCGAGCTGATGATCTTATAGGCTTCCTGAGTGGAAAAAGTACCTTTAGGAGTGTGACCCCATCTGAGTATGTCCTTGTCATGCGATATTCTGATGCATCGTGTTTTGAGTTCAGCAGTGATAGCATCTCTGGCTTGCTCATCTGTGCTCCTTATTATCCTTGCTGCATGTTTCCATTGCCTGTAACCCTGCTCAGCAGTGTCCTCCCATTGTTGTTGAACTGTTTCTAACTGTTGCATGTCCCAATCTGGTTCAGTGGAAGGACTGTAGGTGTTGATGAGTTTTGGAAGTTGTTCCCAGGAGTCCGTCCGGAATCTGGTCGAGCTTCCATTTCTTACCTCCCAAAAACTGTGCTGTTGTATAAGTAAGTAATGTTGTTTTGCCGCGTTCCAAATTATGGAACCTTTCTCCCCTGGATTAAGTCTGATGAGTTCTTCCTGGGGTCGATGATGTGCATATTTGGCTTTCCAGAGAATTGCCCAGGGCTTATTGGGGGCAGTGAGCCAGTTCCACCAAATTTTTGCATTCATAATGGCATTGCTGTGGAAAGGATCCCGAAGTCCTATTCCTCCTTGATCTTTGGGTTTGCAGACTTTTGACCATTGAACCAGTGCCCATTTGCGGTTGGTGCCTTTGGATCCCCATAGGAAGTTCCGTTGCAGGGCTTTGATTTTTTTGAGGACCCATTTGGGCGCCGCTAGGATGGAGAAAAGGTATAGAGGCATGGCCTGAAGCACCGCCTTAATGAGAACCAATCTGCTAGCTATATTTAAAGATCTAAGTGTCCAAGAAGAAAGACGAGCTTCCAGTTTTTCCAAGAGCTTGTGCCAGGAAGCATGCTTGAGGGTGGAGGCTATAAGAGGGGCACCCAGGTAAGTGGAGGGAAGAGTGGCTATAGAGAAGCCAAGTATACGGGTGATGGCAGATTGAGTTAGAGGAGGAGTATGAAAAAAGAAAATCTGGGATTTGGCATTATTTATGCTGGCTCCAGAGGCAGCAGGAGAATCATTCAGCAGAGATTTTATCTTAGTGGCTTCTTGAACGGAAGGGTACCCGAATACCATATTATCATCCACGAACTGTTGGTGTGTGATAGCCGGCGAATTGTGAACAGAGATACCCTAGATTTGCTGGGTTCTGAGGGCCGAAGAGAGATGGCATCCCAGACCTTCCGCCATCAAAACGAACAGGAAGGGGGATAGGGGATCCCCTTGTCTGATGCCTCTTGTGGGGCTGAAAGTTCGAGAGGGAGTCCCATTTATAAGGATTGAGAAAAACGAGGAGGAGATAAGACTATAGACCCATCGAACCCAAGTAGGGGAGAAACCAAAGGCAGATAACACTTTTTGAATGTAGGTCCAGCTTAATTTATCAAAGGCTTTGGAAAGATCAATTTTGAGGATCATACCTGCATGTTTGGTGTGCTTGAGAGAGTGAATGATCTCATGAGTATGGATAATGCCATCCAGAATTTGCCTGCCCTCAACGTATCTAGATTGCTCAGGCGAAACAAGCAGAGGTAGGAGCGGTTTTAATCTGTTGGTGATGACTTTTGAAATGACTTTGTAGATTACGTTGCATAAGGCAATTGGGCGGAATTTGTCAAGCAAACTGGCGTCTTCTTCTTTAGGGATTAGGGCAATGAAAGTTGCATTTAAATAAGGGAGAAGCCAATGCATTGCGCGCGATTCTTCCACCACCATCCACACTTCCTCACTGATGAGGTCCCAAAAATTGTGAAAGAAGGTGGCTGTGAAGCCATCAGGGCCAGGTGCCTTCCCATCTTTGAGTTGCTTCATGGCTATATCCACTTCCTGCCGAGAGACTGGGCATAACAGGAGCTGGTTATGCTTGTCAGTGATTATCCTGGGAATGTTTTGGATTATTTTGTCGATGGCCGGCCCTCTGTCCATAGGAGGTTCTTTGTGTACAGCCTGAAAGTGATTAATGAACGCCTGCTCGATCTATGCATGGTCTTCCACCTTTTCCCCCTCTTGATTCCTGATTGTGGTAATTGTATTGTGCATTCGTCTTTGAATGGTGGTTCTGTGAAAGAATTTGGTATTTCTTTCACCTTCCTTCAGCCATCGAATTCTGGATTTCTGCCGCCAAAGGATTTCCTCCTGCTTTGATCTTTCCTCTAGTTGGGTTTTTAGCCGCTTCTCCTTCTCCATTAATTCTTTCGTGTAACCATTAGAGATGATCTGCTGCTGGAGAGCCAGCATTTCCTTGTTTAGGTCCTGCTATGCCTGGAAAATGTTGCCGAAGGTAGTGTGATTCCAGAGTTTGATGTGGGATTTGAGGCTTTTGAGTTTACGCTGGAACTGGTACATTTTTTACCCTTCAGGCGGCACGAAATTCTTCCACCAAGAGTTGATGAGATCCTTGAAGGCGGGGTGATTCAACTAGAAAGCCTCAAAGCGAAAAGGGCGCCTTTTAGAATCCCCCAGTCTTTGCCATTGTAAGGAGATGGGCCAATGGTCAGATCCATTGAGTGGAAGGATAGAGGTTGAGATATCACCACCTAAATGGACTACATTGTCTGAGATTAGAAATCTATCTAGCTTTGAAGCTATATGTTGGCGTCCTGCTCTGCGATTACTCCAGGTATAAATACCGTTACTGTACTGCAGATCTATCAGCAAGTTTTTATGTATGAAGTCTTTGAAGTGGCTGCTTTCTGGCTCTAGTTTGGCTCTTCTTCCCATTTTTTCCCCCAGTTTTGTGATCATATTGAAGTCACCGCCTAGAATCCAGAGAGGATGAATTCTAGCATTGTTGAGCTCTCCCATCGTATCCAGTAGAGCCATTTTACTGCCTGCTTCCTGTGGGAAGTAAACATTAGAAAGATGTCCATGGATATTGGTGCCTATGATATGAAAAGTGGCTTGGATGAAGTGATGGGAGGTGTGAAAATCAGAGAGCGAGATAGCTTGGGTGTTCCAGGAAATGGCTAGCCCTCCAGAAGCTCCTGACACATCTACTTCCACCAAATGGAAACTAGGCCATGCTCGAGAGAGGATGTTGCCGAGAGTGCTACTATTACATTTGGTCTCCTGTATGAAGAAAATCTGAGGTTGTTCCAACTTTATCATATTTTTTATCATTCGGAGTTTCCCTGGACTGTTTAGTCCTCTTACATTCCATGAAGTGAGCTTCATAGTTCACTGTGGGAAAGAGGCTTGTAGTACTTTGTCAGCTTTGCATATCTTCCTGATTCGACCAGGATTTTTCCCACTGTGATTGTTCGTTCCAGATCAGTTTTCCTACCTCGTTTCTTGGAGTCCTTGTGAGGTTGGTTGCCATCCCATCTGCTGCCTGGCTGTATTCCCAACTCTCTTTGTCTGAAAGCTCTGGAGATGATCACCTCCAGCTTGTCTAACTGTTGCTTTGGAATCTTGTCAAATTCCTTTTTCCTGCAGGCTTGTTCTAGTTCAAAAATGTCAAGCCCGGTCAGATCAATGCTTTCTAGTTCTTCCTCCATGCTTTGTGCTTGATTGTTGTCTCCAGAGTGTTGTGTGGGAATGCAATCCACATCCATTCCATTCGATTTCCAATCTAGGTCTTTCAAATTCTCTTCAGTTGTATTCGCCTGAGCCCGCAAGGACACATGGATAAGGTTAGGGTTGGGTGGAGGGGGTGGCGAGGAAGCCTTGGTCACGAGGGGTGTTAACTGATCAGCTTGGGGAGGGTTCTCGGGAGCAGAGGCAAGAGCTTCGAAGCTATTACTGGTAGAGGGGTTTGAGGAGGTCGGTGTAATGGGTTTCTTCCCATTGGGGGGTTTCTTGTGAGATCTTCTACGGTTGGTGACTTTGGTAAACCCCTCAGGTACAGACTCATCGGGGTGATCCGAGGCTTGAGGCTTAGCATTGAGAGGGAAATCCCTAAAGAGATGCCCATGGATGTGACATTTTCGGCATCGGAAGGGAACATGGTCAAAATCAAGAGGTTGGATCCATTCAAAATCGTCATGATAGAGGCTTACCGAATTTGGTAGGGCTTTGTCCAGTCGCATATAGACACAAATGCGAGCGTAGGAGGTGTATCGACGCAGCTTCGTTTCCTCCGCAATTTTGATGAACTCCCCTAATCCCTGAGCAATGTCTTTGAGAAAATCCTCGTCCCAGTATTCCAAAGGAAGCGAGTACAATCTTATCCAGACAGGAGCCCAGCTGAAATCCTCCTTGTCTGGGTTGAATCTTTCTACCCAGTCTCTTAGGTAGAGGCCAGCTAAGTTGAAGAAATACGGTCCTTCATCCAAAACTCTGTTACGATCTTCAATGCAGATGAAAATGGCCGTGAAAAAGCCCTTGGGGCCAAGTTGGAGGGTGACCTGCCCTTTTGGTTTCCACTTGGCCGCTATCCACCCATGCAGGGCTTTTTTCGTGGGCCAAAAACTGATAAATTTACCTATCAGGGCATGATCCTTCATGTACTGGATCCGTCCATTGATTCTGTGGCTGGGTAACTCGATTTTGGGCCTCTCGGCCGCTATCGGCTTGCAGGTGGTCGACTTCACCTGGGGCGTTTCATTTTTCCCAGATTCTTCTTCCTATACCTCTTTTTCCTTGTTAGTTGCAACAACTTGCGCTTCAGAACAATTATTGACCTCAGTCTCCAGATTCTTTTGGTTCGAAGTCGTATGCTTTGTATTTTCCTAAGCGGATGATTTGTCGTGAGGTAAGGGGGAAGAGCTATCGCCTCCCCCCAACGGGCCTACCATTGCAGGTGAACCAACACCAGTCCACTGCAGATCGACAGGAGCGAGCCAGTGGAAAGGCTCAGAGCATTCAGAGTGTGTCGGCGCAGATGCAGGGGCAGAGCATAAACCCTAGTAGCGTCTTCCCGTATCCTTTGTCCATGAGAGATTTTTTCATTTCATTATTAGTATTATTGATTTATTTATTTAATTTTTAATTTTAATTTATTTGTTTTAAAATTTATACTTATTTATTTATTTATTTATTTTTATTTTTTATTTATTTTTATTTTTTTATTTTTTATTTTATTTTATTATTATTATTATTATTATTATTATTATTATTATTATTATTATTATTATTATTATATATATATATATATATATATATATATATATATATATATATATATATATATATATATATATATATATATATATATATATTTTTTTTTTTTTAAGTTTATTGTTGATTTTTTATTCGAACCTCGCGTTTGGATAAATAAATAAATTTTATAGTTAAATAATTAAATCAACCAAATAAAATATGAAATTTATATTTATATTTACTAAAAAATTATTTAATAAGTTATTAATTAATTGAATAAATTAATCAAATATTTTAATAATAAAAATAAAACTAGTCGTTATTAATTAAAAAATATAATATATATTTAAAAATTTTAGAAAAGTCAAACTAGTCGTTTTCCTAACGACTAATTTAGCCTTCTCTACATCTATTTAAACTTAATGTCCTGATCTGATCTCTCACCTAGTCCTGATGATGAACCACACTGGTTGGTTCGAAACGCGTCGACAATGTTCCATTGCATGTGATTATTACCGAAAGATTTTTTACAATTCAGATGATTGTTTCAGCTGAGGGGTTGACATCAATTCCAAAGGTGGATATTGTTGGAATTTATGCGTGTTGCGGTATTGCAAATGTGTGGTTGGTTTTCATTGATTTCAACCTGATTTCTTGGGTTGCAAGTGTGTTGGATATGCATGTGTATATTTGGTTGCAAGTGGCTTGTGTATGTTTGAGGTGTAGGTGGTCCTTGGCATGTCTAATAGCCTAAACTAGCTTGGAGATGTGATGTATGGTCCTATGTCATGATGATTTGGATAATGGTGTGTTGCATTAGCATGGATTCCTTCCATGGTGATGGTATTATTGATCATGTTGATGCATACAATATTGGTGGATGATACAGAGTTTATAATTGAGGAGTCTTGATGATTAAGTCTCCTTGGTCTCCATGTTCCCAATTAGGTCTCCTATGATGATGATGTTATACCTTGGGCTTGGAGAGGATAAATATTTGCAATTAGATGCTTGATATTTTTGTACAGTTGTTGGAGGATTTCTAACATGTTCAATAGCTGGATATTGTTGGTAGAGATATCTTAGAGAGTTTTGATGGATCAAATATTTGTTTTGGATGTTGGTTGGAATCCTAGTCAACCTAGTTTGATTTGTGATGTTGTTGAGGATATTACAGTGGTTTGGTGAAGTGTTGTAGAGATGTCAAAGACTTATAGAGGTGCTACATAGGCTGGTCAAGTTCTGGAAGAAGATTGGGCAAGTTTTGAGTTGAGGAAACATGTTTTGGAGTCTCCTCCTCCATACTCGCATGCATGATGGGTACACGGAGTTGTTTTAGGTTCTAGTCACTAAAATAGAAGCCTATGGGACTGGTTATAGCTTTAGTCTCATCGATGATAGTGCTAAGGGATCGACTCCAGTTTTTTCACGAGTTTTTCTCGACATTCATTAAGTTGATCAAATAATTTTGGTGTTGTGGAAATGTTCTTAGTCAAAAATTTCTGAAATATGGTTGGAAAATATCATGGGGCATATAGAAGCTGATCAAGGTTGTGTTAGACTCCTATACCAATAGGTGTCATATTTCATGATTGTCTTATTGAACTATGGAATATGTTCAAACCTTTTTCTTGAGCAAAGGTGTTCCATATTCTTGAAAAACCAAAAAATCAAAAAATTTTAAAAATGTAAAGAGGGTATACCCTAAAAGAAAAATCAAAGGGTAAGAAAAAATAAAGTGGTCAAAAAAGTGAAAGAAATGAACCCCAAACAAAAATAGACCAAGGAAAGTGTGCAAATCCAAATGCCACTACTATTTCATTTTTGTAATAAAGCAATTGTGTGCAGCTTGTCAAACTTTTGCCACAATTTATGAAGAGTCAAACTGTTTAAACTTGACTAATTCATGTTTCAATTTCATGTTGTAGAATAGAGAATAAATATCTGACCAAACAGTTTAATCTTGGCAGATAAGTAGATAGGTAGAGTTAATAAAAGGTGCTCAACAGTTTAATCTGAGCCCTTGGATGTAATAAGGGTAGAATTAGATAGATTTGCCTTGTAAAAAGAAAAGATTGAAAAGGGTTTGCTAGTCTAAATGCACCCTAATAAAGAAGAGAAAATGGTAGTAGTAGATAGGGTAGGTAGATGGTGTTGCAAAGTTTTATCTGATGAATGATGTTGCTACATGTTTTTTATCCTTTACTTTCATCACAAATACTGAAGCAGGAAATACAGTGGAAAATCACAACAAGCAAAGTCAAAATCATTAACTTCCCTCATTACTTTCCCCTTAAAGGTTTTACTAATTTCCCCCAAAGTACTAAGGTATTTGGAGATCAAAGGGGCTCAAGGCATTTCCTTGACTTTTGGAGGGACCGGACCCTCGGCCTAATGATCAAAAAGACCTAAGTACTTGAGATAATTCATCATTATAATCATTCACCTTTAACTTTTTCCTAAGTAAAATCCTATTTTACTTAAGGAAATCATGCAAAATTCCATAAAAATCCCTCAAGATAACTTGCTATTCTAAGTTTAAGTGTTGAAGATAAGATATTGCAATTTACTTCAGAAGTTGTCACTTTCCTAGATGTGCAAAGTATTTTGAGTTCCCTTGTCCCTTTGTCATATTAATGTTTTACTCTATTTACTAAATCCCTAGTGAAATGCCTTATCCTAAGTATATAACTCCTTTTTTATAAATATTCCAAAAACCCCTCTATTATGTTTTAACCAAAGTATTTACTTCCCAAATATTCATTAAAAACCTGCTTCATACGCCCTTTGGTTAAATATACCTTTATATTATAGTCCCGCCCCTTATGGTAGTTAAATAATGTTTATCTATTACCATATAATAAAATAAAAAACAAATATACGAAATAACGTTTAAACATATGATTTATGTGTTTAACACAAAAATATAAATAAAACCCGAAGTTTTATTTTCAAAACTAAAGCTTTGGAAAAGTCCCTATGCCACCGTGGTTCATCCACCTGGCATTCCACCCGACATTTCAAACATAATTAAAACCCGCGCGCACAATTCATTACCTCGACCCTTTATAACCATGGAATTAGTTAATTATCTGAATTAATTAATAACCATACTCTCCGCCTATTAGACGCCCCCCGGGATGATTAATAAAGTTAATAACGTATAAAACCCCGCCGAGCCCGCGCAATAACTATCCCACCATCTCTCCGTTCTTTCAACCGTCGGATCACTCCTTTACAGATCTACGGCTGACACTTATTCCGCTACCCGTCCCAGGTCAGCACATTAACGTGCGGGGGATTGGTGGTATTTGACCAGTCCTCCGTCCACGTGTCGTGACTCTAATGGAATCGTTGCCCGCTCGTCTAATACTACTCTTGTCCATAAGCGGTGCGGGGATTACCGCTTACCGCCCGGCCCTCCTGCCCCACGTCAGCCCGTACTAGTATGACGTTACTCCTCGAAAAACTAAAAATCCCTTTTACTTGTAAATAAAACCAATTTTTCATGTTTTTCCCGTTATTTTCGTTATTGAAAACGACTGCGCTTTCTGCTACGATTTTCAAATTTCCGCTGAAATCTATTGTTCTATCTGATTTCGCTCCAAGATTCCACTGCACCTGTGTTCGAGTACCCTCCTGCCATCGCCTGATATCTGTTAAAAACCAGCTTTCATCCAAGAATAGGTATTTATCCTATTCCGCCCCGAACTGCAAGTAAAACTCTGTTTTCTTTGTTTTTCGCTGAATCAGTGTTTAAATCATATTCCAAAGATCATTCCCTGAGTTTTACAACTATAAATTATTCCCCTGAACTTTCAATTGTGCCAATTTCCTTCAGTAAGGTCAAAATCACGCCCGGCCTGTGAAGAAAACCAGAAACCTCCGTTTTGAATCCACAAGAACCAAAATGGAGGCCCCGGCAGCTTTGAATATAACTCCACTGAATGCCCCTCACCGTGAGTTGGAATATTTACCTTTGGTAGATAAAGATTTCCAAATTAAAGACTTGCATTTTGATGAAAGTCCCCTTCTGATTTATTGTCGCTGCAGAGACGAATACTCAAAGGGGCAAGATCTCATTGGGTTGTGGGAATCCAATCTCCCAAGGTATCTCATCCCTTCAGTCATTTTTTTCCCAGAAATCATCCACTATTGCCATTCAAACTATGATCCCACTCAAAGGGCTGTAATAGCTCCTGATCAGAGTGTTCTGTTTCCCATTACTCCCCAGGCCATCAATGCAATGCTACACTTTGAACCAGACCAAGAACTAGCACCGTTGTCTATGGAAGAATTGATTGAGAAGACTAGGCAATTAACCCCAGAAAAGCTAAAATCCATGTGCCAAAATTTCATGTTGCCTGAACATCAACCTAAGGGGCCTCCTCCCTACGGTTTTTATTATTTCAATAAATTGGGAAGGCTCATCCTGAATATGATATCTTTTGTCTTGGGATTCAATACCAGTGAATATGTGGATGAAATAACACTGGTTTTACTATCTATCTTTACTCTTGGTCAGCCTCCTGAAGTTAAATATGACTTTGCCTCTTTCATAGCCAATAAGATCCATGATCAGTTCATGAGGCTAGATGATGAGAAAGTTTTCAAATATTCCTCAGTTATTTATCATCTCATTATCTTCTATCAATCAGAAAAGTTCCCTTTCCCTGTTAAAAAGCTTGATGTCAAGGGAAACCCCAGGTCAGTTATATTTTGGTCTCCCATAATTCATTCTTCCTCTGACTCCCCCTATTCCTACACTGAGTTCATTGATCAGTTTGTATATCCTGCAACAACCTTATTGACAGGAATTCCCCCCCCCCAAGGCTCAGTAATGAAATAAAGAAGGCCTTGCAGCTTTCAAGGACTTATAAAGTTGGAGATTGGTATTTATATCAAAACCATACAGTCATCAGAATTTATGGATGTGAATTACATCCATTCAGGTTGCCAAGATATGTGCCCATGAGGATTTTTTCCTTGGAATATTTCAGGCAAATGAATAATTCGGATGTGATCCATTTTTGTAGTGTGAAGAAGAAAGCCCAATTAAGGATCAAAAGTCAATTAGGTCCTTTCATCTGCAACTCTAGGGAGGCCGAGAGAGAGGCAGAAAATATATTACAAAGCAAGTTCCAAAGAACTTTTCGTTGGGTTCCTTATGACCCATTTGGATTCATTTGTGAAAAGAGATTAAAGAATAAATCATCCCCTTATATACACCACAAGATTCCCGAACTAGAACAATATGCCAATCAAGATGAATGGGTTGAAGGAACACTTGTTGAGGAAGAAAGTGAAGCTGACAAAATGAACAAAATTATGAAAGATCTCGAGAAGAAGTATGACCTAGAATCTTGTGGTCAAGTGCAGGTACCCCACATTGGCACTTCTTCAGCAGCAACTCTACAGCAGACATTACAGGAAAGCAGTTCATCAGTTGTAGCAGAACCAAAGGGCAAAGGAAAGGAACCTAAAATCCAGGTCATTGAAACTTTAGTCATGGCAGAGAAACCTCAAACTTCCAGAGCACCCGATCAATCACAGGTTTCTCCCACTCAGGTAAATCATCCACAAGTTCCAGAGTTACAAACTCCATCAAATGTGGAAATAGGAAAGAAAAGGCAAGTTCCAGATACCACACCTCCTAAAGAGTCCTCAGGAATACATCAAGCCAAAAAACAGAAACCAGATCCACTTCCAGATGTGGAAATCATAGATGAGATGTTTGATGATGGAAGAGAAGACAGTCAACTAACTGGTTCTGTTAGTGTGACCCATACAGAGCAGAAAGGAAAAGCTTTGCAAAAGCAGTTGAGTACTGAAGTATCCTCCTTTAGGCCACCAAAAACAGATACAGGGGATATAAAAATAACTTTCATTAATATAAATGCAAAGAATGATCCATTAAGAATGAAGGTATATGATCAATATTTGAAAATGGCTCCACATAATCAGGAAAGGTTAATGTCAGCATTTGACATTTCACAAGGCAAAATGATGATGAGCCACTTCAAGTCAAAGGTGCCAAAACCCATGACAGCAGCAGATTATATTCGAACAAATTTTGAGGTCCTGGCAAAGGACATTCATCCTTTGGACCAGATAGAGCTGCATAAACAAACTGGGGAAATGGTATATTCCACTCTTACTAATAAAGCCATGGCAGCTCTAACACTGCAAGATTCTTTGAATAACACAAGCGCCCAATTGCAAATTGAAAAGGCCTCTTCTCAGGCCAAAGATAACAGAATAAAGTCTTTGGAAGACATAATCATTAGCTTGGGGCACAACCCCAAAGATATTAAAAGCATTGAGGCACTAATAAAGAATAAAGACGATGACATAGCTGCACTGAGAAAGCAGCTGAAATTTCCAGCCTCAAGACATCCCCAGACCCAAGAAGTTCTAAAGGGGAATTCACAGGAAGAAATAATGGAGTTGCTCCTAAATATGACTGAGCGACTAAGTGAAACAGAGAAGGAATTGGAACAAGATTTGCAGGAACAGGAAGCTATCAGGAAGACATCAACCACAGGTACTACAAAAACAGGTCAGCTAACACAGCCAGCCCAGGTAAACACTTCTGGTTTAAGTTCTGATGAATTGATAAAGCAAATGGAAAGTTTACAACTAAGGGTCACAGAACTTCAAACCACAAAGTTACAATTAAAAGATTTGGAGCAGAAGTATGATACATCTAAGAAGACAGTTGCTGATCATACCAGGGAAATTAAAAGATTAGACAAATTAGTTAAGGCTTTGGAAAAAGATCTTTCATTGGAAAAGCCTTTAAAGGAAATAAATGAAATTCTTTGGGGTAATATCATTGAGTTAATAAAGGGTATTTGGCCCTCTGTTCAAGCAATTTTTGAACAAAATGATTTGGTTAAAATAGCTCAAGAAGAAATATACAGGACAAGAAATGAATTGAGAGGCAGGCCTGAGCAGGCCAATCAGCTTATTCAATTTTTAAACACCCGGACAAAGCAACAGCTTGCAGTACTAGGGATTGAGGACAGGACCGGCACAGTTTTGGAAATAAAGAGAGTTTTTATCAAAAGAACTTTCATGCAGAATTTAGAAAGGAAGTGCTCAGATATTTTGGTTGATATCAATATTTTCAGAGAGAAATTTCAGGCTTTGTTGGACAGTGGGTTACCAAGTCCTATGCTCTCAGAGGATCAAATAATGGACTTGGAAACCTATGTAAAGAAAATAAATACTCATGCTCAAAATACAGCTGCTTGTTCTATTAGTTTACCAGAGTCAACATTACCAACAGGGAGAAATATCTATGATAGAGTGAGGAATTTATTTCATCTGGAGCATGAAATAAAGTATCTGTTTCCTAATGAGCCCACCTTTTACAAACTCACCGAAGCAGATGAGACATTGAGAAAACTCAAAAGAACTATGATACCAGATGATCAATGGTGGAAAGAATTATTGGAAATTCTATAAAATTTATCTTCAGGATGAGAATTTTATCTTTACTATCAGGTAAAAGGATAAAAATGAGTACAGATGAAAGAGTATCAGTTGAACAGGTTAAAGAGTATCCGTAAAGACAAAGAGTATCAAACAAGCCAAAGAAATCACTCCAAGGGACAGCACCGAGCCCTATTTCAGCACTTACCTCCAGCACATCAGCAAAATAAGGAAACAGCACATCAGCAGTTGCTTATTATTCTATCCACGAGACCATTTGTCTCCTGTTTATTTGTAAATTACTCCTTAGTCAGCCTAGATTATTGGCTAGGTTAGTATGAGATTTTTTCAAGTTTTTCTTGTATAAATAAACCCTCAAAGGAAGTATTGAGGGTGGATTCTATTACTTTGCTGTAACATTGAGATTTTCGGAATAAAAGCATTTTGGAGAAATTTATTCGTGGCTTACTGGATGACGATTTGAAGCACAGGAATTTTTGCAGGATTCATGTGTTGGACTACAGTTCAATAAGTCTTTCTACTCTTTGTCTTAAGTTTTATATCAGTTTATAATATCATTATATCCATTTCTGAATAATTTACATAAAGGGTTGAATCAGAATTTACTTAATTGTACTCTGATTTCAGATGTGATTGTTCTTAATGTTTTCCTCTAAATTGGCTATAAGCACGAATTCTTAAATGCTCTTGCTTTGCTAATTTAAACATTGTTGATTACTATAATAAAGAATTCTTCATTGCTCTTTGTTTGTAGTCATCTCATTTCTTTCTTTTTGAACATGGTGAAAGATTCTTAACTGCCTTTCATCCCTTCAAAACCATCCCATCCACTTTAAATTTTAAGGATTGTTCTCTGTCTAGCTACCTTGCCCTGTAAAGCCATCTTGTGTGTAGAATAGAAATCCAGTAAAGCCATCCTTTGACTCCATAGCCCAATGGACTGAAAATCATCAACCTTGCCCTTAGTCAACGGATTCCACCATTCAAACAAAATCAAACTCTTGGATCTATAACTAGCCTAAAAACTTCTAAGAACAAAGATAAATCATAAAGAGAGAGCCCTCTCTGGATGCAGATTGGCTAGATTCTGCATCTGAAGGTTGGTTTGTGGTTACCTCGGGTATACTTTCCTCTTACACAACTTCTAGGAAAACCTGAGTGATAACAGGTTGAATATATCAAAGGGCTAGTGGAGTTAGTGATTGATTCTATAAAGAAGTCTATCTCAACCCAATATGAAGCATGTGAAAAGGATTGTTGAGTGATGCATAACCTGTAGCATTTACTGAGTTACTCAACACAGAAAAATGATAAATAAAAGAAGGTTGTGAGTCTACTTAGTTGGTTTGTTGGAGAGTGAGTGAGTATACTATTGTGTTAAAATTTTGAGTGAGTTGAGTATGAAATAGTTTCTCACATATTTTATACAGAGATATATCAGAGATTTGTGGGAAAAAATTATTAATATAGTTGGGAAGAAGGTTCAGAATTTGTGTTTTGGTTGTGGTAGAAATTTGGAAGCCTTGAGGTGTTCCTGAGAACAGTATTTTAAAGTGTGTAGAAGTAAAGAAATTCCCTCCTCTAGGTCAGAATTATGATTCATATTTAATTATCAGAATGCTAGAGATGTTGGGTTTATTATGTTGAGCGAATTGAGAACCGAGTCTGAAAATGAATGAAACGTGGTTCGCATGGAGGATTTTAAGGCATGGAGGCTTCAGCATAGACCGTGATTTGGTTGATTCAGTAGTATGAATATTTTTGTCCATACAATAGGATTTGTACAGTGTTATGGTGGTAGGGTGAGGATGATTGTGTTGAAGGCTAGAAATTGACTGCCTGGACATCGGCGAATACCACCTGGTCGGGAGCTTAAAAAAACTCCTTTTCCATTGAAATTAGTGGGTCTGACTAGGGATATAGGGACCATTCTTCCGTTTAAATAGATTTAATAATAACAAGAGGAATGAAATCAAATTGATGGAGTGATTTTAAAACTAATGATAAAACTAAAACTTATTCTAACTATTTTCCGAGATAAAAAAATTTGTTAATGTGATCTAATAGAAACATTTCACAAAGTATAAAATAATATACATCATTCCACACTATAATAAAAATAAAGCATGCATAAGAAACTCAATTAATTAAATAGTTAATTAATTTAGTTGATTAAAACTCAATCAGATAAAATATCTCGTTATTTCATATATAACTACAAATCGTTCAATATTTCATATCAATAGTGACAATGATACATTTTTTTCAAAGTAACTTATATAACGAAAGAAAATAAAGATAAAATAAATATATATTTCAATAGCACAAAGATAATAGTACTTGATGCATCAGTGCTCTCTATCTAAAAAGGATAACTTTCAGGCTCAGCTTTTAATCAGATAACACTTGATCAAACAATAGTGCAAGTTCAAAGCTATCTTTTCAAAATTTGGGACCCCTTTCTAAATGTATGAGAGGGGTTTAAATAGTCTATTAATATTACAAAAATAGAAAACTTGTAAAAGAAGTTTCTATAAAACCTTGAAAAACTTAAGCTAAGATAAAAGACAACAAAATAGTAATTAGTTGCAACAATATTCATGACTGCTTCCTAGGTCCATTCTTCATTTTTTTATTTGAGGTTGTAAATTTGTATCATTGGCTTCAGCTGGGGGGGATGCATTGGATGCATATGCATCTGTCTTGTGAGCACTGCATCATTAAGTGCTGGAAAAAGTTGCGTTGCGGAATTTGAAAGACACCTCAGTGTGAGCCACTGACCATGCAGTTTTACTAGGAATTGCCAATAACCTTCCAATTTTACTTTGGATAATATTTTAATCTCTTGAGTCATCCCTCTTGATTCTTCTTTCCAAGACTGCTTCAATACTATGGCATCTGGAAAATTATTCTTTGGACAGTCTTGTATCTGATTGCCTTGTATTAAAGCATCAAAGATGTATTCAATGAGATTTGATGGAATATTCCTAGCTCTGATGATTTCCATCTCTACACTTTTCATTTTAATATCCCAATCACCGAATAAAATATTCTTCGCAATTCTTATTATGGGAAGGTTGGCTACTCTCCTTTCTGTACCATCCTATCAATATATGAAAGCAAAGATTTTTTCGTTCACCTCTTCATAGAAGGTTCTCAACTCTGAAAGTTGGGTGACTAATGAATCACTGTTTTTAGACAAGTCGTGAATTAAGTACAACTTATGACATAAAATATATTGTTGGTTTGTCAAAAGGATATCTATATTTGATGCTTCCTTTCAGACTTCATTTATTTTAGGATTATCCTTCAACTGATCAAAATTTTGCTGCAACTGTGTATATGTTGATCTATATCTCGAACTTATTCTTCATATTTCACCTTTAGATTATCAAAATTATTTTGTAAATCAGAAAGGTTTACTTGCAATTATTGTTCTATTGCTTTCTTCTCAATTTGGAGACTTTTCTCTAACAAATAAATTCTTTAATCCTTTTCATTCCCCAATAATTGTACTTCCACAGCTTTATCCATGGTCGCATGAGCATAAGATCCTGCAAATTGAGATAGTCAATTTAGATCATACTTTAGGGTGGATTGAGTGTCTTTCCAAAGAATTTGAACTGAATTTTCACTACGAACCAACATTTTATTTTGTTCCAAATTTATTTATTTCTAGACCTATGCATCACTACCTTTTGCTTTAGACTATAGAATACATCCAAAAGTGGGATTTCTTCAATTTTAAGGACTATCTTTGTGGTGGTAAAATCAGGAATTATTTCCATGTCTTTAGCTGTATGAGAATACTTCTTTACATCTGCACCAGTGTTTTCTACAAGTCTTTCAGTATTAACATCATTTTAGGGATCTTCCATAGTAAATGAGGTGTTCCCTGCATTCTTTAGAACCTTTACAGTTTCTTTGTGGTTAGCAATTGCTTATGTGCTTGGTTCTATGACAAGCTTTATGACTAGCTCTGTAGAGCTCAAATTTGGCTCTGAGTTGATTACAACTGCTTCTTTACCTACATGACTGGAACCATTTGCAATGCGGGTTCCCTCAGTCATTAAAACATTCTTGAATTCCTCCCAAACTTTGTCAAGTCATTCTTATTTGATTACACTTCCTTTTCCAACAAATAGATTAGTTTTTTTTGTACTTTGAACCTTTGGAACTTGGGAAGAGGATGCAGATGCTTATGTACTCTCTGAGTTCTGACTAGAATGTTTTACCAGAAATTCTAGTAGATGAGTTATCCTCTTCTGACAATATTGCTTAAAACTAATTAACTGCTCAAGAGTCAATCTATCAGTGGCTACCATTTCTACCATAGAATATTCTGGGGTCATTTCAAAAAAATCATCAAACTTATCAGGCTCATTCGAAAATGGCTTGAGTTTAACTTTCATGGTGACATCTTTAAAAATTCCATTTGGGTCAAATTTTTGGTTAGGTATCACTGGAAAATAGAAAACTTTCAATTGCTCAATTTCAAGAAAAGCATGCTTGAAAATCTCTAAAGTATATGTACTACACGGAATATGAAAACATGGACAAACAGTCTTCTTCACATCTCTAAATACTTTAGTCAGGACTTGTCCAATAGTTTGGTAGGTGATTTCTTTGGCCAATAATTTAGATAGAAAAAACAACGGCAACACATGGGGATGGGCTAAGATTCTGAAAACTTGAACATAAGTGACTTTTTCTTCTCTGAACCATTTCCCTATAAGCCTAAATTCTCTATTGGCTTCGACGGTAAGCCTCGAGGATTTAATACCAAAAACTTCTTGATGGAGGGAAACCATTACTTCATGAAAAAATCTTATAGAAACTAGAATAGTACTTTGATTCCCACAAAATGTCAAAAGAAACATGAATGGGTGTGGCACACTGAAAAAACCATTTCCATCCCAAGGGTGGAAAATTAAAGGAAAAACATATAGCATCCACAATGTAGGCACTCATGAAAAAGGGAGGAGTTGTCCTTTCTAGTACATTGCGTCTTTGCCTATAATTATGGATTTGAGTACTGAGATTTTTTGTCAAAATTGTTTCCCAGTCCATGATATAACCATCAGAGGCGGTTTCAATCAAACGTACCCATTCTTCAAAAAAAAATTGGGTATTCGAATAACCATAAAGATGACATAACATAGCAGTAATTTGGGAGAAAGGGCCAATAGGAGAGGCTAGTGAATACATACCCATGTCTTCTTGCTTGTGTTTTTTTGGGTATTTCCTCCAATATTTGATAAGCTCCACAAGGTTCGTATTTTCTTGCATGAAATTTTGGAAGAACTGTGTATCATACTTCCTTTGAGGCATCAGCAACTGGTACATCCTTCTTAAGTATTATGGATTGAAGGAACCAATTACTATCTTTTTTGAGGTAATAAAAAGCCGGTTCATTATATACACATGGTCGATGACCCACCTCACCATATCTCTGTATGGGATAATTTTTGAACGAGCGTAAATTATATGAAGAAATGAGTTAGCTACATCACTCCATACATCTGTATCCCTTGGTGGAGACTCATTAGTAGTAGCTTCTTTGCTTTCAATTATTCTTGTATTTTCATCTTCAAATAATTGGTAAATTGCTTCCCAGTTAGAGGAACCTGAATCCTAGGTGCATGTAGTATCTGCAAACAGAGGATCCATCTTGTGAGTTTCTTCAGGTGGAAAGATAGATTCTTGCTGAGATGCAAACTTTCTTCGTGCTTTTATTATCTTGGACATCTCCTTATGTTGTTCTTTATGAGGATTTACCTATTAAAAAAAAAGTTGAGATAACTAGAGAATTACTTCGAAGTATGTGAGAGTCATATCAATTCAATGTGAGCCTTATGAAAAATCCTTTCACATTAACTTAAAATAATTATAATTTTTTTGAAAACCTCGACATTAGAAACCATAAGGTAGTAATTTAATTTCTAAATGTTTGTGCATGTGATGCTGACAGTTGGAATTACTTCGGAGTTTCACTTTTAGGCATTTTTGATATCGGGTCTGATGATTTGCTTTAGTAATGATGTGATATATGAAACATCGAAATATCGGGATGCTTGACAGAATGTGAAATTAGGATATGTCAGTTGACAGAATGCGATATCGACAATTGGTTAATTGACGAAATTTTGACATTTTGGAACTTCGGTATATTGGCATTTGGAACTTCATGAGTTCGACATTTCAGAACCTCAAGAGTTCGACATTTCATAACTTCGTGAGTTCAGCATTTCGGAAGTTCGGCACATCCTTTCAGTGCATTTTTCACATATTTCCGATATTTACTTGTTTTTATACCTTTTTTAACGTTTTTCATTATTTTCTGATGTTTTCATAAGATTGTTTTTATTATGAAAAAGTGAATTTTTCTTTGTTTTATTTGGAAAGATAAGGGAGGATATATTTAACTTATCTATATAAAATGGTTTTACCTAAAAATTTGAAAGGGTCCCAATTGTTCCTTCTAAAGCTTCTAAGGAAAATGGGGGTTGTTGAGTACCACAAAAATTGTTGACACACTAGTTGAATCAGTTAATATATGTTATATAAAGTGTTAATTTTTTAAGAAAATTTCATAAAGTTATAAATGATTTGAAATCCAAATAGATATAGATAAATTTTTGAAATAAGATAACCTATTTTATTCAAAAAGTTTCTTCCTGGTTTTTTATAAATGAAAATTTATTTTGAATGAATCGAGCTTTAGTAGGTTGAAAAGATAAAGTAATAATCATTTGAAGCTTAGCATATTGGATAAACCTATTAGTCATTAGTAGAGACTCTGCTGCCAACAAACGTTTATAGCCTCGATACGGTTACTATTTAACCAAAATGAACCAGTATCCTATTCATATTAAAATAAAAAAAAATTCAAAGGTAATTTTTTTATCTTTTATTTCATTGTTAGTTACTTTAAAGTCACTATCCTGGTTTGATGACAAGAAAAAAGATAATTCCATTCACAAGTTGTAATAAATTTGAACAAGCCGACTCGTAATGAGATCTCTTGTCTCATGGCCTTTTGACTATGAGCCATTATCTTGGTGAAGTTGCCAATAATGATAATGTGAAGCTTATCAATTTCCTATGATCATGGTAAGTAGGCTTGTGATGAGACCTCTTAACTTTAAATTTTTATATATTTTTTAGTTACACTCTGAAAAATTTACAATAAATGAACGGGGAGGTTACATCTACTCATTATGAGTTTTGGATTATCATTGAAGTAAAAGATGGTAAAACTTCATAATAATTTGTTGCTTTTATAAAGATAACTTTTTAAAACTGACTCACAACAATTTGGATTCTCCGACTAATTACAAATCCAAATGATATCCTCATTTTCATTGGCTATGCTAATTCAAAGTTTTCTAAAATGATTTGAGTATTCAGATTTCAATTTATATTTTTTCTTTCTTTAATATTTCTTTTTAAAAACTAACATTTTCATGATTGAGAAAAAAAACTTGTAATGCATTACCCAAAGGTGTAATACTTTACAAAAAAATTTATTTGAATGAAAATATTTACATATTATACAAGAGAAATTTTGTTCTTTTTAAGAAATTGTACATTTTGAGTATAAGTTCATTGACAGGAAGAGTTTCCTTCTTCCCTTGTAAATCTTGCAATATAAAATTTGATGGACCTATATTCTCAAAAATTTGAAAGGGACCAAGCCAGAGTTTTTGAAATTTTTTATGCTTTCCTTTATCCTCATACACTTTGTCGCATTTCAAAACTAAGTCTTCGACTTCAAAATGTTTTTTTTTACTAAATTAATATCGATTGAATTTTTTACCAATCCTTGATGATGAGAATAAATAAACTTAGATTTGTTTCTTTCTTCTTCCAGCTTAATTATTTTTGGGAGATGTTATAAAAGCCAACACTGATATATATGCATCAATATTCCCTTGGGATCACTTCAAACTAATTTTTCAAAAAAACATTATGCAATTTAAAAAAAAAAAAAAAGATGCCCACCTTTTTCTTGCTTTTCAGAAGCTCGATATTGAAATTGATGTATCTTTGTGATTTTAGATCCCTAATATTTTAGCTTTGGTCCTGTAGTATCCCTCAAAGCCTTATTTCCAATGCTATAGGTCAGGCTTGATTTGAATTCTTCAAGGAAAAATTATGGCCAATCTCCCACAATGACCTAATTATGGATTGGTTCAGTAGAGCAAACTTGTACAACATGCCACATGTCACTTTTTAGTCTTTTAGCTGTGAATGCAATACACAAGAAACTAAAGTCTGTGAAATTTCAGCCACTTTTTACAAAATTTGAATCTGATGCTCAGAGAGAAAGTTATGACAATGTTACCAAGGTCACCTCTTTGAGATGAAATTATGGAGCCTGCAAAAACCCTAACTTCCTCAAATCATATCTAAAACTAGATTTGAAATTTTTACACGAATTTCCTTAGGATTTCGAATCAAATGGGTTTATTTTCGGCATCTTAAAATTCATATACAAAAATTTATGGAAAAAATTACATGATGAGTTGTTTACAGCAGCGAAACCCTAGAATACAAAGCTCTTATACCAAATGTTATGAAACCAACTCACAAAATATAAGAAAAGATAGATCAATGCCTTATAAATTAGACTCTTCGAGGGGGAACCCTCCTTTACATTACATAAATGAACAATTCTTGGCATGATAAAAATGACAAAACCTCATTTCTATATTTAGGAGCCCAATGGGTCACAATATAATCCTAGCCGACATAAAAATAACAATGTAAGGGCACAAAAATTATAATAGTGAGCTTGCATGCGACACAATAATAACAATATGGGGATTACATGGGCACAAAAATAATAATAAGGGGGATATACTAATAATAACAATAAGGGGATACACTATTATTATAGGGACCTAACATTTCTTCATTATGTTCGATCTAAGACTTTTGTGATCCATAATGAAGATAAAAATGTCTTTCAGATTAATCTGAAAGACATTTTTATCTAGTTCTTCATTAATAAATTGAACTAGGGATACTGAAGGGATAGCTTTATTTAAAGGTAGCATATATTATTTTCCATATACTAGATGAAAATTTGATGTTCCTATTGAAGCTTTCTTAGTTATCATATCTACCCACAAAGCAAATTTTAAAGATTTGTGCAACTTTTTTTATGTTAGTCAAAGATTTGTTTGATAATCCTTATAAGTTTTTTATTAGTTGATTCCACCAAACCATTTCCTTGGGGATAATAATTTGTGGAATACTTCAATTAAAATCCTCTTGTTAAATAAAATTCAATCATTGCATTTCCAGAAAAATAAGAAGAATTATAAAAAATAAGAGCATTAGGAAGACTAAGCCTGGTAATGATAACTTATCAATGAATTCAATGATGCTCTCAGAATTGGATAACTTCAATGGTGTTCCCTCTACCCATTTTGTGAAATAATCTGTTGCAGTCAAATTATATTTATGTTGCTGGTACGAGTGAGGAATGATATCACCTATTATATCTAGTTTCCATTGCTCGAAAGGTTGTTCGATATTAACGGGTTTCAATGGCATAGATGGCTTCCTTTGTCTTCCTGAAGAAATTTGGAAAAATTTTCATTTTCTAATGTATATACGTGCATATTTAAATAAGGTCAGCTAGTAATATCCAGCATGTAGAATCTTATGGGCAGTAGTATCTCCACTGTAATGTCCACCTACTGGACCATCATGAAGTTCCTGTAGAACATTTTCTACTTCATATTTCTTCAAACATGTCAATAGAATAGAATCATAATTTTTCCTTAATAATACATCATTAACAATCTGATATTGACTGGCCTTCAATATTAAGTCTCTCTTTTTCTTGAAATCAATCTCAAGTGGAGCATAACCATTTTTTAAGTAAAATATTAAATCAACATATTGAGAGTGAATATCAATAGGAAATACCTTTGTAACTTGTTCAATGTTACATGTTACTTCGTTAATTGATGCATCATTCATTCATGTGACTAACCTGCAAAAACCTTGGCCTTTTACAATCATATCGGGTTTGACCTCCAAATCATATTCATGCAATGTTGTGACCCAATTAGCCATTTTTCCCCTAACTCCTTTTGAATCAGAAATTTTCTGACTGTTGAGAAAGGAATAATAACTTTAACACGAGTTTTAAAAAGAAAAGGTCTAACATATTTAACAACTTTGTAAACTACGAAGGCTTTCTTTTTTGCTCCTTTATAATTTAATTTAACTTCTTGAAAATTTGAGCTAAAAAAGAAATTGGAGCTTCAATTTTTTGTTCATTTGATTGGGTTAAAACTGATGCGTAAGATAGACCAGAGGAAAAAGTGTATAAAATAAATGAGTTAGAAAAATTGGTAGTCCATAGAGAAGGAGCATTAATTATGGCTTGTTTAATGGTTTTAAATGCTTCTTTTTCATCATCTCCCCATTTGAAAAATGAATTATTCTTGATCATTTTCTGTAGAGGTAGAACAATGTGTGAAAAATCAGGGATGAATCTTTTGACAAAATTAATTTGACCCAGAAAAGATTGCATCGATTTCTTAGTATGTGGTAATGAGATTTCTGAAATTATTTTAATTCTTTCCGGATCAATACAAATTCCATGTTTTTAAACAATAAATATGAGGAGTTTACCTTCGCGAAGAGGGAAAAATGATTTCTTAGTGTTTAGAGAAATTCCATATTTGCTGCATCTTTCAAATATTTGTTTTAATTCATGAAGATGATTTTTTCTCTCTTTTGAATATATGGTAATATCATACATATATACCACAATAGTTTTGTTAATTAACCCTTTGAAAGAAATATTCACTTCTCTCTAGAATGTAGCTCATGCATTCATTAATTTGAATGGCATCTTTTGATACACATATGTCCCCTACTTTGTTCTAAATGTAGTATTTAATCGGTCTTCTAGATGAACTAAGATCTGATTATAACCTGAAAAACCATCTAATAAAGACATTAGTTCGAAACTAGCGACTGATTGTAAAACTTGTTCCATTGATGGGAGAGGAAAATTATCTTTTTGATGTGCCTTATTCAAATTTCTGAAATCAATAGAAATGCGGATGTCACCATTCTTTTCCCTAACTGGTACAAGATTAGAAACCCATTTTGAACATCGGACTAGAAAATTTATTTTAGCTTTTAAAATCTTATTCAATTCTCTTTTAATTTGGGTTTCCAAATTCAAATGTATCCTTCTAAGCTTTTGTTGAATCAGTTTGTCTTCTGGTACCATTGGGATAGTGTGTTGGATGATGGAAGCATCATGTGATTTGAGATTTTGATAATTCCATGCAAATACATATTTATATCTTTTTAGAAAATAAATAAATGCATCTCTTTCCTCAAATGAAAGACCAAGTCCTAATTTTATATTTTGAGGCTTTTCATCATATCCTAGGTTAACTAATTCAAACCTTAAAGTTGAACTTTGAAATTTGCAGTTGTTGACTTTTTTAAATCAGTCTTTCAAATCATATAGATCCTCAAGTTTAACTACAGATTTTGGCAAGGAATTATTTTCATTAGAATTGTTAATTTGAGTATTGTGTTCATACTCATCAATTACTTGATCAATATAAGATTCTTCAGATGTTAAAAAATCTAGGATATCTCCATCATCATTGAATACTCGCCAATTTGTAATATTGTCACGAATGGATGAGCGAAAAATCAACTCTATAGAAAATCAATCTAGACTAAAATATTAGGGTGGAATTAACCTAGATGTAACATTGGCTAAAAGATCAACACTTGCATTTTGAATTCTAGGTATTGGAGAAATATTGCATGCTAAAAAATGTGAAGTAAGATTTTGAATCATGGATTGATAATGTTTCGGGTCATTTGATACGCAATGAATGTTATTTCTTACTTGTTTTATTACAATTTCCGAATCACCAAATATTTCATGAGGGCAATTTTGAGGTCTAAAAAGGGCCTCCTAAGGAAATTATAAAAATAATAGTTGAAATAATAAAATTATATTTCATTACATCTGTTGGATCGAGGGGTCCTGACCTAGGTTCAGAGGTTAAGGTTTTCCAACAAACCCCTATACTACTGGCCCTTTCGGCAATGATCTGCTTGCGCAGGCCAAAGTCTCACCTGAAGCAATATGGGAGGGTTCTGGAACTATTTTTCTGCACCCTGAGAGAGAGTAGGTAAATCAAGCAAATCTAAGTTCGTAGCCTAAGCGGTTTACACAAAACAGATTTATTCGTAGGTTCGCTAATCAGTATATTCCACTGTTAACAGAGCTACTATCATTCATAGATCTTAATCAACACCTTCGCATCAGAAATATCACATGTAATATCATAAGCGTATAAACAATAGATCACAAGAATACTTCATATTATAACAAAGACAGATCCGCAGCAAAAATAGATAATCAACAGTAAGTGTAACAGGTCTAGAAGTTCGCATCAACAGTAATACATTAACTCAGATAACGCAGAGATACTCTAATCATATTTTCATATATTAACATCCAAAACCCAATACAATCCAATGCAGTCTACGTACATAGCCAACAGGTTCTACACATAGCAGGACTGAGGATCTCCATGCACACATCCAACATGAGTCCTTACCCTAGCAACCCAAACAGATCAAACAATTCGCAACTATCATCAATCTCTATTCTTTCCTACCTAATACTCAAAAAGGTTCATCTATTTATACCAGTTTAGCCTACGCATCCAATGGTCCGCAAACCGTGGTTTGCAGACTCTTGGTCTACCCTTGACTCGTTACAATGCATTAGGGGCTTTGATCCACCCAAAAACCCCTGTGTTAGACTAAATATTACAAAAATAGACAAAATTCGCAGCCTTTTCGGAGACCTTGTTCCAACAGTCCCCCAACACAATCTTGTGACTCGTCCTGAGTCATGGCGGTCGTGGGTCCTCCATCTTTTCCTGAAACTGCTTCACTGCATCGATCAATGGGGCTAGCACTCCTTCGCTTTGCACAGCAACATTCTGAGTTATCTCTACCAACTTCTATGAATTTGGGCCTTCTATAGCGGTTGCGATGCTCTCCAATGTTTGGTTCAATTGTTTCACTGCAACATCAACATCGTGGGACAGCTTGAGGGCCTCGTCCACCCATGGCTTGAGGTGATCACTCAGCATCTGCTTCCACTGTCGAAGGGCCTCCATGTCATCTCTGAGGGCCTGGATAGTGCGCAGTCAGGCCAAGCACTGGGCAGGGACCAACATAGTCAAGGTAGCCTCCAATTGATCGAACTCCTCTTCCTTCCGGTGCAACGTTTGATTAATTTCCCATAGGAGAGTATCACGTTGTACCTTGGTCCATAGCTGCATCGTTGTGTCCAATAATTGGGCACCCTAAGAAATTTGGCCTGTGATCACATTCGTGGCAGCTGCAACCAACACAGCTCACTAGGCCCTGACCTCCGGAGGTTTTTCTGGGTGCAGCTTGGCCTGCACGTCAACGATTTTCTGTTCCATCTAAGTTTTGATGACCTGGATCTCCACCCTTGAGGCTCTTAAGGCTACGACCAACCCTTCAATCATTAGGGGAATTTTGAGGTCTAAAATGGGCCTCCTAAGGAAATTATAAAATAATAGTGGAAAAAATCAAATAAGATTTGATGACATCATCAAATTTTAGAGGGAAAAATGAAAAAACTAGTTTTTCAACTCATATTTTCAACTTATCTCCAAAAATTTTTATTCAAATTTCGAGCGGGAGTAATCATTGGATGCAAAATTTAATTCCTCATCCAAGGAGTACCCATGTTGCATACTTTCGATGGGTCCTACTACACGAAAAATGAGAAATACATGAAAAACGTGATTGTAATCACGTTTTTTTATGTATTTCTCATTTTTCGTGTAGCAGGGTCCACCAAAAGTACACAACATGGGTACTCATTGGATGAGGAATTAAATTTTACATCCAACGAGTACTCCCACTCGAAATTTGAGCAAAAGCATTGGGAGATAAGTAGAAAATACGAGTTGAAAAAGTAGTTTTATTATTTTATTATTTTTTAATATTTTTACCCTTTTACTTAAAAAAATGGTAAATTATCCCCCATGGTTGAAATCATCATCTTGAATCCTATTGGTTCTTATAAAGTGTATTTTTTTTGTACATTTTTCTTAGGAGGCCCATTTTAGACCTCAAAATTCCCCTAATGCTTGGCCTAGGGGGTAGTTGTGGCTAGTATTTCATCTATAACATATTTTCAAATTCTACCAATTAAATGCTCCAACTCCGTCTGTTGTGTGGTGGCAAGGGTACATGCAGCTTGTACCTTGGTTACCTCATCCATCTATTCTACAATGGTCTGCTCCACTGTACTGAGCCGCTGGTGGACCTAATGGTCCCTGTGTTGAATTTCTTTAAAAAATGAGCTATGTAGAACTTGCAGTGAATCATGTGGCAACCTTGCTAGATCCAGCTGGACCTTTGCGTAGGCATGGACTTCCGCTCCCAAGTCGTGTGGACTTACTGTGAGGGCTGAGCCTAGTAGGGGACAGAGGCAGCTTTCTACTACAACAAGTGTCGTGCTACTAGCTGCGGAGGCTGAGCGTGCCTAGACCAAACTGGTTTGCAGTATGTCAGTTTTCAGTTGCAGGGCTCGGAGCTCGGCTTGAAGCGAGTCGAATGTGGCTTTCTGCTGCTCTTCCAAAGCTAGCCATTTTTCCTCTGTGGCCAAGTTGACCGCATCTGTGATTTTTTTAAGGTCGCCTTCTATGAGTGTAATTGTTTCATCGCATTATGTTCACTGAGAGCGTTGCTTCTTTCGTGGCCCTTAAGTTGTCTCACATGTTTGCTTTGTTCTTCTTGGGGAGTCAACACCTCCCGTCTCTTGGCCCTTTGTACCCATATTCTGCTGCGACCCCTTCTGCGATGGCACTTTCGCACCCTTCTATGTATTCTTACTGTGAATCCTTCTATGTGTCTACATTCTTTCCAGTGTTCTTTTTTTACTGCGAATCCCATTGTGATTCTACGGTCCTTTCTTTCCCTGTGCCTTTGCTTGATCCACCAGTTCCTTTGGCTGTGGTAGTCGAGGTAACCTTTGTAGCACTCACCCCTGTGGTGCCCACCATACCGGTTTTGAATCCAACCTTCCATTGCGGAGACCATGTAGCGACTATGGGATCAATATCCTCGTCCATAGCCATATATGGGAGTGAGACCCAAACTTTATCTTTGTGCACTCTGATTTGGATGTGGTGCATGGCGATCTGAAATGCCGCGATGGTTTTTTACTTGTCATAAACTGCTAGAGATAAGCAAGGTTGGGAATTGATGGTTGTTTCCAAGCTGCTATGAAAAAGGACCCAGAAAACTTGATTGTCCTCGATACGCTGTGCATCCTTGGAATCCCACAAGTTGGCGTAGCGTGCTCCTTTGCACATGTCAGGAGTGAGCTCGGGGAGGACTGCTTCTTCCATTTCTTCCCATGTGACCAACGCAATGAGCAGCGGCAGCCAATAATAGCAAATGGGTGCCCCTGATCCTGGGCTTCGCGGACATTTACCAAAAATTCGTTGCACAAGTGTTGGGCCCAATTGAAGGAAACTCCTTTTTCGCACTGTCTTTCCAACTAAATGACATATGTGGGGATGGTGGCAGCCTAACACTTGCACATTAGCTTGCATGCTAGCAACAATGTGCCCATCGGCGTTCCCGGGTCACTGATGGTACTGATCTTGAACCCCCGAGTATTCCGTAGTACATGGTAAGTCTTGCGCACGCTACCAGCGATCTTTTGCTCATACTTCTTGCCTAACGGTAGCATCAAGTTAGGCCCTTCCATGGCAAGGCCAGTAATTCAGTGAATTAGATCAGCATCAATAGGGATGCGGTCCGGGATCCAAAAGCTACCGTCATGGACCAAGGCAAGCAGCTGGCGCACCAAGAAATATGTAACATTGTAGTAGCCAAAATGTGGCATCCTTAGCAATTTCAACAGCCCAGAACAATCCAACTCATGCACCTAGTGCATAGGGATGACCTGTACCCCATCATCTTCCAGTATTCATTCTAGGTAAAACTCAAGTGCCAGCTAGGGAAAGGCTTCATATTTGGCCAAGTCATGATCGCTGAAATTCACCTCATGAAGCTTACGAAAGGATTTTCCAATGACGAGGACCTCACCCGGGGTCAGCAGCATCTGCAGGTAGGTGATCAGGCCATCAAGGTTCTTTGGTGTGCAGGTTTAGGGTCTGCGAGGCTAAACAAATGGTGGCAACCAATTGATTGTTTGAGTGACCTGGGCCTGTTCCTAATTAGATATAGGGAGGCCTGTTGGTTTAGGTGAGTCGGTCGGGGCCACCCATCGCGGTGACTTCATATTGTGTGGAGAAGTGCGGGGTTTTACCCCAGCCTATTTTGCAGGCTTCCCTAACCCCAACGCTTTCTATTTACCTTTTTTCATTGCTGGAGGTGGCATGGAGATGACTACTTCGGCTTCCCATTCGACCTCTACTACCTCCTTAGTTTCTGGCTCTGTTGAGGCCATCGTCTGTGAGGGCTCACCAGGGTTGGTGACAGTTATTCTGGCACGAAAAATGAATGCCAACCCCGGGTGGCTACTATCATAGCGGGTAGGCTGTTCAGACATGAAAGAAGTAAAGTAGGCCCAAACTATCTTAAATCCGGTAGAGCATAAACAAGACAAAATATATAGAACCCTTTTCCGACCTATCCTTCCCTTTTTATAACCACAGAGAGCCACTAATGGTCGGGTTAACCTTAATCGAAACTTAACATTAGATAAATGGTAAAAAATCTCCAGAAATCACTTCATTAAATGTTGGCCGCCTACTCCTTTCAACGGTAACTTTAGATTTTTACCCGATTTTACTGTTCCAACAGCTAGTTTTCACACCTCCTGTGCGCCTAGCTCACCCCTGTGCTCCCAACGCACTTGTTGCACTTTGAACAGACACTTGCGCCTCCTGCGTACCCCTCCAGGCTTCCAAATTTGTGGTCGCTTCCTGCACGTACCCTGGTCATACTCATCTTCTTTGGTGGGCATATCCTGCCCTATACAGCTACTCCAGCCATATAGTCATTTGATCCGATATGGATTGAGCCCGCTACCATTGGCATAGCCTGGTAGCATATCGCCACACAGGGTAGATAGCATAACAACTTTGCCATCTGTGATTTCCTTAACTATGTAGGGACGAAGCCAGTGTTGTCGGAACTTCCCTGGGTGTTTCGCACACTGGCTATCATATAAGAGGACCAATTCACCCTCTGCAAATTTATTTGGGCGAATATGTCGATGATTCCATGCCTTATCGTGGGCCTTCTGAACCTACTAATGGAAATTACCAATAAACTGATCTTCCTCCAAAGCCATAAGCTACGCTAAATGCTCCTCCATGGTGTCAGGTTCTACCATGTTTTTAAATGTTGTGATACGCAGACTAGGAATAATATACTCCATTGGCATAATGGCCTCCTTGCCATAGACCATCCAGAATGGGGTTTTCCCACGTAGTTTCTTGCAGGTTGTTCGATAGGCCCAAAGAACAGATGGGATGCGCACATCCCAATTGCTGCAATCGACGTTGCAAACATTATTCAGTGCTTGCTCCAAGATTTTGTTAAAAGATTTGACCGCTCTGTTTGCCTGTGGATGATACAGGGTGCTCTCCGCATGATGAATCTGGAACTCCTCAATCAAAGCTTGTGTTGTTTCATTAATAAAGTGCGTACCTTTATCACTCATAAGGATCTTTGGACATCCAAATCTGATCAGAATCTGCTCAAAGATGAAGTGCACAGCGGTATCTATAGTACAGTGCTTCACCGCTTGTGCTTTGGCTCACCTGGTTACATAATCAGTGGTAGTAATTATGTAGCACGCACCTGTCTTCTTCCCTGGTGGGTTGATTGGTCCCACAAAATCAATGGCCCATTTTTCAAAGGCTTGCATAGCCATTTGCAGTTGTAAAGGAATTTTGTCTCTGCATGATGGCCTCCCTGTATGTTGGCACGTATCACAGGCTTTACAATAGTCATGAGAGTCACTATGCAGGGTAGGCAACCATAGCCCAGACCACAAGATCTTTTGTTTTGTTGCCTTGCCTGCGTAGTGACCTCCTGCGATGCCTTTGTGAGCTTCTGCCAAGATAGCGTGCCTTTCATGCTCTAGAACGTATCTGCGTAGCACTTCATCAACACCTAGTTTATATAAATGACCTGCGATCCCTTCGTGAGGTTCTGCCAAGATAGTGTGTCTTTCATGCTTTAGAACGTATCTGTGTAGCACTTCATCAGCACCTAGTTTATATAAATGACCTGCAATAATGGTAAAACCCGCCGCCCGGGTAACCAACTCCTTCTTTTTTTGTACCAAATATTCTGTAAGTGCCATGCATGTAGTTAGGAACTGAATGATATCAGTGAAGTGCACATCAATGACCTTAATGGCAAAAAGTTGTGCATCAGGTAATCCTTCCTCCAAGTTAGTGGGTTCCTCACCCATCTAAATTCGAGACAAGTGATCCAGCCCAGCATTCAACTTTCCTGGATTAACTATGATTTCAAAATCATATTCCTAAAACAACAACAAGCATCTGTAGATTTTCCCCCCCAACACAGGTTATTCACCAAATACTTTAAAGCCGAATGATCTGTAAACATATTAAAGTGTCCTCCTAATAGATAGTGTCGATACTTATGTATTTCATAGACCATGGCCAACCCTTCCCTCTCCGTGGTGGCATAATTGCACTCTGCATTCGAGAGTTTTCGACTAGAAAATGCGATTGGGTGATCAATGTCTCCGGCGCCAGGCTGCGTAAGGACCGCCCGAAGGGCAATCTTCGAAGCATCAACATGAACATGAAATACCTTTGCCCAATTAGGAAAAATAAGAATACGTGCAAATACCATCTTTTCCTTGAGTAACTCAAAGCTCTTTTGGCACTCGTCATCCCAAAATAATGAAACAGCCTTCTTAAGCAGCTTTTCTAGAGGTGTTGTGATAAGTGTTGTAATATTCCAAAATTTGCATGCAGCAAATTGGAATATTAATTTTTGCTAACTTCACTTAGGAGGTGAATAAAATGGTAAAATTTCCATGATTAGGAATAAAATCCCTCACAAGTGTGAAAGGGAACATTGGAGCAGCTTATTTTGCACCTTCGAGTGTGAAAAGGGGCAATTTGCATGAGGACAAGGTCAAGTTTCACCAAGTCAACAGCACTACCTAAGAGGTGTAGCTTGCATGAGAATACAGCGCAGTTTGAGAGGGAGGAATATTCCTTGTGGAAGAAACCCTAATGTGTGGGGTCCATGGCAAAGAAGCATTCACTTGCATAAAAGGAGGAAGAGGCAGCCATAGTCAGATATCTTTGAGAATTTGATCATTTGTCTGTTTAGACTATTTGCAGTCTCCGGCTATTTAGCTGAGTTGCAGTGCTGCTTAGCACGAGGGATTCCTGCTTAGGATTTCCTCTCCTTCTTGAGAATCCTCTTGAAGGATTGCACTTCATTTTCTCCACATCTTGGCTCAAGGCCAAAGCCATTATTTAGTCACTGCATTATTTTTGCTGAAGTATAACGTAGTGTTACTCGGTGTTGCAGTCGAGGGGTTCCACAACACCATTCCTTGTCTCATCTTTTAGAGGAGGGAGCCTCTATTCCTCGGGAAGTTTATTAAGGAAGGTTTCTAAGCTGATTTTCATATATTTTCATTAATTCCAAGCATCTCCCATCATAGACAGCGTAGTCTACCCTTTATACTGCGTTATTTCAGTGCACACTTGCAGTGATGGGTTGCACCAGCTTCTTGGAGGGAAAGATCTTTAGTGTCGGGATCAGCCTTGCATTGAGAGATCCATTGGAGGAGGTTTGTTTCAGATTGAGCATCATCTTCAGCCATCTCCATGTATTTCTAGTATTGAGTTGCAGTTGCTGCCTAGCAACTCCGGCATTTCTACAGATTTTCCAATTTCATGTATATTGTAGCCAATCCTTCCAAGGATTGTGTATTATTGTTGTATTAGTGTTTTCAGGGGTTGAGAGCTTTCTCCCCCTCAATTCTTTGAGCTTATATTGTCATATCATCCTATTATCATTTTTTATATTGTAGTATCTCCTATAAACTGCGTTATTTTAGCCAGGGCTCTCTTTCATGTAGCAATGTTTTCCAATTGTCATATATATGTCTCATTGAGTCTTCCATTGCCTAGCTGGAGTGATTGATTCCTCCACACATTGTATACATTTGCTACTATATCATATATTTGTTGGCTATACATCTCTTCATGTGTTCACAGCTATAAAATAATGATGTCATTCCATTTCTTGTTCAAGATTTGTTGCAGTCCCTCATTGGGCACTTTCTAAGGACATCTAAGTGTGGGATATCTGTTTAACCCACTTAGAAGGATTTATTTGGAGCCTCCTCTTGGATTCAGGACTTAGACACATTTTCCTAAGGGATCTAGGTCCTGGCTTCAATTCCTGTAGCAGCCATGACTAGAAAATGTGTTTTCCAATCATGCCTTGCTAGCTGTTCCAGATTTGGAATATTACAGTGGTATCGAAGCATAGTATTGGCTTAGCCTGTGAGTCTAAGCCCAAGAAGATAAGAATATTGAAGAGGATAGGTTTTATCTCATCATATTTTATATCCATGAAGAACCTCCCCAAGGAAGATAACCAGAAAGAAGAGGAAGAACCTTGCACTTCCTATTCTCATCAAGAAGGAGATAAAGAAATAAGCAGGAAAAAGACTCCATATTTTGGAGTAAAAGAAAAAGGGGATAAGCTTACAAATATTCTTCCTAAATCTATATATAACATTCATGAGTATTTCAAGAAAATTTGTAGGGAGATGTAAGAAGAATCTCCAAAAGAGTTTGAATCAAAAGCAAACTCTACATTGACATATGAGGAGTGTGAGCAAGCAGCTGCACATCCTAATACACAGCGTAGTCACATGCCCAGGATTGCCAGAGGGGAGATGGAAAGAGGAGAAGAGGTTGCTAGGAGGGAAACCCTTAGTAATTTCTTGTAAGGGTATGAGTTTCAAACTCATAAATTCCGAGATCATCTCAGTTTTTCAGAGTTTTGCAAGATGAAGGTGAAAGGAAGAGAGCAACAGGATAGATTTCATCTATCTACCTTTGAAGGTTCACATGTATGTTTAGCCAAAGCTTGGGTGGAGGATTTAGATACCTTCTTGTAGCAGCACCACATTCTTGAAGATGCAGCCATCAAATTTGCAGCACTGCATTTGAGAGGTAAGGCCTATTCCTGGTGGATCTTTGAATCCTTTTCTTTAAGAAATGTAAACATTGCATCTTATGCTAGTTTCACTAAGGCATTAGTGAAAATATTTGATAGATGGATTCATGAGACACACATGGTGGAGTTAAACAAGAAAACTCAAGCAAAACCCTTACATGAAAACTTGCACCACACTTTTCCGGAAGAGAAGCTTCCATCTCACACCTTTGAGCAAAGGAGCATGGAGATCTCTTTTTCAAAAATGGATCCAATCGTTGGAGAGTTGCCCACTCATGCTGCAGAGATTGAGGGCAACAACACTGTCAGATCTAGAGATTATCCAATGCCTCGTGTAGAGGAAGGAGGAGCTCCTGCTCAAAATAGAGGGATGCTTGCATCTTTGCAAGGAATTCCCCAGGATCTCAAGTGTGGAGATCAAGGCACAACTCATGTTTTACATGTGCCATTGTTGAGGAGGTATGGAACCATGGAGACACAAGGAGGAGGTAGGGAGGAGACCAAGCATCATGAGATGAGAAGTACACATCCCTATTCATTCTTGGAGGTTGATGCACCTAAGAAGGTGATTGGATTGCGTAGTGGAAGCATGGACAGATTTGTTCATTCATATATTCAATCATCTCTTATTGAGGATGTCTCATTGCATGGAGACATTTTTCCAGGGAGACCACTGGATCAGCAGAGGAGGATGTATTCTTCACCAGTTGAGGCACCAATCAGTGATTTCAAAGGAGTGGGAACTTTTGGAAAGCTTGATACAGTGTTGGGAGTCTTGGGTAGACTCAAGGAGAGAGGGAGCATTCCCTCAACATCATCAGTACCCACTTCCATTTTAGATTCTGCGTTGTGGCAGAAGCAGCAGGGGAAGGATAGCAGCCTTCCAACTTGCATCTTTGACATGGGAGATTTTAGAGAAGAGGATGACCATATGATAGGTGTTCTTCATTGGAGATCATCAGCATTGTCACTATGGAGAATAGATCCCTATTGGAACTCCCAGCTTTTGGTGGAGTATTCCAAGGATATTTTCACTCTCATGATCTTGGATGACCAGTTGCATGAGGAGGGATATTCAGTCAAATATGGGGTCATATTTTATCATGGTATGATCTTCTTTCCTAGAGATTCCAAGCTCAAGGAGAAGTTTCTACATGCAGCTCATGAGGATTTCCTTTTCAACCCCACTTGTTCTATGAGAGCATACCACACCATCATGGAGGGGTATTTTTGGATGGGCTTTGAGGAGGAGATATATCTGTAGAAATTTGAATGATTTTCTGAATTATTCACCGAGATTATCTTGATTACACACTATTTAAGCTTCATGCATAATACATAACCTCTTCTATAATTGATCATCAATATGCAGAAATAGAAGCAGTCGCATGCGCACATTAAAACATAATCAAGCACACATATAACACAGTATCTAATGGGGAAAGCATACAGCTGAAAACCCCCAACTATCTGTATATTATAATGATAGAGAACATGTAACAATGCATAGCACAAATCTCTTACAGCTCTCATCAATATCTCACATGCTACACACAAACTAGCACGGAAGATGAACAAGTCACAGGTTCAAATCTCCTCCACAAGTCTGTCTGCCTCTGCTGCGCAATCCAAGATGAATAATGGTAAGATCCAAGTTCAAATACACCTGGCTTGTACTGTGCAATCCTCATTGGCAATCTCAATCCATGTGTGTGTAAATCTCATGCACAGCCATAGTCACAACTGATAGTAGACTCACCCTTTCACCCACCTCTAACACTGGTCTCCACTGAACTGTCCATGCATTGCAGTTAACTGATGTGTTCTTTAGTTGATTTATGAGTTAATAATTAGTGAATTAATTACTAATTAATTCACACCACTCATCACTAGTGTATTTATCAGTTAGACTAAATACAACTAGTTCAACTAAGTTAAACCGAACACAACTCCACCAACTGTCTCATCAACTCCACCAAACTCTGCCACATGAGTTCTAACTGAAGTCAACCATGCAATAGCTCAACTAACCCTTAGGAAAAGCGTATTTCCTTCTGTCAGCTGCATTTGCCACATCCAAGCATCAAACTGAAGTGCTCCAAGAGGATAAGATAATGTTTATAGTCTAAATATTATTAAGGGTTAATAATATTTGACTGTTCTATTTTTAGCCCGGTAGTCTAAAAATAGATTCCACCCAATGTCTAAAAATAGAGGTCCATATATTTTTACCAACTCGACCAATCATCCATAAATAGCATCCTGCAACTCATAGACCATGATCCATATGTCTAAAAATAGACATAGTCAAAAAATAGACTTTGCGCCAAAAATAGCCTGCGGGCCCACTTAGTGAAGGCGACTTCATTTCACTAAGCTCCATCATCTTGTTGCATTTTCAACACTCCCTCTCAACAAGATATGGATTATCTGCAACCCCTATCCTACCTCTATGGAATTCGAATTTTCTCCTGGTGAGCGCCTTCGTCAAGATGTCAGTATCCTGATCCTCCGTGGGAATATATGAAAGTAACATGATTCTCCGCTGCACACAATCTCTGATATGATGGTACCTGATGTCGATGTGTTTGGATCTATCATGAAATACTGGATTAGCCGAGAGTTTAATGCAACTCTGGTTATCACAATAAATCATAGTAGGCTCCAAGTGTGACCCGAACAACCCGACCAGGATCTTCCTCATCCATATAGCCTCGCATGCAGCCAAACTTGCTGCCATATACTCGGCCTCTGCTGAACTGAGTGCCACGGATCTTTGCTTCCTGCTGTACCAAGAAACTGTTGTCGACCCGATACTAAAGATCCCTCTAGATGTGCTCTTTCGGTCCGTTGGGCTCCCTGCCCAATCTGCATCCGTGAAGCCACATAGCTTCACCTCATCCTCCTGTCTGTACCACAAGCCATATCCCGATGTGCCTCTAATATAACACAATACATGCTTTCCTTCCTTCCAGAAGATCTTGGTAGGCTTAACCATAGCTTTCGAAAGCTAGTTAATAGCATAGCATATATCGGGTCGTGTATTGACCAGATACATAAGCGACCCCACCAACTGTCGAAAAATAGTGGCATCCACCAGATACATAAGCGACCCCACCAACTGTCAAAAAACAGTGGCATCCACTACCTCCGTTGAAGTAGCATCCTCCTTCCTCCAACCTCCAGGAAGAGGAGTGTTGATAGGCTTGCAGCCATGCATGTTGAACTTCTCCAATATCTCCTGAGCATACTTGCCTTGAGACACAAACAATCCATCACTGCGCTGCCAAATTTCCAATCCCGGGAAATAATGAAGGAGGCCCAATTCCTTCATCTCAAACTTCCTTGCAAGATCAGCCTTGCATGAGTGTATCAACAGTTCATCACGTGTCATAATAAAATCATCTACATAAAGTACAATGATCAGCAACTTACCCTCCACCACAATCTGGTATAGAGGTTAGGATCCGCCTCACTCTTGGATAATCCAAGTCCAGTGAAATAACTGTCTATCCGTGTGTACCAAGCACGAGGTGCTTGTTTCAACCCATACAGTGCTCTCTTGAGTCTGCACACATGCGACTCACTGCTGAAGATCTAGAAACCTTTGGGCTGCTCTATGTACACCTCCTCCTCAATGACTCCATTGAGGAACGCAGTCTTCACATCCATCTGATGGATGTGCCACCCCATCTGCGCTGAGAGAGCTAGGATCATCCGTATGGAAGAGTACCTTGCGACAGGTGCAAAGGTCTCCTCATAATCGATCCCCTCTATCTGTGAGAAGCCTTGGGCAACAAATCTTTCCTTATACTTCTCCACACTCCCGTCAGCCGCCTACTTCACTTTGTAGATCCATTTCGAACCCACCACTGATTTCCCCTCCGGTCGCGGGACAATCTCCCATGCACTTTTTCTGACAATCGAATCATACTCTTCCACCATGGCATCTAGCCATGCGGGGTCCTCCACAGCTTCCTCGAAAGAGGATGGCTCTGTCATGACACATTTTCTCACAAGAGCCATGTATCCAGTGTACCGGTCCGGTGATTGTCTCTGTCTGCGTTGTGTTGTAGGTGGTCCTACAACCTTCTCTGCATCTTGAGCCAGTCGCTCAGCTTCTGTAGTGCGCTTCCGCCCTCTGATTGTTGGCGCTGCATGAGTGGTCTCTTCCACTCCATGAACTTCCTCTTGTGGCTGATCCACATCCTGAAGCTCATCCTTAGGAACTAATAGCTCCTCATCTGCATGCAAGTGTGGCTCCCTCTCAAGCGAACATTGCATGGCTTTCTCCTCCTGAAATTTGATATCCCGTCGCACAACAGTCTTGCGACTGTCTGGAAAATACACACGATAGTTGTGGGGCGTATCAGTGTACCCCACAAATATCCCAACCTCTGCGGTCAGCTCCAGCTTCTTCCTGGCATCCTTCGTCACATGAATGTAGACAGGTGAACCAAAAATCCTCAAATGGGAAATATCAGGCCTCTTACCAGAAAATGCCTCCTCACGTGTACTCATGCCAAGTATCTTGTGAGGACAACGGTTCTGCACATATACTGCAGTATTGCATGCCTCCGCCCACAAGTGAATGGGTAGGCCCTGATCATGCAACATTGCCCGTGCAGCACCCATGATCGTTCTGTTCTTCCACTCAGCAACCCCGTTCTGCTGTAGGTTATGAGGTGCTATGAGCTCTCTCCGAATTCCTTCTGCGCTACAAAAGTCCTTGAATTCGCCAGAGATGAATTCACCACCATTGTCGCTCCTAAGAGCCTTCACCTGCTTCCCCGATTCCTTCTCAACCAACACCTTGAACTCACAGAACTTTGAGTATGTCTCGCTCTTCTTCTGCATGAAGAAGATCCAGCACTTCCGAGAAAAATCATCAACAAAGATCACATAGTACCTATGCTTTGCTGTTGAAGCTACTGAGAAAGGTCCACACACGTCTGTGTGAATTCTCTCAAGGATCGTCGTGGCGCGACTATCCTTCTCGTGAAAAGTGGCTTTCACAAATTTTCCCAAGGTACACCCCTTGCACTGATCTGACTGCGCAAGAGTGCCCTTAGGAAGCCCAGTAGAAATCTGCTGCAGTATCTTCAAGGCTCCATGGTGAAGGTGGCCCAATCTCCGGTGCCACAGCTCGCCATCATCCCGGCTCACCACTCCTTCTGCCTCGCATGCCATTTCTGCGCAGCCATCTACTTGCAACTGATAAAGGTTCTTGACTCGAACCCTTATCTTTCGGGTTTCTCCAGTTGTCTTACTGCGCAGGAAAGCCTTTCCCTCACTGAAGACAACATCATACCCCTTGTCTTCCAACATCGCCACAGAGATCAGATTCTTATTCAATCCTGGAACATGCATCACTTCCTTCAATACGAAGGGTTTACCAAACTCCCTCTCAAAGGAAATGGTACCGATATTGGTCGCACTATATCTACCATCATCGCCCATCTCGATGTGCACTCCAAGATCTTTCTCATCCAGATCTGAAAACAAATATCGATCTCCTGTCATGTGAAAAGATGCACCACTATCCAAGAACCATACTGATCCCATCACACTTGAGACCAAGCATGCGATCAGCAAAAAATCCAGCTCAAACTGTGAGGCTAAGGCCTCTCCCGCTGTAGATCTAGCAGCATGCTTATTTTTCTTCTTCTGCGAACAATTTGTGGCATAATGTTCGTGCTGGTGACAGTGAAAGCACTTCACCTTGGACATGTCCTGCTTCTTGCCTTTCGCACCAGAATGAGAAGCTTTCTTGCTCTTCCCCTTCTTTTCTTTAGCAGCCAAAGTGCAATTTTCTTCATCAGATGCCTTTGATGAAGGTCCGTCCCTGGTACTCCGCCTTATCTCCTCTTGCATAAGATCCGACCAAAGTCGCTCCCATCCTAGAAATTTCTCCCGACCATTGATAGAGTCCTGATAGGAATGCCAACTCTTCGGAAGACCAAGGAGAGCCAGGTCCACCAAGTCCTCTTCATCGACAGTCACCCCCACACTTCCCAGCTCATCTCTGCATTGAGTGAACTTCGTGAGGTATTTGGCGATACTGTCGCCTTTCTCCATCTTAATGTTTTTGAGCTTATCCTTGAGCGCCAGCTTCCTTTGGTCGCTCTTACTCTGGAATAGATCTGTCAACGCTTTCCACATCAAATATGGAGAAGCTTTTCCATGCAGGTTGGATACAATGTGATCCTTCACGCCCTCCAACAGAATCCTTCGACATTTCGCCATCTTCTTTTGCCAAGCCTCAACTTGAGCAGCATCAGTAGGCTTTGGGATCTCAGCATCTATGAACTCCTTCAGCCCGTTATCATCTAATACCACCTCCATTCTATCCTTCCATGCAACATAATTCGAACTGCCCTCAAGGGCATATTCCAGTCGCAAACCATTGAAAGACATTTCAACTCCGGCACCAAGAAAACAAACTGCTGCAAAATTCGAATTCCAAGCTCAAAACTCAACTGCTTCTAGATCTATGAGAACAAATTATTTCTAGCACAGAGATCGACTGTAGGGGCATTTACTGGATATATCACCTTTCAAAGAAAGGATGGATCTAGAGGCTACCTGGCCCGCTTACAGACTCTGTCTACCGAAATAAATTGTAATCACTGTAATAGATCCGATGATCAATTTCGCTCTGATACCATGTAGAAATTTGAATAATAGTTGAATTATTCACCGAGATTATCCTGATTACACATTATTTAAGCTTCATGCATAATACATAACCTCTTCTACAATTGATCATCAATATGCGGAAATAGAAGCAGTCGCATGCGCACATTAAAACATAATCAAGCACACATATAACACATTATGTAATGGGGAAAGCATACAGCTAAAAACCCCCAACTATATTTATATTATAATGATAGAGAAAATGTAACAATGCATAGCACAAAGCTCTCACAGCTCTCAACACTATCTCACATGCTACACACAAACTAGCACGGAAGATGAACAAGTCACAGGTTCAAATCTCCTCCACAAGTCTGCCTGCCTCTACTGCGCAATCCAAGATGAATAATGGTAAGATCCAAGTTTGAATCCACCTGGCTTGTACTGCGCAATCCTCATTGGTAATCTCAATCCATATGTGTGCAAATCTCATGCACAGACATAGTCACAACTGATAGTAGACTCACCCTTTCACCCACCTCTAACACTGGTCTCCACTGAACTGTCCATGCATTGCAGTTAACTGATGTGTTCTTTAGTTGATTTATGAGTTAATAATTAGTGAATTAATTAATAATTAATTCACACCACTCATCACTAGTGTATTTTCCATTTAAACTAAATACAACTAGTTCAACTAAGTTAAACCGAACACAACTCCACCAACTGTCTCATCAACTCCACCAAACTCTGCCACATGAGTTCTAACTGAAGTCAACCATGCAATAGCTCAACTAACCCATAGGAAAAGTGTATTTCCTTCTATCAGCTGCATGTGCCACATCCAAGCATCAAACTGAAGTGCTCCAAGAGGAAAATATAATGTTTATAGTCTAAATATTATTAAGGGTTAATAATATTTTACTGTTCTATTTTTAGCCCGGCAGTCTAAAAATAGAAACCGCCCAATGTCTAAAAATAGAGGTCCATCTATTTTTACCAACTCGACCAATCATCCATAAATAGCATCCTGCAACTCATAGACCATGATCCATATGTCTAAAAATAGACATAGTCTAAAAATAGACTTTGCGCCAAAAACAGCCTGCGGGCCCACTTAGTGAAGGCGACTTCATTTCACTAAGCTCCATCATCTTGTTTCATTTTCAACAATATCAGCATATGATTAGGTGCATGGACCAAATAGAGATGGATGAGAGACATGACTCTTTGAGAGAGTTAGCACAGCCACCTCTTTTCTCTTTGAAGATGAGAGGAGACTCACTTATGAGGCACTCCACTTGTATGAGCAGAACATATGGTAAGGGTGATGATTGTTTTCTTGATTATTTATATGATGTATGTCCCTTAAACATACATGTGCAGGATGTTTCTCCAAGAAGGATCATTCTTTCTTTAGAGCTTCATGGTCTAGTTGAAGCCATAAGCATGATTGAAGGGCATTCCCTAGGAGGACTTGGGGAAGAGATATGTTATGAAGGACATGATCATTGTACACCTTGCATCATTCACTTCCTCCATACTTATGAGGAGATTGGAATAGCAAGCAAGTGGTTGAGAAGCCACACTTTTTATCAGTCTCTATGGTAGTTGAGGATCAAGCTGCACTGGTTGCACTTGAGGGACCATTGTCCTTCTCATTTGTTGCATATGGCAGCAAGTATGATTCTCATTTTTTCTCCCTATGGTTCTATTGTTTCTGTCTTCAGGAGGAGCATGCTTGGGAGAGAGACACATGGGGTGAATGTGTCCTTTGAGGGAGAAATTCCTCACACTTTTTACACTACATGTTCTAAGGGGAGCATGGGATATGATATGGTCACCTTGATAGCACATTTGTCTCTTTATGAGGTGAGCCATATGATGGAGGAGATGCCATATGATGATGACTTCCAACTCATCATATATGGAGATACTTGGGCCAGCTTGATTTGCAGCATTGGGGGAGAGATCTTTGGAGGTCTATTCCTCATTTTTCCACTTGAGGGAAAACTGATTGCAGCCCATGGACAGCCAACACTCTACACTTATCATAAGTGGAGAGAGGGATAGTGTGGGGTAGGCTACATAGTCTACCATGTGCAGATTTTCATCCCACCTACGTTGCCGGAGCCAAAGGTGGATGACAGCTTTCAGGAGTTGCCTAGTTGGAAGGTGACTCATTTTGCATGGCTCATAGCTTGGAGGTGGAGGATCCATATAGGAAATATAGTTCCCATTTTATTTCAGATCCCATTCTTCAAGGGGACCTATATACATCACTTTTCTATCCTCTTGAGTATTTCACTTTTACATGATGATGGCTTGATAGCTGACTTGCATGCTGAGGAGGAGCAATGTGGAGATTTTATTGATGAGATAGCACCAATTTCCTTGGAGGAGATCATCATACAGGGATTCTATAGGGAGAGGAGAAGAAAAATCAGTCTATCCTTGCACTTTCTTGAGGACAAGCAATCTTTGAGAGGGGAGGACTGTAATATTCCAAAATTTGCATGCAGCAAATTGGAATTTTATTTTTTGTTGATTTCACTTAGGAGGTGAATGAAATGGGTAAAAGGCCCATGAGTAGGAATAAAATCCCTCACAAGTGTGAAAGGGAACATTGGAGCAGCTTATTTTTCACCTTCCAGTGTGAAAAGGGGCAATTTTCATGAGGACAAGGTCAAGTTTGGCCAAGTTAACAGTGTTGCCTAAGAGGTGTAGCTTGCATGAGAAGACAGCACAGTTTGAGAGGGAGGAATATTCCTTGTGGAAGAAACCCTAATGTGTGGGGTCCATGGCAAAGAGGCATTCACTTGTATAAAAGGAGGAAGAGGAAACCATAGTCAGATATCTTTGAGCATTTGATCATTTGTCTTTTTAGACTATTTGCAGTCTCTGGCTGTTTTGCTGAGTTGCAGTGATGCTTAGCACAAGGGATTCCTGCTTAATATTTCCTCTCCTTCTTGAGAGGCCTCTTGAAGGATTGCACTTCATTTTCTCCACATCTTGGCTCAAGGCCAAAGCCATTATTTAGTCACTGCATTATTTCTACTGAAGTATAACATAGTGTTGCTAGGTGTTGCAGTGGAGGGGTTCCACAACAACATTCCTTGTCTCATCTTTCAGAGGAGGGATTCTCTATTCCTCGGGAAGGTTAGTAAGGAAGTTTGCTAAGCTGATTTTCATATCTTGCATCAAGGCCAAGCATCTCCCATCATAGACAGCACAGTCCAGCCTCCATACTGTGTTATTTCAGTGCACATTTGCAGTGAGGGGTTGCACCAGCTTCTTGGAGGGCAAGATCTTAAGTGTCGGGATCAGCCTTGCATTGAGAGATCCATTGGAAGAGGTTTGTTTCAGATTGAGCATCATATTCAGCCATCTCCATGTATTTCTAGTATTGAGTTGCAGTTGCTACCCAGCAATTCCAGCATTTCTGCAGATTTTCCAATTTCATGTATATTGTAGCCAATCCTTCCAAGGATTGTGTATTATTGTTGTATTAGTGTTTTCAGGGGTTGATAGCTTGCTCCCCCTCAATTATTTGATCTGATATTGTCATATCATCCTATTATCATTTTTTATATTGTAGTATCTCCTATAACTGCGTTATTTTAGCCAGGGCTCTCTTTCATGTAGCAGTTTTTTCCAATTGTCATGTATATGTCTCATTGAGGTTTCCATTTCCTAGCTGGAGTGATTGATTCCTCCACACATTGTATACATTTGCTAATATATCATATATTTGTTGGCTATACATCTCTTCATGTGTTCACAACTATAAAATAACGTTGTCATTCCATTTCTTGTTCAATATTTGTTGCATTCCCTCATCGGGCACTTTCTAAGGACATCTAAGTGTGGGAGATCTGTTTAACCCACTTAGAAGGATTTATTTGGAGCCTCCTCTTGGATTCGGGACTTAGACACATTTTTCTAATGGATCCAGGTCCTAGTTTCAATTCCTGTAGTAGCCATTACTAGAAAAAGAGTTTTCCAGTCATGCCTTGCTAGCTGTTCCAGATTTGGAATATTACAAGTGTGTATTCCTGAATGAATTTTATGTAGTAGCCCATATGTCCAAGGATCAAACACAATTGTTTCTCAGTCATAGGCACTTCCAGATTGATGATAACTACCACTTTCTTAGGGTCCACCATCAACCCTTGTTTGAAAACTATATGTCCCAGCAAGATTCTGAAGGGTATGTAGAAGATACATTTTTTTATATTCAGGGAAATCTGGTGTTTCCGAAAGGCATCCAAAATCATGCATAGGTTAGAAACGTGTGTCTTTACTAAGCCGAATACATTCAAATCATCAAAATATACTGATAGAAATTTGTGGATGAATTCCTTAAACACTACGACAACTACCCGCGAGAAGATAGTAGGGGCATTCTTGAGTCCAAACGGCACTACTGTATACTGGAAGGATCCCCATTTAATGGAAAATGTAGTTTTGTTGCGATCTCCTGGTGCGATTCTGATCTGATGGTATCCTGATAACCCGTCAGTGAATGAGTACGCTTTCTGGCCTCCTACACTATCCAGGATCTCATCGGATAATGATGTCGGAAAGGGGTCATGCACACAGGTGTCATTTAGCTTGCGTAATTCCACACAAATTCGTATTTATCCCTTTGTTTTCTTTTCCTGAACCACCATCGGACTTACCCAATCCGACTGCTCGACCGGCTCGATAATACCTGTAGCAAGCATTTTATTGATTTCTTCCTTAACCTTCTGCTTATACTTAGGGTTCAATCGATAAGGTCGCTGCTTTTCAGGGCGCGCATCTGGTTTTAGCGTGATGCGCATAACCCCTAGGTCCCCTACGATCCCTTTGAGCTCCGAAAACTTGGTTGGGAATAAGTCTTGATATTATGTGAGAAATTCAACAGCTTTTCTTACAGTGCCATCATCCCAGTAGTCCCCAATTTTAGCCAACTTAGGTTGCTTTTTCGTGCCAATGTTGACTTCCCGTAGTTTCAGAGACTTCGTCACATCCACAGTTTGCAATGGAGGTCCCGCAACTGCGTCCTCCCCCTCTGATTCTATGATAGAGACATTGTGCGGATCCTCATCGCACTCTTCTATAGTTATGTTGTGACAATTGACAATATCTTGCATCTGCGTTTCCCATGTGGTTTTTTCGTATGTTGCGTAAGGGCTGGATTCACCAAATAAAAAGGTATCGATATCCTGCAGAGCTTCATCAAGCACCTCTGATCGTCTTGTTAACCTGAATGTCCCCAAAAATTTGTCCTTTAGGTTTCCCACTGGCGAGTGTGTTGATGTAGCTCCGCATCTAGGTACCATGTGGTGGGAATCGGTCCCAAGGAATGAATAAACAAGTGAACCCATTCTTTTGTAGTATGATCACACCATTTCTCCATCCAAGGGAACAATTGTTCGTGCGGATCCCCTGGGCCAAGAAATTTCTTGATGCATACGTCACTTAGAGGCTCAAATCATAGGACCATCATATCCCGACATTCCTCCCACTCCTAGAACGCCCCCTTATGCTTGTCCCACCATCTTGCAGGTGTTCCGCGCATGCCAGATTAAGGGCCCATAACCTCCATTCTCTGGGTACCTCAGCTTTGAATGTTCGCAAAAAATATTTCATACTACTGGAACCATCAAATTAGGGCAGTTCTCTTACCTTTGAAGATATTTCGTAGAAGTCCCTTGTAATTTGCAGGCAGTGCAGTGTAGAGACATCATGCAGCTGATTTTTCCAATTTTCCATTTCCTCGTTGGAGTCAGAGAAGCATTTGCTATCTCTTTCCCAGCTATGCACACCATCGGTCATAGGATTGATCCAGTATTCGTCCCTCATAGTTAACTTATAGATCTGATCCACCTCTTCTTCCTCACACACTGGCTCTATATACCTCTCTCCTTTTGCGAGATCTAGCGGTACTATCACCTGTGTTCCTTCACTTTCAAACACCATGCTCCTCTTTTTTAGTTGATAATACCACCCATATCTATGGCCCAGTCCAATCCTAGGAGTGTCGGGTAAGGGTTCGCATCTTCTACAATTTGAATGACTTCAAATTCAGCCCGGACCTTATTTCCTGTGATATCTACTATGATCTTTGATACTCTTCCCAATGGGATGATCTTCTGTTGGTTGGCCATGCGCAGCTGGATAGTGGACCATTCCAACTTAGGTTCTCCCATTCGCTGCCAAGTTTTTTGAGGTAGTACATTCGCATCTGATCCTAAGTCTAGAATGACCTGATCCATATCGTAATTACCGATCTTCGTGGTCAACCGCATCTCCCTACCAGAGCATCTCTTATGCTTATATAGTTTTTGCACATCCTTAATTTCCATAGCTTGGGTTGTTTTTTCTGCGCAGCTATCTATCAAGGCTTGGAGGTTTTCTACGATCCTTTGGTTGCATAATAGCTTCATACATGCCTGTAGGAATGCTTTGACCTCATCATCTGCTTTGGGGTTCGTAGGGGCGTGAGGAGTAGGTGCGTTAACCTTAGAAAAATTTTGGCGAGCTACGACAAAGGTTTCCTTTTCTTTCTGTAAGTCCAAACCTTCTTGTTTAATAGCCGCTTTACAGATGGGAGGCTCTGCCTCAACCTTCTCCGCAGCTCCTCTAGTGGCCATGTCGCTGCATGTTATAACATTAACACTTGGTCCTTCATCTCGAGGTTCCGCCTTGACCCTTTGTACATTATACGTAGGTGTCTGCTGCTTCTCCTGCACCTTAGCTATCGTAATCGGGAAATCTTCAATCACATGATCTAGTTGTCTACAGTATCTGCAGGATTGTCTCACAGGGTTCACGCAATCCCTTGAAAAGTTCCCTATTTCTCCACAGTTATAGAAAATCAGTTGTCCTCTCCCCCTACCTGCGCTTCCACCTTGGCCCCCTCCCCTGCCCCTAGATGGGGAGCCACCTATGCCCATGGGGGATCTTGGCGAGGACGGATCTGATTGTACCCTATATAGATTTCCTCGAACTATCATCAAATCATACATCTGACAGTTCTGTTCATCATGGCCTACATATCTACAGAACCTGCACCATTGTTGCTTTATTTCTGGGACATATGCGGCAAGGCAGGGCAAGTGGTTGGTATTGTGTAGCCCAGCAATGCGACAATCATCGCACCAAAGCATCGGTCCACTTGTTCCTACAGCTTCCCTAGGTCGTAATGGACTGGGTCCCCCAGCCTGTATGTAGTCTGCTAGCAGAGGACAGTTATCCTTGGTGTGTCCATTCACCTTGCATCGTATGCACCATATTTCAGGGCTAGCCTATGTTCCTCTCTCCTTTCGCAGATTCTGGATCTCCATATGCATTACTTCTAGCTGGCCTTGTATATGTTGCACTCCTAACTGGGTATCATCTCTTAGCATAGCTTCTAGCTTCATTGCAATTTCTAGGGCCTTTTTCTGCGATTCAATGGCTTGATGTCCCATTGGCACGCGCAGGTGGGGCAGCAGCATAGAAATGAACCACTCCATGTGTTGCCTGTCATCGTACAGAAATCCCCCTTCTCTAATTACCTCCTTTAACTGTTGGTCAGCCTCCCATACGAACTCGGACGGTCCTTGCTTGAAATCCTTCAGATCTTTCACTATCTACGAGTAGGACTTAGGCTTCTTGAATTATTGTTTCAAAGAATTCTTAATCTCTTCAATGGTTTCATTCGCATGCTATTTGATATATCCCATATACCAGTCCAAGGCCCTTTCTTCAAAGGCAAGGGATAGTTGTTCCCTTTTTACCACATCACTAGCTACGTTCTGCGAAGTCCATACCAATCCTACGACAAACCAAAACTGATCCATATCTTCATCTCCTATGCCCTTGAAGGTGAGTAGCTTCGTGTGTGAGTTCATATCGTCTTCTTGTGGTAGAGGCAGTGATTTCTTACCCCTATGAGGGTTCGACAATGGCGTAGAGGGAGAGCTATGTGCAACAGAGTTTCTTACTGGACTCTAGATAGATCGATCTCCTGCTTGATTAGTTCTGTAATATTTACCACTGCACATTGTACCCTCAATTTGATCATATCTCATTCACTCTGTGTGGCTACATAGAATGATTTTTTCGCACAGTAATATCTTAATCATCAATGGTAAGGTTTTCAGAAACTTACCCCAGAAAACCTTGAAGAACCTTCGCTCTACTTCAGAATAGGAGACGAATTGACCAATGGAAAACTCTATCACACACCCTCCTAGCACACTATCCACCTAATGATTTACCATATGCGTGATGGTGTTATCAGTCTTTTCTAACTGCTGGATCAAATTTGGAGTCCACTGCATGACTCGTTCATCTTTCCAACACTTCTGGAAATCTACGAGCCTTGCAAGCCACTCCTAAAGCTTAGTCGAAAATGTCACAAAGAAAATTTTGTAGATCTCTGTGAAAATGTACTTATTCTTCCACTTTTCTGTCGTCAACCTTGTGTTACGATTCTCTTTTATCGCAAATTCCTGAAATTGTTTTTCAAACCACTCCTCAATTTCTTTCTTCTCAGGTTTCTAATATTCTCTTGGCATTACCTAATCTCTCTCTCAAAATACTCCCGATCCCGGCAACGGAACCATTTGTTGGCTTGAGGGGTCCTAAACCAGGTTCGAAGGTTAAGGTTTGCCAACAAACCCCTATACTACTAGCCCTTTCGGCAGTGAACTCGAAACAGTATGGGAGGGTGCTAGAACTAGGTTTCCGCACCCTGAGAGAGAGTAGGTAAATCAAGAAGATCTAAGTTCGTAGCCTAACCGGTTTACACAAAAAATATTTATTTGTTCACTAATTAGTATATTCCACAGTTAACAGAGCAACTATCAGTCATAGATCTTAATCAGCACCTTCACATCAAAAATATCACATGTAATATCATAAGCGCATAAAAAATAGATCACAGGAATACTTCATATTATAACAAAGACAGACCCGTAGCAACAATAGATAATCAACAGTAAGTGTAACAGGTCCAGCAGTTCACATCAATAGTAATACATTAACTCAGATAACGCAAAGATACTCTAATAGGATTCACATATATTAACATCCAAAACCCAATACAATCCAACACAGCCTGCGCACGCAGCCAGCAGGGTCCACACACAGCAAGACTGAGGATCTCCGTGCACACAGCTAACAAGATTCCTTACGCTAGCAACCCAAACAGATCTAAAAATTTGCAACTATCATCAATCTCGATTCTTTCCTACCTAAGACTCAAAAAGGTTCATCTATTTATACCGATTTAGCCTACACAACCAATGGTCTGCAAACCATGGTTTGTGGACTCTTGGTCTACCCTTGACCCGTTACAATGCATTAGGGGCTTTGACCCACCCCAAAACCCCTGCGTTAGACTAAATATTACAAAAATAGAAAAAATTTGCAGCTTTTTAGGAGACTCTGTTCCAACAACATCATAAATTTTAGAGGGAAAAAATAAAAAACTACTTTTTTCAACTTGTATTTTCAACTTATCTCCCAAAGTATTTACTCAAATTTCGAGTGGGAGTACTCATTGGATGAAAAATTTAATTCCTCATCCAAGCAGTACCCATGTTGCATACTTTCGATGGACCCTGCTACATGAAAAATGATAAATACATGAAAAACATGATTGCAAACACATTTTTTCATGTATTTCCCAATATTCATGTAGCAAGATCCATTTAAAGTATGCAACATGGGTACTCCTTGGATGAGGTGTACATCAAGCGAGTAATTTCGGAGTTTGTCTTTGGGAGATAGGCATTAGCTTAAGTAGTTTTATTATTTTTTAATATTTTTTCCCTTTTAATTTAAAAATGGTGAATCATCCCACATGGTTGAAATCATCATCTTGAATCCTATTGGTTCTTAAAAAGTTTATTTTGGTTGCACATTTTTCTTAGGAGGCCCATTTTAGACCTCAAAATTCACCTAATGGAAGATATTTAACGCCAATATTTATTGCCTTATATAATCTGTGTACTAACGCTTGATATCCTATAATATTGTTAGTACATTAAAATTCCACCCTACATTCTTGCATGGTCATCTCACTAGTTGGGTTGATTAATATACATCATGATCATGCACCTTCGCTAGATTTAGAACCATCAAAATAAAGTGTCCAAAATAAAGATTCAGATTTATCTACAACAGTATCTACAATATTAATACATTTAGAAAAATGTTTTTGAGAATAATTTTCAATTTGAGAACAAAGATCATTTGCTAAAAAAGGTGATTCTTGTGCTGTAAAACTTCCAAAAAAGGATTCTGAATAATAATTGCCAAGAACGTTATCTGTGAAAACCACAAGTTCGTTTTCTTCATCCAAATCGGTAACTGAGTGTTTAATATATTTTTCTCTATCTACTCGAATTTGATTTGGTTTACCATTATAAGGAAGCCAAATATGTGACCAATATGTTGTGAAATATCCATGTAACTTCTCATATCAATCTCTACTTAAAATAAGACCGTAAAATTCAAGAATATCAGCGATTAAGAAATCGTTTATCTGAAAAAACCCTTTAATTTGTGGATAGTCTTATTAAGACTAGGTTTAACTCTCCTAAAACTTTAACCTTGGATCTATCGAATTTCACAATCTGCACAGCAGAATTTTCAGTAGTTATGTTCAATTTGAGACATATTGAATATGGCATTATGTTTGAAGAAGCTCCTGAGTCTATTAGACAATTGTGGACATTCTTGTTAAAAATCTCAAAGGTTAATAAGAAAGTAGGAGTATGAGAATTGGATCGATCTCCAATTAGAATTGTATCTGAGGCATAAATTTTATCAAGGGTATCTCCTAGAGGTTTTCCTTTTCCTAATGTGGCTTTTGCTATTGGCAGAGGAGACATAAGACGAACATTTATTTCTTTAAGAAAAAACTTTTTTTGTTGCTTAAGTTTACTTACCTCGTACATGGAGATATTGGCTTTCACTTTCTTGATATATTAGACGATGTTATATTCTATGTGCTTATCCAAAATGATAGAATTTTTGGATGTAGAAGGTGAATTAGAAGGGGTATGGAAGACTCAGGCGATTTGGGAGAAGATATCGGAAAATTAGTAGAATAATTCTTCAAGGAAGTTTTAACTTTGTTAACAGGAGTACCTAATTTCTGCTTTGAATTTAATGTTGGTGAATGGTTAGCGTTTTTTTCTCCTAGTTTCGACTCGTAACGCTTCTTGCTCTTCTTTGTTTTCATATGGGGTGAGAATAAAATCCCATAAGATATGTGCTTCAACTAATTCTTCTTCTCCTTCTGATTCTTCTACGGACAAAGATTGCTCTTCATCTTCTTCTTGATCTAATTCTACATTAGATATAGCATTAGGTGGTTGAGAGGATGAAGGTTGTATTTTCCTAAAAGATATAAAATTCTTTCGAGGTGAATCTCAAACCTGTTTTTAAATTTTGACCATTGCATTTGACATTTTTTTAAGAATTTATGTTGTCATTCTAAATCGAAAGTGTCTTTTTATACCTTATTTTTAATTTTTTCTTTGAAAGTTACTCTCTTAGATTTTATTTCTTCTATAATGTTCTTCTTTTCTAAGGATAAAATCCTATTTTCGACAGATATAGCTTCTTTCATGTTATCAATCAGAGTGTTTTTATTAGCTCTATCTATGAATATGGAAATGTTTGAGGGTAATGGAGAAATATACCACTCTATCTGAACATCTACTTGATGTTGAGAAGCTTGCGGAATCTTGTTAAGCAATTTATTGAATCTAGAATTAAAATCTTTGATCCTTTCATTTGAATTTTCTTTCAAGTTGGAAATATCATTGGTCAATGTCGCAGTTGTGCAATCATCTCCAAACTTTGTCAAAATTTTCTCTTGAAACATATTCCAATCAGTAATAGAATCTGATGGTAAAGAAAAGTACCAAGATCCCGATGAACCTAAAAATGCATATGGAAATAGTCTACATACGTAATATTCTTCTGATACTTATATAATATTAATGGATAGCATAAAATTATGCAGGTGTTCTTCTGCTTAGGTTCCTTCATCTGGATTAAACTTTGGTAACCATCTCTCTGGATACTTAGGCAAACGGTGAAGTGGTGCAGGTATGTTGACAACATCCGAATTTGTCCATGGACTATTAGCCATTATGGGAATGTGACTAGAAGAGGTTTTTGTAGTAGAAGAGGCTAACAGTATGGAGGAAGTAGCCCATGTGCTAATATTAATTGCACTAGCACATGTTGTTTGAGAATGAGTGATGGGAATGAATGAAGGGGTTGGTTGTGGAGAAGTGGATTGAAATAAAGGTGTTTGTGGAGGTGATGAAGATAAAATCTCACTAGTAGAAGACTGAGCTTCAGATTTTTGAGTCTTTCTTCTATGAGGAGGTAGAGGGAACTCAAAATGACTAATCCCAAGCTTCTCAAATTTGAGATAATGTCAAAATTCACGACGATGTGAAAGAATATTATATGCTTCCTTGGGATAACTCAGAATGTTGAGTCTCTTTTTGAGAAATAGAAATACCTTCTAATTTCTCAATTAGAGTCTGAACTTCTGGTGATTCAATTAAAGAAGTCTTATCAATTGTCTTAGAGCCAATACTAGGAGACTTTAGAGTTGTTCTTACTTCTAGTCTAGGAGTAGGAGACTTTGAGTGAGACCTAGAAGTAGGGGGATATTTTGAGGGCAAATGACTTTTTGGATGACCCTTACATTCATACCTTGTTTCCATTCACAGTCAGGGGCCCTCCTTCTAGTGCCTAAAATTTTGAAGTCTGGAAATTCACTGCCTCAACATCGGATAATACCACCCAGTCGGGAGCTTAAAACAAATCCTTTTCCGTTGAAATTGATGTGTAAGATTGGGGATATAGGGACCAGTTTCCCATTTAAAGAGATTTAATAATAACAAGAGGAATAAAATCAAATTGATGGAGTGATTTTAAAACTAATGATAAAAATAAAACTTATTCTAACTATTTCACAGGATAAAAACGACTTTTAATGTGATCTAATAGAAAGATTTCACAAAGTATAAAATAATATAGATCATTCCATACTCTAATGAAAAGAAAGCATGCATAAGAAACTCAATTAATTAAATAGTTAATTAATTTAGTTGATTAAAACTCAATCACATAAAATATTTCTTTATTTCATATATAACTACAAATCGTTCAATATTTCATATCAATAATTACAATGATACATTGTTTTCTCTCGAGTCCTCCTTCTTGATGCTTCTTGCCAAGACTGCTTCAAGGCTATGACATCTAAAAAAGTATCCTTTGGAGAGCCTTGTATTAGATTTTCTTGTAGTAGAGAATCAATGATGTATTCAGTGAGATTTGATGCAAGATTCCTAGCTCTAATGATTTCCATCTATGCACTTTTCACTTTAATATCCCAATCACCGAATACAATATCCTTCTATGATTCTTCAATTCTGGGAAGGTTGGTTGCTCTCCCTTCTGTACCATCCTGCCACTATATAAAAGCGAAGATTTTTTCATCGACCTCTTCATATAAGGTTATTAGTTGTGACATTTGGGTGACTAATGAATCATTTTTTTTATACAAGTCATGAATTAAGTACAACTTATGGCAGGAAATATATTGTTTCTTTGTCAAAAGGATATCTAAATCTGATTCTTCCTTTCGGACTTCATTTATTTTGGGATTATCCTTCAATTGATCAAAATGTTTTGCTGCAACTGTTGTATCTGTTTATATTTATCTCTGACTTCTTCATATTTCACCTTTATATTATAAAAATTCATTTATAAATCGGGAAGTTTTACTTGCCATTGTTGTTCTATTTCTTGCTTCTCAATTTGGAGACTTCGCTCTAACAGAGAAATTATTTCATCCTTTTCTTTCATCAATAGTTGTACTTCTGCAGCTTTATCCATGGTCTCATTAACATAATATCCTGCAAATTGAGATAGTCGATTTAGATCATCCTCTGGGGTGGATTGAGTGTCTTTCCAAAGAATTTGAACTTAAGTTTCACTAGGAACCGACATTTGAGTTTGTTCCAACTTTCATTTCTTTCTAGACTTTCTCATGACTGCCTTGTGCTTCAGACTATAGAATATGTCCAAAGGTGGGATTTCTTCAATTTTAAGGACTATCTTTGTGGTGGGAAAAGAAGGAATTATTTCCATGTCTTCAACTATATGAGAATCATTCTTTACCTCTGAACCAATGTTTTCTACAAGTGGTTCAGTATTAACATCAGTTTTGGGATACTTTGCAGTAAATGAGGAATTCCATGGATTCTCCAGAACCTTTACAGATTCTTTGTGGTTAACAACTATCTTTGTGCTTGGTTCTATGACATGCTTTATGACTGGCTCTGTAGATCTCAAATTTGGCTCTGAGTTGATTACAACTGCTTCTACACCTGCATACCCATAACCATTTGCAATGTCAGTTTCCTCAACCATTGGAACATTATTGAATTTCTCCCTAACTCTGTTAAGTCGTTCTTCTTTGATTCCACTTTCTTTTCCAACAACTATATTAGTTGTTTCTTTACTTTGAACATTTGGAACTTGGGAAGAGGATGCAAATGATTCTGCATTCTCTGAGTTCTGACTGGAATGTTTTACCATAAATTCTTGTAGATGAGCTATCCTCTTATAACGATATTGCTTAAAACTAATTAACTTATTAGTAGTCAATCAATCAGAGGCTAGTATTTCTACAATAGAATATTTTTGGGTCATTTCAAAAAAATCATCAAACTTATCAGGCTCGTTTGAAAGTGGACTGAGTTTAACATGCATGGTGACATCTTTAGCAATTCCAATTGGGTCAAACTTCTGGTTCGGTATCAATGGAAAATAGGAAAATTTCAATTGCTCGATTTCAAGAAAATCATTCTTGAAATTCTCTAAAGTATATGTACCACACAGAATATGAAATCATGGAAAAACGATCATATTCACATGTCTGAGGAATTTAGTTAGGCCTTGTCCAAGAGTCTAGTAGGCGATTTCTTTGGCAAATAATTTATTTGGAACAAAGAGCGGCAACACATGGGGATGGGATAAGCTTCCTAAAACTCAAACATAAGTGAAGTTTTCTTCTCTGAACCATTTCCCTATAGTCCTCAAGTGTCTTTTGGATTCGACAGTAAACCTCGGGGCTTTATTACCAAAACCTTCTTGATGGAGGGGAAGCATTACTTCATGAAAAATCTTATAGAAACTAGAATGGTACTTTGATTCCCACCAAATGTCAAAATAAACATGAATTGGGTGGCATACTGAACCAACCATTTCCATCCCATGGATGGTAAATTAAAGGAAAAACATATAGCATCCATAATGTAGGCACTGATGAAAAATGGAGGAGTTATCCTTTCTAGTACATCGTGTCTTTGCATATAATAAGGATTTTAATATTCAGATTGTTTGATAAAATTGTTTCCCAGTCCATGATATATCCATTAGAGGAAGTTTGAATCAAAGGTACCCATTCTTAAAAACACTTTTGGGTATTTGGATAACCATAAAGATGACATAATATAACAGCGATTTGGGATGGGCCAACAGGAGAGGCTAGTGAATACATACCCATGTCTTCTCGCTTATGTTTATTTGGGTCTTTCCTCCAATATTTGATAAGCTCCATAGGGTTCAGATTTTCTTGCATGAACTTTTGGACGAACTGTGTTTTGTACTTCCTTTAAGTCATCAGAAGCTGGTATATCCTTCTTAAGACTTTTGGCTTGAAGGAACCAATTACTGTCTTTTTTGAGGTAATAAACATTGAGTCTATTATATCCACATGATCAATGACCCACCTCACCATATCTGTGTATCGAATAATTTTCGGACGAGCGGAAATTATATGAAGAAATGAGTTAGCTATGTTTCTCCATGCATATGTATCCCTTGGTGGAGACTCATCAACAATAGCTTCTATATTTTCAAATATTCTTGGATTTTCATCTTCAAATAACTTGTAAATTGCTTCTCAGTTAGAGGAATCTGATTCCTGGGTGCATGTAGTATTTGAGAGCACAGGAGCCATCTCGTGAGTTTCTTCGGGTGGCAAGAAAGATTTGTGCTGAGCTGCAAAATTTCTTCGTGCTTTGATTATCTTGGACATATCCTTATGTTGTTCTTTATGATGATTTACCTATAAAAAAACAAGTTGATATAAGCATAGAATTACTTATAAGTATGCATGAGTCATATTAATTCAATGCAAGAATTATGAAAAATCCTTTCTCATTAACTTAAAATCATTATAATTTGTTTGAAAACCTCGAGATTAGAAACCATAAGGTATTCATTTAATCTCTAAACATATTTTTGTGTGATGCTGACTATTGGCATTATTTCGTAGTTTCTTTTTTCGGTGTTTTTGATATCGGGCATGATGATTGGATTTAATAATGATGCGATATGCGAAACAGTGAAATATCAGGATGCTTGATAGAATGTGATATCAGGATCTTTTAGCTGATTTTGAAATATAGGTAGTTTTTTAATTTATGGAATTTCGAGATTTCGGGACTTCAGTATATTGACATTTCAAAACTTCAGGAGTTCGACTTTTCAGAACCTCGGGAGTTCGACATTTCGGAACCTTGGGAGTTAAGCATTTCGGAATTTCATGAGTTCAGAATTTCTAAAGTTCAGCACATCCTTTTGGCATGTTTTTCACATATTGCCGATATTTCCTTTTTTTTATAACTTTTTAAATGTTTTGCGTTGTTTTCTGATGTTTTCATAAGGTTGCAGTTATTATGAAAAAGAAAATTTTTCTTTGTTTTATTTCGAAAGATAAGTGAGGATATACTTAAGTTATTTATATAAAAGGGGTTTACCAAAAAATTTTAAAGGGTTCCCATTGATCCTTCTAAATATTCTAAGGAAAATGGGGGGTTTTTTAGTACCACAACATGTTGGTCATGGGAGCTTCCAACGGATGGTAGTTTGTAGATCTGCGAGAGAAATATTGTGTCGAATTGATAGTTTACAACATACTATTGAGAAATCCAATTCTTTTGAATTATGGGAGTAATCCAATACATGTAACAATTTTCTTAGTAGATTAGTAAAAAGAATTGAGAAGTGCAGTGGTAATAGGGTAGTTTTCTCTCAAAAGGGTTTCCACCAGAAATACTTGTGTCCTTATGTGTGCATTCCTATGTTTATATATCTCATGTTTATTTCTCATGGTTATTATGGTTTCAGTTTATTTCTTCTTACATGTTTTGATGATATAATGTTGTGCGTGTACATGGATAATTGAGTTGGGGAAAAATAAATATAATTAGTGAAAATTGATATAAAGGTCATCAGTACTGATTCACCCTCCCCTCTTAATAGTGAATATATTTCCAACAACAATTATTGAGGTTAAGGAAAATTTGAATTAATATTTTCTCTATTTCATTCTCCAACATGGTATTAGAGATAAGGTGAATAAAATAATTCAGTTGGAAAATCATCTTGAAGATTTTTCTTGTCAAGGGGAATTGTTGCAAAAGGACAAAAGGAAAGAAGAAGAAGATTTATTGACCTAGAAGGAAGATAAATACATCAAAAATTCATTGAAGCAGAACCCATCATCAAGCTCTCGTTTAAGGAAGGAAGGACAAGTCCTTATTGAAGATTTCCTAGAGCATCATTTGAAGAAGAGGAAGCATAAAGGAATCTTGGGATCATCATTCACTCTTTGAAGTTGTTCGAAGACACCATTGTTGAAAGAATTCTAGAATCCATCATCCTAGGGAATCATTGAAGTCTCCTTGAAGGTCTTTAATACATCAATATAGTTGGATACATCATCAAGAAGGAGTAATCTTAGTTAACATGTAAATTCCATATTCTCTTCTATGTCTTAATCTATAGATAACATCACTACATTCTTCAAGGAAAGAAACAAGATTTTTGGATCAACAAGCTTCCTAACATGGAATAAGAGGATTGACTTGGAACTCACAGAAAATGAAGTCATGGAATATGTCCTTGGTGAAGTAGTTGAGCCTGACAAGGATAAGACTCAAGAGTTAGAAAAAAAAAATAAGGGAGAAATGAGGAAATAGAAGGATCATTGTTGGATCCATAAAAGATCATATTTTTCCCTTTGTTACTGATTTGAAGAAATTTAAGGCTATATATGATAAGTTGGTAAATTTTTACTCTATAAGTACATTAGGTCAAACTAATTCCTTGAGGAATCAACTATATGGAATACGAAGGTAAAAGGATGAATACATGGCCATTTATCTCATGAATCACAAATAAGGGATCAATTTCAAGAGCTTGGGGAAAGTGTTCTTGACTTTGAAATGACCATTCTTGTATTAAACACTTTTCCACCCAATTGGAGCAGGTTTATAGCTAGTATCTACTCTAAGAAGGATACTACACCATTTTATGAGTTATGGGCTCAATGTATCCTAGAAGAATCTAGGATAAATGAAAATAATTACACTGAATCAAATGAAAGGTCTCAAGCCTTTATTGAAATGTTCAAGAATTTGAAGAAAGGGAAGTTTGGAAATTCAGAGAAAAATACTTATATATCCAAGGTTCAATGATTTGGATGCAATGAATATGTTCATTTTAAGAGGTATTATCCAAACAAGAAAAATAACAAAAGAAAGAAACAAAGTGAAGCTCACATCATTGAAGAAAAGGGAGAACCTGAGAAGAAGTTGAAATGAGAAGATCCCAAGAATTTTTACTATTGAAGGAAGATCCATCTATACTAAGGTATTTATGTAATTTGTCTTTCTTAAGTATCAAATAGAGTAAAATGCATTATTATATACTCTATAAGATTCTTGATTTTTGAAAAGCATGGCATCATAGATAGAAGCATGTGATAGTAGAATAATTAAAGTATACTTGATTAAGTTTCTTTGGAATCATCTAGCTTTCAAGAATGAGAATATTGGGACCATATTTCATGTTATCGTTCATCCAATAAATTTCTAACTTCATGTTAGAGTAATTCATTTTTCAAAGTTGGTTCATCAAGATCCTATAAGAACCATGATTTTGAAAGGTTCTTAGAGGAAACATTATGACTAGTAAATATTCCATATAGTATGGAAACAATACTCTTGAAGCATGAAGGAATGCAAATGGTCAAGCTATATTATGAAAGGAATAATGAAATTCTTTCTACTCTTGAAAAGAAACCTATCATTGACAGGTATTTGAAGCAAAATTGTTCAAGAGAGGATGGCTATATGGTTGTATCAAAGTAAAGGTATGAATATTATTAAGTAACTCTTCTCTAGGGTAGGGTTCATATTTACAAGTGTCTTGCAGAAATAGTTTGTCACAAAAGTGTGCTTGGTAAGTCTTCCATATGGTTACATGATGCTTGAAAGAATGAAATTGGCATACTTTGGAATGGCTAGAGATTAAGACTCTCTCACAATATTGCTTAGATTATTAGTCATCATCAAGTATATTTTATAACAGAAAGAGATGGAGTTAACAATAAAAAATCCAAGGAAAATATAGTAGCTTGATAATAAAGTTCGATCCATGGAGACTCTCATTAAAATGAATGCATGGAGAAAGATTCATATGGAGATGGATCTTCTGAAAGAATGTTGATCTCGAAGGTTTTAATTAAGTTGATGCTTTTATGAGAAGGTTGACATGATAAGGTAAGTTTGATATTAATATTTTTATATTGGTTATCTGATTAACACATTTTTTTTCTACCTAGAAGGATATTGTAGGATATCATAATGATAGTTTAGGCAAGTTTAAATGTTGGTGTTGAACTCAATTCAAATAACATATGGATTTACCATGTGGTGTTGTAAATTATGTAGTCAGGATGTTTACATCATCATGTTGGCATTGAAATATGGTATTATAAGAAGATAACTTGATGATCATAAGGATATATTTTATGTTTTGGAAGGATCAATACAATTCCTTCATTGATGATATGAAAGGTTGATGCCCTAAACCTTGTCACAAGATTAAAGGAAGAAGATGACTCCACAAAATGTAGGAAGAAATAAGATCAGTGTGATGAGACAAAAAGGAAATAAGTAGCCATGAAGTTATCTCCATGATGAACTAGTAGTTGAAACATTTTTTATCACTCTGTGAATCCCTTTAGGTTGAGGAAAGGGCCACATAGGTAACTAGAAAAATCTTTCAGTTAAAAACTGGTCCTTTCTAACCAAAGGGGGCTTCCTCACTAGAAAATGGCTAAATATAATTACCCTGAAGCTAAATGACTATGAAGATCATATCTAGAAGAATCTTAGAATTCATAACAATTGTTGGGATATTTAAGAAAAGGACATGGAGGAATAAAACCATGAGCATATTTCAAATTCTAAAACCTATAACATTAGTGCATACATGATCCATATAGATAATAGAGGAAAGTTAGGTGTATATTACAAGTCAATTATCGATTGTAGTATAGTGAATAATGAGGGAAACATAAAAATATGCAGTAAAATGTAACAGAGAATATTATTATGAATTATGCTACGTAACTAATGGCCAAATATTTAGAAGAACCATGACATAGAAATGAATAATTCCATCCAGTAAGAGATATGTAATCATCCTGAGCATCTAAGGATGAATTCAAGACAACAACTTAAGAGAGATATATTTAATTAACATAAGGAAAACACAAACTTGAAATCACACACCACAAGAATCTCTGAAAATAGAGGAGCAAGCCTGCTCTAAGGTTTTTATTCCAAAACACATACATCATGCCTAGTTAGATCAATCAAGAAAAAACCAACTAACCCCTTCTTCCATGTCATGAATAAGTTCAATGTATCCACTATCCCTTCAGAATGGATTGAATCACTCCCATTAGCAACCCATTGTTTTTTTAAACAAAAGTTGACAAAGAAACTATAAATAGAATAATTGTTTTTTGGAAAAAAATGCAAGAAAAAATACTTTAATTCTATTTTTTCAATCCTATATAAATAATAAAATTATCCCACAAGATCCTTATCCTATAATTTAAAACTCGCAGTCATGAAAATTCTTGGATTGATAATGAAAATAGGAAGAGAAACCTCAAACTACGTTGTGCAACATTGCGCAACAGTTCCATGTATGCAAGATTTTTATGTGCTGTAGGACAACTCAGTCGATTAATGGGCACTTAGTGGGCCTCTGAGTATACATCGGACCCTTCCACATGATCCATGACAACTAGAAACCTCAAAACATCCATAAATTTCCACATTTTCAAACCGAAATCTAAAACTTTCATAATTTTGTCAATAAACATTGTGCAAATGAGACTTAAAGTCACACGTGTCACTCCCAACCTGTAGCACTTGTGTAAAATATGAGAAAGGTTTTTGTGCTTTGGCCCATTCTCTAGAAAAACCTCTTTCAGTTGCTTCAAACTCTTCCTCATATTATCTAAAACTTCTTTGGAAAAGAGTGACTAAAACATGAAATTACATAGTCTAAACAATAGGCCTTGAGGATGCATTCAAAATTCCCAATATATGACACCGGTGAAAGAAATAAACGAGGTTTTTTTGATTTGTTCCATTCGAAAAAAAAACCTCTTTTATCTTCTAAAAAATTTCTTCCATGTGATCATAAACAACGTTTCAAAATAATGACTAAAATAGAGTATTTTGTGCAGCACTTGGGAAGCAAAAACAGGGCTAGCGTAACACTTGGGAAGTAGCGGTTTAACACAACTTAATTGGCCATGAATTATTCTTATAAATAGATATTTATATTACTCGTTAAGACTCCTACCTCAGACTTAGTTGAAATTTAAATTCTGACCCATGTCGATGTTCTATAGAGTGTTGGAGGATCGTTGTGTAGCATTTGAGCATCGAATTCCATGAGTAGCCTTAGTGCACAGTGATAACTTCACAGTAAACGTGGATTTTTTCTTTACTAATGGATTCACTATAGATCGACTTGTGATCTTCAAATTTCATGGTTAACTAGCTAGGAATCAACATGAAGGTGCTCTACGAAGGATTAAGGCGACCATTTTTTATTTGAATGGCTCTTGTTTTGTCTTGTAGCATGATGATAGTTTGAAATGCTATCATTAAGCACTCCACCTAATTCGATATGATCAATAATGGATGGGAAATTATTATAACGTTGGGGGTTATGACATCTTTTAGATAGTGGGGGCATTATGTCATATATGAGGGATGTTATGTTCTGTTAGGGAAATAAATTTAGGATAAAAGGGGGGGGGGGGGATAAATGAAATTAACATGAATGATGGGTAGGTGGTAAGAAGGGAAAGGGTATAGGGTGTAATTTTGTGTGAAAAGGGATGGATGAAAGGTGAATGGGGAAATTAAGTGCAAAAATAGGGAAGCAAGGGTAGATAACAGTAGGGAATAAAATGTAGAATATTGACCATATCCCTTGACCATTAGACCTATGACTGTAATGGACTCAATTTAAACATGTCTGATACAAAAATGATTAAAACCCTTTTTTACTTGACTAAACAAAATATGTGTGACTGTAAATCCCATAACTTGATACTCTTTCATGTTGTGGGTGAACATTAGATGACAGGAATTTTACGATGATCAGAAAATGACCATTAGAGGCTAAGACAGGAGTAGTGGTCATAGACTCAATTTATTCATAAAATGAAAATTAAAGGACATGGAAAACAAACTTGATAATGAAAACTAATGACCCTAACATTGGATCCAATGGGGATGGCAGCCTCCCAATGAAGGGCCAAGAAAAAAACAACAGACTAGTAACCTAATTAGACCATTGGGAAATGGAGTCAACATAAAAATACTAAATTGAATATGAATGACTTGAATTTAACTTGACATATGGCAGCATATCATTGAAATATTAGGACCTTCACATTGGGCTTCAAATCCTAATGATGACTGCCCACACTTGCAAATATGAAAAATAATATCAAACTACCGAAAGAAACTATTGAAAGCTGGCACACTGCTGAAAGTTGTCACACTACTGAAAAATATTCTCAAATAATTGAGCTTATTCATATTTTTATATACACTAACTGTTGAATAACCTAATCACTCAAGCAATACGTAATTTCCAATGAATCCAAGCAAGGAGATGGTCATTCACTGAAATTATGCTCACACTTTCCTTAAGGAGGTGGAAAAAATAAGAGAATGGAAACTCCAATAAAAACTTGCAAAAAAATTCAACTTTGACTGTATTCAAGAACTTAAGGCCACTTTTTTATTTCAAGAATGTTGGAAAATGATCCTCAAATGAATGAAAACTGAATTTTAGTTCATCTGATAGATTGAAATTCTACTCTAAGTGGTCTACAAACCATAAACACAAACGTTTATCTGCATCCTTGCTTTCATGCAATTTCCAATTGTAGTTGTCATGATAGGGCTGCAAATATTCTGGTGACCTTTGTTTTGAAACTACTTTTGGACAATACAATGATGATGGTTGTTGAACTAAGTCTCTATCACCCCTATTTTCAGACTCTCAACTAGCTAAAGGAGGAGAAACTTGACTGCATAAACCATCCAAATAATCATCTATTGGATCAATTAAAACCAAAGAGGGTTGTTGCAATATATTATGTATTGGCTCTGAGGAGACTATATGATCTTCAATCTCATGGTTACTCAATGGCTACAATTTTCGACCGAAGGGGTCTTCAATGTAACAAGTAACAGGGTCATCAACTATATAAGATGGTTGTTGCCAAGTTATGCTAGTTTAAGAATGTTTTCCTAACAATTCAAATGTAGGATAAAATAAATCTAGAGAGTTACCATCAGAAAATTCATTGATTTATTTATGTTCAAAACTATAATATTTCTCACCTGATTCACTACTTTCATCATATTCTTCACTACTATCATAAGTGACATATGCAGGCTAACTACTTTCCTCAAATTGTTGAAATTGAAAATCTTCTTGCTGAGAACATGCCACTAATTGATCTTTAGGACTGTCTTCAAATGAATAAATAAAAAAACCATCTTCGAACTTATGATGACATAAATCAACAACCTCTCCTTCTTCTACCAAATATTCTTGGACATGAAGTCTTATTTTCTGCCCTCTAAAAACAAGTTTGTTTCACATAGTGAATGTGTCCATCAAACTTTCCATGGTTTTCATCAATGTATCCAACTTAAGGTCTGAAAATGGACAAAGCTCCTCCTTGACCACTTCCCTTCTTTCAGCTTCCATTTTGGCTCTTTGGATCAACAAATTTGCTTCCACATCAACAACAATTTTCTGCATCTCCTCCAAAGTGGTTGTATTCCTCTCTCTGAGATGATAGGCAAGCTCAGCATCAAAACAATATAGATAATGAAGTAGAGCCAATCTTGGTGGAGGATTTACATCAGTAGGTATGAAATCATAAACACTATTGAATTTGGTTGAGAAATATTGGACTATCTCACCATGCTGCCTATTTAGATTCTGATACCCATCCATAATCTGAAATTTTTTTCTTTTTAAACTCCCATATTTCAAGGAAAATGTGTTCAAATTGTTGGAAATTAGGAATGCTTCCAGCAGTCAAACTTTTATACATGTTCCTAACTTCTCCTAAAAGACTTTGAGCAAACAACCTCAATTTTACATCTTCATGATATGCTTCCTCCATGTCAATGAGCTAAATGATTTTGTCTACATGCTTCCTTCATGTGATCTTACACGTATCATCAAATTGAGGTAGCCTCCGACCATAGTTCTATGGTAACTCATGCAAAGGGGCTGGAAACTTTAATAGGGCATACTGGGCAACAACCATGACTTAGGTTTGAGATGAATTTGTACCAGCTGGACTATGATTATCTTTTGGATCTTGTTTAGGACAACCAATACAAAAATGAGATTCATTCACAGCTTCAAGAGAATGATATACACTACTAGAAGGGGTATCATGTGCAGATTTGTAGTCTACATTCAGATTGAGCAGTTAGAAGAAAATTATTTTAAAATTTTGAGGAAAGGACAAAAAGAAATTGTAAAACATAATACTATACCCTGAATAAAATTCAAGTTTAAGTACCTGACTTTTAGATATTTTCCTTCCATCCTTCTTCTCACAAGGCTTGTTCTTCTCTAAATATGATTTGAATTTTTTGGAGTCACTAAGTGAATGTTTAGCCTTTTTTATGTCTCACTTTTGTCCACCATCAATAGCCAAATCTGAAACTTTGCAGATCTTTCCCAGGGCATATGAAACCTTTCAATCCCTAGCAATGATGTTGATATAATGTTATCACTCCGTGAATCCCTTTAGGTTGAGGAAAGGGCAACAGAGGTAAACACAAACCTCTTTAAGTTCGAAACTGTTCCTTTATAACTGGAGGGGGTTCCCTCACTATAAAATAGCTAAATATAATTACCATGAAGCTCAATGACTACGGAGACCAGATCTAGAAGAATTTAAGAAAAGGCAATGGAGGAATTAAACCATGTGCATATTTCAAATTCTCAAATTTATAACATCAATGCACACATGATCCATCTATATAACAAAGGAAAGATAGGCACAAATTCAAAGTCAATTATCGATTGTAGTATAGTGAATAATTAGGGAAACATAAAAATATGTAATCAAATGAAACATAGCATATGATTATGAATTCTTCTACGTAACTAATGACCAAATATTCAGAATAACCATGATAGAGCAAGGAAGAATTCCATCATGTAAGAGATCTGTAATTATCCTAAGCATCTAAGGATGAATTCAAGACAATATATTCAGAAATAGATATTTAATTAACATATGGAAAACATAAACATGAAATCAGACACCACAAGAATATCTAAAAATGTAATATTCCCAAATGGTAAAATTACTGATACATGCACATAAAACTCATTTTTCAGAAATATGTGTTATAAAAGTCAATAACATCCCATGGATCCTTTATATCAAGCAATATAGCAACCAAATATACAAGGAAATCAGAAACAAATCATTATAGCCTAGTTAAACAAGCCTCCCATGCCTATAACAACCCAAAAACACTACAACCCCAAGGCTATTGCAACACATAATTACTACAGAAAGTGACAACGCATTTTATTGAGGGTTTATACTCCAAAAATAGTGAGACAAATAGATCTTCTATTATATTAATCAATAGATCTCAAAACTGAGATCTAGTCTCATTTACACAAATCCAAGAAGACCCGGCAAGGGTTTCTTGCTAGACATGAAATACAAGAAGAATATGATGCAAATATATGATTTAATCATGTTGTATGGCTGAAGGACTACATGAATATGGCTTTTATTACAAAGAAACGGTTGTAGCTCCTCCTACTAGTTTTCTGGGAAAAAGGTTGACCCTCCTTCAGGGAAACTAGCTCATAAAATAGGGGTTTAAACCCTTCCACTGCAACACCATGTAAAATAATGCAGTTTCTCCAAGGGACTGTGTTGTAGCTATATATGACTACTTGGCCAAGTGTCGAATGGTGGAATTGAAGTCCAAAATGCTCCTTTCAGATTTCTCAAACAAGATCTCCAGGGAAGAGTGGGGAATTCCTGCATGAGAAAACCCTTGCACTAAACAGTGTAGCAAACTTAGCTAAATAGATGAAGCATGCAAATAATTCTAAATAGACCCAATCATAAAATCATATTCTCCAATCATACCCCATATTGCTACCATTCCCTCCATTATATAGTTTATGAGCTTCCTCACCATGGGTCCCACCCATTCATGAGGTTACTTCCATGAAAAGGCTTCTCCTTCAAAATTACATTGTCTTCATTAGTTCCACTCTTCTATTTACAGCGTTGTTTGATTGGTCAACCATGACTTAGTCTCCATGCATTTCCTCCTTTCACACCCAAGGTGTCTTTATTCTGACTAGCTAAACTGATCCACATTCACATTGAGTTGTCTTTATTAATGATCCAATCCTCCGATATTAATGATGTTGACATGGTCAAAATTGACCTTGTCCACATGTATTAGCCCTTGTTCACACATGAGGTTGCTTGATCCAGTTATTAACATGATCCCTTTTCACATTAATATGGATTTTATGCCAACTTAAGATATTTATGAGCCTCCTTACCCATTTATTCATCTAACTAGATGTTAAGGAAAAATTAATATTCCCATTAGTTGCATGCTAATTTAGGAATATTACAGTCTTCCCCTCCCAAATGTTGCTTTTCCTCAAGCAACTACAAGGGTGCTGCAAAATCTCCCCTCCTCCTCTTATGGCCTGCACATCCAATAGTCTCCACCATTGCTTCAGATATTCTGCAACAATTCTATCCCCCAATAGTTCCTCCCAAATGTGTAAGTTGTCCTTTGGTGGATAAACCAAATGGCTCTCATCATGAAATAAGGGAAGGTATATATGGAAACATTCTTGTTGTTCAATGGCCTCCTCAAGGTAGAAGTGATGACAATCATAGGGGACTTCATTCCCAATGAAAGACTCCCATCTCCATGCTATCATCCAAATGAAATGAATCACCTCCCAGCTTGGTAATTCATAGAAAAGCTCCTCCCAATGCTCATGAGAGACATGTCCCAAGTGCTCCAAACAATCATATGGCCCACTTCATAAAGAAACAAGTAATCTAATATAGTGGCCATATCATCTCCCATGCTCCCCTTGAAGCATGAAGTGCAAAAGGTGTGGGAAATTTATTTCCCCAAGGACACATCCAATGAATGTGTCTCCCCTCCAATCATGTTCCAAACAAAGATAAGAAACTCTTCAGCATATGGAATGATAATTAAAGTCATGCTAGCTTCCATATTTATTAAAGGAGAAGGAAAATGGTCCCTCATGTGCAACTAGCACAGTTTTACTCCTAACTGCCATAGGATATGACATAACAAGTGTTTGTCCCACCACTTGGTTGTTGCCCCATTCTTCTTGCATGTTTGGAGAAGGTGTATCATGTTCAGTGTTAATGAATCACACCATGATGAGTACATCATCTCCCCAAAATCTTCTAGGGAATGGTCAACATCACCATTTCTCATGGCCCCAAGTAGCCCATGAGGCAAATAAGAAAGAGTGCCTCCTCTTGGAGCAATGTCCTGCACATGTGTGGTAAGAAAATGCAAGTATATAGTAAATATATCATGATGTTAAAAAATACAATCCTTACCATACACTTGGTTTGAATCAGTGAGGTAGCTCATGGATGAGCTCCCTCTCATACCCAATGAATAAGGAGGTGGTAATGATAACTATTGCCAAGAGTTATGTCCCTCCTCAACCTGCAAACAATATATGCACTTCCTCATGTGATAGTGCATCTCCTCTTTGAAGTCTTCCCACATGAATCCCTCTAGGATGGTACGGTATTCTTTAATAAAACTAGTGGATTTAGAAACCAATATCTCATAGGCTGCATTAAGTAGTTTATCCTTGACCTTGGGGTCTCTAGTCAAATAGATCTGATCATGAGAATAAATGATTCCATCAACCACTTTATACCTATTATCCATCACTTGCCTATCAAGAACCTTACATGTGAAGAGGTTCTTGGAATATTCCACCAAGAGTTGGGACTCCCAATATGGATCTAGGCTTCCCAACAATGACAACGATGTAGAAATCTGAAATGTCATATTATAACTCTCCTCTTTGACATGCTCAATGCCAAAGCCACATGTTGGAGTAATGTCACTCCACTTTTGTTGCCTCTCTTGTAGCTGATCTTGCTCAAGACAAGATTGAAATATATGGAATTCAAACTCCTCTTGAAAGTTCTCTCTCTTCCAAAACTTCCATAGATTGGCTCATCCATACAAGAGTGGTAATACCCTCTTGTTATATTCAGAAATATTCATTATATGTAGAAGTATCATTTGTTGCTCCAAGGCTATGGAGTGGCCATTTGACACCATGCTCATGTCATTGTATATTTCTGAATCATTTTCCAGTGCATATAGTTGAGTGGGATATGGAAATGTCCAACTTAGAAAACTGATCATCTCTCCTTGGAACCCATCAAAGGTTCTCAACGTTGTGGTGGCTTCTCCCAATGCTCCTTCCTTAGCCAAATATGTCCATGCTACACCAAGGTGAGAGAACACTTTATCTATCTTCCAATCAGGGAGTCTCCCTGGTGGAATTACACCATGCAAAGAGACATCAAGGCATAGAGCAGGATGTATATGTGTGTGGATTGACTTGTCCTTGCCCTCACTGCACAAATCCTCTTTCCTCTTTTGTGCGTCAACTTTATGAAATAGAGACGGGTGTGTGCTCCTCATTATATGATGCTTGTCCTCCCCTTTATCTCCTTCTATCTTCAAGATCTCACAATTTTTCAATGATGACACATGTTGCACATGGACTGTGCCATGACCTCCATAGGTGAGATTCTTTGGAACTCCTTGCAAGAGTGCAAGAGTTTCTCTACTTGAAGAAAATGATCCATCTTACTCTTCATGAGGTATTGGATGTGCTCTTAATATGACAGCGCTGTTACCTCCAACCTTCTTTTTCTCCTCATCAATATTTGAGAATGCCTCATCAACAATGAAATACCTTAGATCTTGGTCTTCCCTTGAAAGAGGAATATCTTCATGTAATGGGGATATTTCCCTTGGAAAGGTATCATTCAAGTTTTCATCCCCCTAAATGGTTTTCTGAAATGGAGTTGGGTTTATAGATCCTTCCAACCCATGCAAAGGTTCTTTTTTTTTGGTTTGATTAGTTCCACCAAAGGTGTATCATAAAGTTTTTCATCAAACCTTTCTACTATTCTTCTAATGAACTTTGCATAAGTAGATGTGTTTGCATTCTTTAATGAAAAGGATTCAAACAACCACCAAGCATAAGCCTTACCTTCAAAATGCAACGCTGCTACTTTAATGGCTTTATCTTCTGAAACTTGATGTTGCTGCACATATGTGTCTAGTTCCTCCACCCAAACCCCAGCTGGACATTTAGGTGAGCCATCAAAAGTAGATAGAAATAATCTACCCACACCATGTTGCTTGCCCCTTGTGCTCCTTTCCTTCTTGATCTTTCAAAATCCTTGGAATTTTAAGTGATATTTGAACCTCTTATATTGAGATTCATATTCTTGCAAATAATCACCAAGAGTCTCCTTCTTTGGCACATCTCCTTTTTCCATCTCACTTGTCATGAACATATGGCTGGTAGAGAGTTGTAAACCTGATGGTGTGTCTGAATTCTCACACCCATAATATGAAGAACTACATCTCTCCACATGTACAAATCTTGTTGAGAAATCTCCATGTTTTTCCCTCCTCATTTCTTTGATGTCTTTGCTGATACCATGCAGAGTTTGAAGAAGAAGTTTTGTGAACTCCTTCCCTCCAGATAATAAGGGTTTACATTTATCCCTTTTGTATATCCTCTCCCTCCTATGAGACGACTCCATAATGGTTGAAGTACATAGGCTGAGCCAAGATTAGAGCTCTGATACCACTGTAATATTCGCAAATGGGAAAATCATCAACACATGCACATAAAACGCTTTTTTCAGAAATATGTGCTATAAAATTCAATAACAGCCCATGGATACTTTAGATCAGACATTATAGCAACCAAATATATAAGGAAATCGGAAACAAATCATTATAGCCTAGTTAAATAGGCCTCACATGCCTAAAACAACCCAAAAACACTGCAACCCCAAGGCTATTGAAATTATAATTACTACAGAAAGTGACAGTGCAATTTATTGGGGTTTATAATTCAAAAATAGTGATACAAATAGATCTGCTATTATATTAATCAATAGAGCTCAAAACTGAGATGTAGTCTCATTTACACAAATCCAAGAAGATTCGGCAAGGGTTTCTTGCTAAACATGAAATACAAGAAGCATATGCTGCATATCTATGGATGAATCACACTATATGGCTTAAGCACTGCATGAATATGGCTGATATTACAAATAATTTTTTTTAGCTCCTCCTACTAGCTTTCTAGGAAAAAGGTTGATCCTCCTTCAGGGAAACTAGCTCATAAAACAGGGGTTTAAACCCTTCCACTACAACACCATGTAAAACAACACAATTTCTCCAGGGGACTGCACTGTAGCTATAGATCACTACTTGGCCAAGTGCCAGATTGTGGAATTGAAGTCTAGAATGCTCCTCTTAGATTTCTTAAACAAAATCTCCAATGAAGAGTGAGGAATTCCCGCATGAGAAAACCCTTGCACTAAACAGTGCAGCAAACTTATCTAAACAGCTGAAGCATGCACTTAAGTCTAAACAGACCAAATCATAAAATCATATTTTCCAATCATACCCCATATGGCTTCCATTCCCTCCATTATATAGTTGATGAGCTTCCTCACCATGGGTCCCACCCATTCATGAGGTTACTTCCATGCAAAGGCTCCTCCTCCAAAATTACACTTTCTTCATTAGTTCCACTCTTCTATTTGCAACGTTGTTTGATTTGGTCAACCATGACTTATTCTCCATGCATTGTCTCCTTTCACACCCAAGGTTTCCTTATTCTGACTAGCTAAACTGATCCACATTCACATTGAGTTGTCTTTATTAATGATCCACTCCTCCAATATTAATGTTGTTGACTTGGTCAAACTTGACCTTGTCCACATGTATTAGCCCTTGTTCACACATGAGGATGCTTGATCCAGTTATTAACATGCTCCCTTTTCACATTAATATGGATTTTATGTCAACTTAAGATATTTATGGGCATCCTTACCCATTTATTCATATAACTATATGTTAAGAGCAAAATTAATATTCCCATTAGTTGCATGCTAATTTAGGAATATTACAAAAAATAGAGAAGCAAGCATGCTCTAAGATTTTTATTCTAAAACACATACACTAGTTTATTGGAAGGTATAAATGCTATATTTATGCCCACATTTATTTTTTCAATCCAGGGTCATAAAACTTAGATATGTACCACAATATATGCCATAATATGACCTCAGGGATTTGTAAAATCAAAATCCTAAAAACACTTCGAAAAGGAAACCATTCAGGAAAAGAAAGGAGACATTTCAAAGTAAACACACTACAAATTATGCGGAAAATAAAGAATGCAAATATGAGAAGCATGAAGCAAATTCAATTTCAACTATTTTAAAATTTGTACTTAAAATGCTTCTTTCGAATGATGGTGGAAAGGAATCATATGTGCATGGAAGTATTCAACCCAAAATTTAAAATATATTTAAGAGTTTTGTATGTTAAAAATGTACTCAAACCAATCTTGATATTTGAATGAATGTTGTTTTCTTAAAATGCCAAGATAGATTCCGTGTAATGATTTGAGTTTCTTATAAGTTCCAAACAATATGAATGGAAAATCGAATTAAATCCTTATTTCTCTTATGCTATTTTTTCCCTATCTTGAATCCTTGCAGACTAAAAATATGTTCTGCTATATAATAAAGCGAGCAGTGAAATTAGTGAAAATGAGAAAAGAATCACTTGTTAAGTCTACTCTATTTTTAATCTAATTACTGAAATATAAATACATTATAAAATGACATTGGCATTAAATTTATCAAACCTTTGCAATTAAGAAATCATGAAATGGTAGAGAAGATTTTAAATCACACTGCACAATTCAGGAATTAAAACACAGTCAAATGAATTACACAAGCATGTAATAAAATGCAAAGAAGTAAATAACACTAACATGAAATAAAATGTAGTAGAATAAATAGATCCTATGTAATATTCCAAAAATTTAGCCTTCATCTAAATGGAATATTATAGTTGGTTTTATCACTAGATAGGTGAATAAATGGGTAGGGAGGCCCATTAACCTCTTTAGAAGAAATAATAACACTCCTAATGTGAAAGGATGAAGAATAAGTATCTGGATTGAGCACCTTTGGCTGTGAACAAGGGTTGGATCATGTTGATTTAGTCAACTTTGACCAATTCAACAACGTTGTCTAGATACATTGAATCTCCTTGATGAACAGCGGAGTTTTAGTGGGGGACAACTTGCATGAGCTTGGTGGAAAATATGGATGGAACCCAATGTGAAGAGGTTCACTTGCTATATATGGAGAGGATGGAAGCCTTTTTGATTCATGATATGACATTATTATTTTGATATTGGTCTATTTAGACTTGGCTTCCTGTTACTGTTTAGGAGGGTTGCAGTGTTGTTTAGCACCGGGTGTTCCCGAGCGGGAATCCCACCTCTTCCTTTGAGAGGCCTCTTGGGAGAGTTTTGTACTGCATTTCTCCACATCCAAGCTTGAGGGCAAGCATCAGTCTTCAGCTACAACATTATTTCTGCCGATAATAGTTCTGTGTTATAGGGTGTTGCAGTGGAGGTTTGATAACACCACTTCCGGGTCTGTTTCTCAGTAGAGGGAGCCTTCCTTCTCTTGAGAGATCAGCTAGGAAGATTTTTGGGCTCATTTCACATCTTGGCAATTGGCCAAACTATTCATCATCTCCTACAACGCAGTCCCTTGCACGAATTACGTCATTTGTCATAGAGATGCAGCAGCAGGGTTTAAGCCCTTGTTTTTTAGCTAGTTTCTTAGGGAAAGGGCCAACCCTTCTCCCGGAAAGCTAGAGGAAGGGATTCTCATCCCTCTATTGTATTATTCAAATATATTTATGCAATTTTGTAGTACGTTATTTCAGATCTGAATATTCATATCTGTTTTTTTTTGTACTCAAGCTTTCAAGAAACCCTTGCCGGGTTATCTTTATAATGTATTAAAGAGGCCAGATCTCTATTTTCTTAGCATATTGTTCAATAAAGTTCTAGATCTATAATTTTCTATCCTACTCTTTCAGAAACCCTTAGAAAATAATGTTATCATTTGCTTCAAAAATTATGCATAGCTTAAGTCATGGGATTTGGCTATTTTTAAGCTGATTTGAGGTCGGGAGGTCTGTTTAACTTTTCAAAAGAGATTTGTTTCTGTTCCTCTTTTTTATGTGAGTGCCTAAATATATATTCTAAGGGAACCAAGCATTATTTCTTCCTGTTAAAATTTCAATCTCTAGAAATAATGTTTTTAGGGTCAAATTGCTGCATTTTCCCCACTTGGGAGGATGTAGAAGAGCTCCTTTTTGTTTTTGTTACATTCATTTGATGGAAATGTGTTTCTAAAAACATTGTATGGTTTAATTTCTCCCTACTATTCCATTATTGTGCTTATGCACTGTTGCATTCCCAATTTTGGATACTACAGTGGTATCAGAGCATAATATTGGCTCAGCCTGTGGATCTCAGCCATTATGCTATCAAGAGAAGAAGGAGAAGAGAATATGTATAGAAAAGAGAAGACTCCATTATGTGGGGGAAGAAAGGAGGAGAGGCTCTCAAAGCTTCTTCCAAAATCTATGTAGAGCATCAAAGAATATCTTAAGAAGATGAGAGGGGAGATGGAATCTCCAGAGAAGTTTGCATCTAGAGCTAGATCTAGATTTGCACATGATAGGTGTGAGCATGCAGCTACACCCTATTATGCACAGCGCATTCAAATGTCCAGATCTATCATAAGAGAGATGGAAGAAGGAGGAATGCCTAAAAGGGAAACTCTTAGTGATTTTCTTCAGGAGTATGAATCTCAAACTGAAAGGTTTAGAGATCATATCACTTTTTCAGGATTTTTTCAAGATCAAGGTGGGGAGGAGCAGGCGACATGGCATGGATAGATTTACTCTATATACTTTTTATGGGTCACCAACATGTTCAGCCAGAGCTTGGGTGGAGGAGCTACACACCTATTTACAGCAACACCAAGTTTCTGAAGATGAAGCCATCAGATTTGCAGCACTGCACTTCGAAGGTAAGGACTATGCTTGGAGCATTTTTGAGTCATTTTCATTTCACAATGCCAATACTTCTTCTTATACAAGGTTCACTAAGAGAATAGTGGAAAGGTTTGATGGAAAAAATTCTGAAACATCATTGGTGGAGCCAAACAAACCAAAACTTTTGCATAGGTTGGAAGAACCTATAAACTCAAATCCATTTCAAAAAATTGTTGAAGAAGCTCACACCTCGTTGAAGGAAAGATCTTTGTTTCATGTTTTTGGACAAGAGGGCATGAAGGTTCATTTTCCAAAATAGGATCCTCTTATTGAGCAGATGATTCCCATTCATATTGAAGAGGAAGAGAAGGATGGGGGCAACAGCGCTGTCACATCTAGAGAATATCTAGTCCCTCATGCAGAGGAAGGAGGAGCACATGCTCCAACAGGAGGAATTCCTGTGTCATTGCAAGATATTCCCTAGGATCTCACATATGGAAGACAAAGCACAATCAATGAGCAGCATGATTGTGAGATACTACTAATAGAAGGAGAAGGTAGGGAGGAAGTTCAACATCATTTTATGAGTAGCACACACCCCTATCTATTTTAGAAAGTTGGCGCAAAAACGAGGCAGACTGGTTTGCACTATGAGGGCAAGGGCAAGGTTTCCCAACCATATGTAGAGTCTACTCTTGACATTGATGTCTCACTGTCGAGCCATAAAAGGTATCTTTTTAACACCTATTTATCTCACATTAATTATCAATCTGGGAGCGACTTTTCATTTCAAGAGTGTACTCAGTCTGAGGCAGCAATTTATCCAAGAGTAATGTTGTGAAGATGTAGTACAGAATAACAAATGCAAAGGTAACAAATGCTTGTAAAGAAACCTACTTACAGTGACATGAATAGAAAGATTAAACTACATCAATCTTGCAAAACATCGATCAGGGATGCAGTAGCAATAACTCTTTCCCGTAGAAATCGATGCAAGATAACCAATCTGGGGACTTAGGAGAAATAACCTCTATCCTCTACAGTTGGAGATCTTAAAGCAGTCGAAACAAAAGCAAATTCAATAAAATCAATTTAAAGGAAACGAAAGCTGGAAAGGAACAGCAGCATATAACTATAACTCATCTATTTGCTGATCTAAAGCTATGAATCAGAAATAAGCAATAAACAGAAATGGAACAGAAATATGAACAGCAATCAAATAACTCTGTAATCGTAATAATCTAAATGCAATTATCACACAACAGAAATAAAAGAATAGAAATACAAACAGCGGATCGCTCCACCACGGCCGGGCCCTCAACCGCCGGTGAAAGCGCCGCTGGGCTACTGCAGAGCTTGATAAATGGAATGAAAACACCTCTTTTTATTAATCAAACATGAATATCTTTTACATCAGTTGCTCTTTGATCACAAGAGTCAAGGAATTACAGTGTTACAAGATGAATACAATAATCATTCATTCTCCATTCTCCCCCAATACACAATATATGCTCTCCTTTTATAATCAGAAGGAAGAGAAATTAAATAGCAAATACAATCTCCCATAAAAATATTGGATTGTTCTCAATCAACTTGATCAACCAGAAAATCTATTTCCAACAATCTTTCAACAAGAGCAAGGCGAATTTGGCTTTGCAGCTGAGATTTGGAGGACGGCCGCAACAACAAATCTGAGAAAATCATGCTCAAAGAACCCTACGTTTCTCCCAATACAGACCGAATTTTGGCAAACCGTTCTTCAACAAAGTTAATTAGGCCCGTTCTGGACAAAACCCATGTTCCAGATTTTCCAGATTCTTCTTCATTTGCCCAGAATCTTAACCGCAAGACTGTCACTTCTTATTCTAATGGATTTCTGAGTTGGAATATCTCATGATGATTTGGAAATCAAATCTGTAATTTAGGAAATATCTTGTAGGCTAAAATGATAAATGATATTAATAAACCATCATTGATAAAATTATGCATAATAATAATCAATTTATTAAAAATAAAGGAGAAGAAATAATATTCATCCATAAGAGCATAAATCATTATAAGATGGATTTATATGATAAATTACAATAAATGATATGATAAACAAGAGTAAAAGTGGATGAAGTAAGTGATAAAAAGTGGTTGTATTCACGGCCCAACATACCCCCAAACTGAATATATTGCATGCCCTCATGCAATCCAAAACTGAATATATTGCATGTCCTCATGCAATCCAAAGACAAAACCCATGTGTTAACCAAGCAAAGAAAATTGTTCATCCCAACCCATGAAATGGATGGAACAAATGCATGTTTCCTCAAATAATGAATATTCAATTTTAGCAATCTTGATAAAGGCATAACAATTTTTAGAGTTGATATTCAGCTATATGTGTATGAAGTTGTAGAAAAAAGTGACATAAGTAACAACAAACTTCATTAACCATTTTCTCAAAAATCAGATCGTTTGGATGCACGGATCATGAGATATATATAAAAAATGGTTGTAGGTGATAGTGCATAATTTTCAAAATTTTATGAACTAATTTAGTGTGAAATTATCTGGGTTTGTGTATTTTAATGATACCTCTTTGTTATCCAGAAATCACAAGAATTCAGTTCATAGTTTTAAAGATATATGCAAAACAATTTCTGCACTATATACAAATGAAATTGTATGCCTTAAATGAGAAAGAAAGTGGAAAACATCCATCATGTGTAGCAATTCCCCCCCCCAAACTGAAGAATTAGCATGTCCTCATGCGATGCTAGAAAACAAAGAGAGGTGGTTGCTACAATTTGTTGAAATCGATGCTTGGTGTAAAACAACATGGAATAAGGGAGGTGTTGAGAATGAATAAGAATATCAATGGATGATAAAGAATATTACGGACATGGTCACAAGAAAGAAATGAAATAAATCAACACTCCCCCAAACTGAAAGATGAGACGTGTCTAGAAAAATGGGAAGTGGTAAAGATATGGAATGAATGATGATAAATAATGCTCAATGGATGTTCATGAAATTCCCCTAAATTTATAATAAATCAGAAAATTATACTATTTTACCTCAGGTGTTACCTCCGAAAAAAAAATGTGGACGGACATGTAGGGACTGGCCTTTGTTGAAGCTTATGTAGGTTGAGCGGTTACTGAAAGTGATACAAAATATGGAAGCCATGTGCACGTTCACGAGCCTTTACTGTTTAGTTGCATTAGTGATCATGTTGCGGATAGAATTTTCCCCATACTTATTGTTCTCCTGTAAACAAATCACAATTCTGTATACAATTTTCTTGAATCCACAGTTTCAGTTTGGAATGGAAACAGATAAGATGCATGCAAAAAAATTCAAGCAGAAAAAATTCTGTAAAAATGCAGTATCAATATTGTAGCAAATCAACAAAATAGAAGAGCAGCGTATTGCACAACAATTGTACAGCATGGAAAGGCATACATACTTATGATACAATCAACAAATTATCGCATTACTGAAATCCATGCATGTAATGAATTGTTAGTAAATAGAAAATCGTTTTGTAATGATTTAAATACGAGGAGAAGGGAAAGCATATGATAACCATAAGTATAATTGCGTTATTTACCACTTTGGATTAATATGATCGACTTATAATGATTTTCATGTATAATAGGTTCGAAATCAAAGGTTAAGGATTCATACTTTCATCTAATATTTAAATAGAGATATAGGAAAAAGGGTTTAAATATAACTATTGATGTGTATAAGTGTGACTCCAATACCATCAGCAGAGCTCTGCTGCCCACAGGTGTCCATAACCTTGACAGAGTTGTTGTCTTACCCACGGAACCATTGTCATTTATGTACGTTGAGAAAGTGCTTTTTATTGAATATCATGACGGAGGCCATTGTGCTGGCTTGGTGACCAAATAAACCACAATGTCATTCACCGGGAAGAAGTGAAAGGTAGGCAGGCCGACTCGTGATGAGACCTCCTGTTCCAAGGACTTCTTGATTTTTTCAATTGTGTGTTGGACCATTTCCCTGGTTTGGTGGCCATAATGGGAATTCCACTTCACTGCCTTCCCTATGATCACGGTAGGTTGACTCTTGGTGAGACCCCCTATCATCCATCTGCAAAATCATTATTAATGGAATATATAAATATTTTTTCTTCTTTTCTTTTACACAACACTTTTCCTCAGTTAATCATAAGGGATGGCTCAACACTACTTAAGAGTAGGGATGGTGGAAGAAGTCTAAACAGCTCAATAGAAAAAAATATTCCCTTGCTCCTACTCCATAAGTAAAAATCAAAGAAAGTTATAAAATATGAGAAAAACCTACATGATAAATATAATCGATCATATGAATTTAGTGGTAATAAAACAACAAAATCATGTTATTAATTATGTCCCTTTTTCCTTTTTCTTATCATTACTAAACAACTTTCTTAAAAATGACGATTTCTTTTGATTTGCTTATTACAGTAAGCTCTAATTTGCATGATTGTGTATCATTTCATAAATTGTATGTTTTCCTTTCAAAAATTCATGAAAAATTCAAAAAAAGTTCTAAAAATGTCGTTTAAAAAAAAAAAATGCACTCAGAAAGTGTTGTTCCGTTGGAAAGGAACAATAAAAACAATTTGCGAAAATGTTGTTCCTTTGGAAGGGAAAAGCAAAAACATGTAGCAAAAATGCTATTCCTTTTAAAAAGAACAGCAAAACTAATCAGCAAAAATGTTATTCCTTTTGGAATGAACAACAAAAATAAACACACAAACACATTGTTTCTTAAGAGGAACGGCTGCCATTCCTTGAGAGGAATAATAATTGTCTCTTAAGAGGAACAAAAAACAAATATAAACACGCAAAAAGAAAAAAATAGAAGAAAGAACAAAGCTAATATGCAATCCATTGCCAAGAAAATCCAATTAAATAGAAAGAAAAGTTTATGTACAGGTTTCAAGAAAAAGTAATTTTTTACAGAATTGGTGCCACTGAAGAATTGCCTTCTGCAATTGAAATTTGCATGGTGGGGTCTTTATTGTTCAATTGAAACTGAAGAGGAAATTATAATTTGAAGAGATTAACACCTGAAACACAAAAACATAAAAGAAATCAGGAACAACACTTTATTAAGTTACAACAGCTATGATGTTATTTCTAAGAGAATATCAAATCTATTAATGGAAAAAAAAATGATCTTTTGAAAAATGTTTGGCAGCAGTGATATGAATCTTCAAATGGAAACCAACTCTTCATTTCTTCTTGTTATGAATCTGTCAGGTAATGAACTGGATGAAATGCTCTTGTTTTACTAAAATTTCTTTCAAGAATCACTCGTCCATAAATTGACCTTCTTTGTTCTCCTGAGACCTGCAAAAAACGAGTGTCTACCTGCAATAAAAAATTAAATCATGGAGAAAGAGAGGTGATCAAGCTCCCCTAATCCAAGAATTATGCAAAAAAACTAACAAGTAGTTACTCTGTAGAACAAATCCATAGACAAAGTAAAATTAATTTATTACCTGCGGGAGAGCAGTGGCCAATCATGCTAACCTGCAGTGTTTCATTCACAACTTCTTTGTTTTTTGTCCGATTCGAGTGATTCCAAAGCCAAATGAGAGCTAATTCAAACTTTTATTTCCAATAGAAACAGATTTTAAAAATTCCATGTAATGGTATGTTAAACTTGCTTAGAACAACCTGCATAATAGAGTCATTTTCGATTTTCCAGCTCAGACCAACAGTTGGTATTTCAAGCATAAATTTTTCGTTTGATGGCGGATTGAACCAATTAAAATTGGAGATAAAATTAGATTCATTTATTGATCTCCAATAGAAACAGGTTTTGAAGACAAGAATAATTGATGGGTCAAATATGTTAAGGAACAACCAAGAAAACAGAGTTTCAAGAACGCTGATTTATGATAGGCAATCAGTATTTTGGTCATAAATTCCTCATACGATATCAAAATTGAGTGATTAAAATTGAGTTGTAAACTATATTCATAGAGGAATATACCATATAAATAGGTTTTAAAAATATAGTGATTTAGGTCTCCAAAAACTGACTGTCCCAACTCTGTTCTTGAGTTGCCTATCAGACACCCTGTCAATGTTTTGGTTCTAACTTTTTCGTTTCAAATCCAAATTGAGTGATTCAAATTGGGTTGGAAATTATAAATTAAGGGCTACTTAGGATAGAAACATGTTTTAAAAATATTCAATTTTGGTCCCCCAAAACATGACTGTCCCAACTGTGTTTTCAGAAATTTCATCAAGCCCGCAAGCAAAAAAAAAATGATATTCAAGAAATTTTTCCATATTGATGATGAAAATGATATAAGTGTTTGTATAATTTTTGTTTGCAATATAATTCATCTACATACACAGATAAATTAGAATATTTATCATCAATGTTGATTTCACAGCGTGTTGCAACAAAGAAACAACTATTTTTACAAAAAAAAAAAAATGTGTTTGTTTTATTTCCTAATTTATTTATTTCTCCACTATCCTACTCTAAATTGGAAAATGAATATGATTATGTATAAGAGTATTTCCAGTGGAGCCATTTCCGAACTAATGCTTCAATTATGTACATACCCAAATTTGAAAAATGCATGTTAATAAAAATTAGGGTATGAGAAGCCAACTTCCCTTGAAAAGATGGTGCCAAAAATTGTTGAAGTATGGAGTGATGTTGCAAACAAATGATGCAATGAAACCAATCTTCGATATATTCTTTACTTCCTTAATTTCCCATATCCATCATATCATGAAGTTCTTGAGCTTTTAAAATGGTTTGTTGGTGCTGTTAGACTCCTATACCAATAGGTGTCATATTTCATGATTGTCTTATTGAACTATGGAATATGTTCAAACCTTTTTCTTGAGCAAAGGTGTTCCATATTCTTGAAAAACCAAAAAATCAAAAAATTTAAAAAATGTAAAGAGGGTATACCCTAAAATAAAAATCAAAGGGTAAGAAAAATAAATTGGTCAAAAAAGTGAAAGAAATGAACCCCAAACAAAAAATAGACCAAGGAAAGTGTGCAAATCCAAATGCCACTACTATTTCATTTTTGTAAATAAGCAATTTTGTGCAGCTTGTCAAACTTTTGCCACAATTTATGAAGGGTCAAACTGTTTAAACTTGACTTATTCATATTTCAATTTCATGTTATAGAATAGAGAATAAATATCTGACCAAACAGTTTAATCTTGGCAGATGAGTAGATAGGTAGAGTGAATAAAGGGTGCTCAACAGCTTAATCTGAGCCCTTGGATGTAATAAGGGTAGAATTAGATAGATTTGCCTTATAAAAAAGAAAAAGATTGATAAGGGTTTGCAAGTCTAAATGCACCCTAATAAAGAAGAGAAAATGGTAGTGTCAAGTAGATAGGGTAGGTAGATTGTTGCAAAGTTTTATCTGATGAATGATGCTGCTACATGTTTTTGATCCTTTACTTTTATCACAAATACTGAAGCAGGAAATACACTGGAAAATCACAGCAAGCAAAGTCAAAATCATTAACTTCCCTCATCACTTTCCCCTTAGAGTTTTACTAATTTCCCCCAAAGTACTAGGGTATTTGGAGATCAAAAGGGCTCAACGCATTTCCTTGACTTTTGGAGGGACCGGACCCTCGGCCTAATGATCAAAAAGACCTAAGTACTTGAGATAATTCATCATTATAATCATTCACCTTTAACTTTTTCCTAAGTAAAATCCTATTTTACTTAAGGAAATCATGCAAAATTCCATAAAAATCCCTCAAGATAACTTGCTATTCTAAGTTTAAGTGTTGAAGATAAGATATTGCAATTTACTTCAGAAGTTGTCACTTTCCTAGATGTGCAAAGTATTTTGAGTTCCCTTGTCCCTTTGTCATATTAATGTTTAACTCTATTTACTAAATCCCTAGTGAAATGCCTTATCCTAAGTATATAACTCCTTTTTTATAAATATTCCAAAAACCCCTCTATTATGTTTTAACCAAAGTATTTACTTCCCAAATATTCATTAAAAACCCGCTTCATACGCCCTTTGGTTAAATATACATTTATATTATAGTCCCGCCCCTTATGGTAGTTAAATAATGTTTATCTATTACCATATAATAAAATAAAAAACAAATATACGAAATAACGTTTAAACATATGATTTATGTGTTTAACACAAAAATATAAATAAAACCCGAAGTTTTATTTTCAAAACTAAAGCTTTGGAAAAGTCCCTATGCCACCGTGGTTCATCCACCTGGCATTCCACCCGACATTTCAAACATAATTAAAACCCGCGCGCACAATTCATTACCCCGACCCTTTATAACCATGGAATTAGTTAATTATCTGAATTAATTAATAACCATACTCTCCGCCTATTAGACGCCCCCCGGGATGATTAATAAAGTTAATAACGTATAAAACCCCGCCGGGCCCGCGCAATAACTATCCCACCATCTCTCCGCTCTTTCAACCGTCGGATCACTCCTTTACAGATCTACGGCTGACACTTATTCCGCTACCCGTCCCAGGTCAGCACATTAACGCGCGGGGGATTGGTGGTATTTGACCAGTCCTCCGTCCATGTGTCGTGACTCTAATGGAATCGCTGCCCGCTCGTCTAATACTACTCTTGTCCATAAGCGGTGCGGGGATTACCGCTTACCGCCCGGCCCTCCTGCCCCACGTCAGCCCGTACTAGTATGACGTTACTCCTCGAAAAACTAAAAATCCCTTTTACTTGTAAATAAAACCAATTTTTCGTGTTTTTCCCGTTATTTTCGTTATTGAAAACGACTGCGCTTTCTGCTACGATTTTCAAATTTCCACTGAAATCTACTGTGCTATCTGATTTCGCTCCAAGATTCCACTGCACCTGTGTTCGAGTACCCTCCTGCCATCGCCTGATATCTGTTAAAAACCAGCTTTCATCCAAGAACAGGTATTTATCCTATTCCACCCCGAACTGCAAGTAAAACTCTGTTTTCTTTGTTTTTCGTTGAATCAGTGTTTAAATCATATTCCAAAGATCATTCCCTGAGTTTTACAACTATAAATTATTCCCCTGAACTTGCAATTGTGCCAATTTCCTTCAGTAAGGTCAAAATCATGCTTGGCCTGTGAAGAAAACCAGAAACCTCCGTTTTGAATCCACAAGAACCAAAATGGAGGCCCCGGCAGCTTTGAATATAACTCCACTGAATGCCCCTCACCGTGAGTTGGAATATTTACCTTTGGTAGATAAAGATTTTCAAATTAAAGACTTGCATTTTGATGAAAGTCCCCTTCTGAGTTATTGTCGCTGCAGAGACGAATACTCAAAGGGGCAAGATCTCATTGGGTTGTGGGAATCCAATCTCCCAAGGTATCTCATCCCTTCAGTCATTTTTTTCCCAGAAATCATCCACTATTGCCATTCAAACTATGATCCCACTCAAAGGGTTGTAATAGCTCCTGATCAGAGTGTTATGTTTCCCATTACTCCCCAGGCTATCAATGCAATGCTACACTTTGAACCAGACCAAGAACTAGCACCGTTGTCTATGGAAGAATTGATTGAGAAGACTAGGCAATTAACCCCAGAAAAGCTAAAATCCATGTGCCAAAATTTCATGTTGCCTGAACATCAACCTAAGGGGCCTCCTCCCTACGGTTTTTATTATTTCAATAAATTGGGAAGGCTCATCCTGAATATGATATCTTTTGTCTTGGGATTCAATACCAGTGAATATGTGGATGAAATAACACTGGTTTTACTATCTATCTTTACTCCTGGTTAGCCTCCTGAAGTTAAATATGACTTTGCCTCTTTCATAGCCAATAAGATCCATGATCAGTTCATGAGGCTAGATGATGAGAAAGTTTTCAAATATTCCTCAGTTATTTATCATCTCATTATCTTCTATCAATCAGAAAAGTTCTCTTTCCCTGTTAAAAAGCTTGATGTCAAGGGAAACCCCAGGTCAGTTATATTTTGGTCTCCCATAATTCATTCTTCCTCTGACTCCCCCTATTCCTACACTGAGTTCATTGATCAGTTTGTATATCCTGCAACAACCTTGTTGACAGGAATTTCCCCCCCAAGGCTCAGTAATGAAATAAAGAAGACCTTGCAGCTTTCAAGGACTTATAAAGTTGGAGATTGGTATTTATATCAAAACCATACAGTCATCAGAATTTATGGATGTGAATTACATCCATTCAGGTTGCCAAGATATGTGCCCATGAGGATTTTTGCCTTGGAATATTTCAGGCAAATGAATAATTCGGATGTGATCCATTTTTGTAGTGTGAAGAAGAAAGCCCAATTAAGGATCAAAAGTCAATTAGGTCCTTTCATCTGCAACTCTAGGGAGGCCGAGAGAGAGGCAGAAAATATATTACAAAGCAAGTTCCAAAGAACTTTTCGTTGGGTTCCTTATGACCCATTTGGTTTTATTTGTGAAAAGAGATTAAAGAATAAATCATCCCCTTATATACACCACAAAATTCCTGAACTAGAACAATATGCCAATCAAGATGAATGGGTTGAAGGAACACTTGTTGAGGAAGAAAGTGAAGCTGACAAAATGAACAAAATTATGAAAGATCTCGAGAAGAAGTATGACCTAGAATCTTGTGGTCAAGTGCAGGTACCCCACATTGGCACTTCTTCAGCAGCAACTTTACAGCACACATTACAGGAAAGCAGTTCATCAGTTGCAGCAGAACCAAAGGGCAAAGGAAAGGAACCTGAAATCCAGGTCATTGAAACTTTAGTCATGGCAGAGAAACCTCAAACTTCCAGAGCACCCGATCAATCACAGGTTTCTCCCACTTAGGTAAATCATCCACAAGTTCCAGAGTTACAAACTCCATCAAATGTGGAAATAGGAAAGAAAAGGCAAGTTCCAGATACCACACCTCCTAAAGAGTCCTCAGGAATACATCAAGCCAAAAAACAGAAACCAGATCCACTTCCAGATGTGGAAATCATAGATGAGATGTTTGATGATGGAAGGGAAGACAGCCAACAAACTGGTTCTGTTAGTGTGACCCATACAGAGCAGAAAGGAAAAGCTCTGCACAAACAATTGAGCACTGAAGTATCCTCCTTTAGGCCACCAAAAATAGATACAGGGGATATTAAAAGAACCTTCATTAATATAAAGGCAAAGAATGATCCATTAAGAATGAAGGTATATGATCAATATTTGAAAATGGCTCCACATAATCAAGATAGGTTAATGTCAGCATTTGACATTTCACAAGGCAAAATGATGATGAGCCACTTCAAGTCAAAGGTGCCAAAACCCATGACAGCAGCAGATTATATTCGAACAAATTTTGAGGTCCTGGCAAAGGACATTCATCCTTTGGACCAGATAGAGCTGCATAAACAAACTGGGGAAATGGTATATTCCACTCTTACTAATAAAGCCATGGCAGCTCTAACACTGCAAGATTCTTTGAATAACACAAGTGCCCAATTGCAAATTGAAAAGGCCTCTTCTCAGGCCAAAGATAACAGAATAAAGTCTTTGGAAGACATAATCATTAGCTTGGGGCACAACCCCAAAGATATTAAAAGCATTGAGGCACTAATAAAGAAGAAAGATGATGACATAGCTGCACTGAGAAAGCAGCTGAAATTGCCAGCCTCAAGACATCCCCAGACCCAAGAAGTTCTAAAGGGGAATTCACAGGAAGAAATAATGGAGTTGCTCCTAAATATGACTGAGCGACTAAGTGAAACAGAGAAGGAATTGGAACAAGCTTTGCAGGAACAGGAAGCTATCAGGCAGACATCAACCACAGGTACTACAACAACAGGTCAGCTAACACAGCCAGCCCAGGTAAACACTTCTGGTTTAAGTTCTGATGAATTGATAAAGCAAATGGAAAGTTTACAACTAAGGGTCACAGAACTTCAAACCACAAAGTTACAATTAAAAGATTTTGAGCAGAAGTATGATACATCTAAGAAGACAGTTGCTGATCATACCAGGGAAATTAAAAGATTAGACAAATTAGTTAAGGCTTTGGAAAAATATCTTTCATTGGAAAAGCCTTTAAAGGAAATAAATGAAATTCTTTGGGGTAATATCATTGAGTTAATAAAGGGTATTTGGCCCTCTATTCAAGCTATTTTTGAACAAAATGATTTGGTTAAAATAGCCCAAGAAGAAATATACAGAACAAGAAATGAATTAAGAGGCAGGCCTGAGCAGGCCAATCAGCTTATTCAATTTTTGAACACCCGGACAAAACAACAGCTTGCAGTATTAGGGATTGAGGATAGGACCGGCACAGTTTTGGAAATAAAGAGAGTTTTCATCAAAAGAACTTTCATGCAGAATTTAGAAAGGAAGTGCTCAGATATTTTGGTTGATATCAATATTTTCAGAGAGAAATTTCAAGCTTTGTTGGACAATGGGTTACCAAGTCCTATGCTCTCAGAGGATCAAATAATGGACTTGGAAACCTATGTAAAGAAAATAAATACTCATGCTCAAAATACAGCTGCTTGTTCTACTAGTTTACCAGAGTCAACATTACCAACAGGGAGAAATATCTATGATAGAGTGAGGAATTTATTTCATCTGGAGCATGAAATAAAGTATCTGTTTCCTAATGAGCCCACCTTTTACAAACTCACCGAAGCAGATGAGACATTGAGAAAACTCAAAAGAACTATGATACCAGATGATCAATGGTGGAAAGAATTATTGGAAATTCTATAAAATTTATCTTCAGGATGAGAATTTTATCTTTACTATCAGGTAAAAGGATAAAAATGAGTACAGATGAAAGAGTATCAGTTGAAGAGGTTAAAGAGTATCCGTAAAGACAAAGAGTATCAAACAAGCCAAAGAAATCACTCCAAGGGACAGCACCGAGCCCTATTTCAGCACTTACCTCCAGCACATCAGCAAAATAAGGAAACAGCACATCAGCAGTTGCTTATTATTCTATCCACGAGACCATTTGTCTCCTGTTTATTTGTAAATTACTCCTTAGTCAGCCTAGATTATTGGCTAGGTTAGTATGAGATTTTTTCAAGTTTTTCTTGTATAAATAAACCCTCAAAGGAAGTATTGAGGGTGGATTCTATTACTTTGCTGTAACATTGAGATTTTCGGAATAAAAGCATTTTGGAGAAATTTATTCGTGGCTTACTGGATGACGATTTGAAGCACAGGACTTTTTGCAGGATTCATGTGTTGGACTACAGTTCAATAAGTCTTTCTACTCTTTGTCTTAAGTTTTATATCAGTTTATAATATCATTATATCCATTTCTGAATAATTTACATAAAGGGTTGAATCAGAATTTACTTAATTGTACTCTGATTTCAGATGTGATTGTTCTTAATGTTTTCCTCTAAATTGGCTATAAGCACGAATTCTTAAATGCTCTTGCTTTGCTAATTTAAACATTGTTGATTACTATAATAAAGAATTCTTCATTGCTCTTTGTTTGTAGTCATCTCATTTCTTTCTTTTTGAACATGGTGAAAGATTCTTAACTGCCTTTCATCCCTTCAAAACCATCCCATCCACTTTAAATTTTAAGGATTGTTCTCTGTCTGGCTATCTTGCCCTGCAAAGCCATCTTATGTGTAGAATAGAAATCCAGTAAAGCCATCCTTTGACTCCATAGCCCAATGGACTGAAAATCTTCAACCTTGCCCTTAGTTGACGGATTCCACCATTCAAACAAAATCAAACTCTTGGATCTATAACTAGCCTAAAACCTTCTAAGAACAAAGATAAATCATAAAGAGAGAGCCCTCTCTGGATGCAGATTGGCTAGATTCTGCATCTGAAGGTTGGTTTGTGGTTACCTCGGGTATACTTTCCTCTTACACAACTTCTAGGAAAACCTGAGTGATAACAGGTGCAAACTAGAAGAAACCTCATTTTCTTTTGTAACTTCTACAATTTTTGGATTTGATACATTCTGGATCTCATTGTAAGTTTTTTCCAATGGTACATGTGAGATAGAATGGGTGGGAAGGGTGCGTGAATTTTGTAGTTCAACATTGTAAGCATGTTGTACTGGTTTATTATCGTGTGGGTGTGGAATGAGTTGAGCAAGAAATTGTGTAGGGAATGGAGCCTCTTGATGATGTAGTTGATTTTGTTGAGTTGATGATTTTGATCAGCAAACAAGGTGTTGTGGAAGAGCTGGAAGATGTGTTTGTGCTACAAAATGAGGGAGAGTGGTCATGCAATCATAAGGTGAACCATTCCAATCTTGTAGACAAGATTGGTAGTGGTTATATTGAGATTGGCATGGCTGCCCTAACATATGAGTATTCCATAATGGATTATGCAAGTAAGCGAATGGAGAGGAAGTGTTTTGAACAATACCTATAGGCCATGATTTCCATGGTTTTGACCTTGTTGCAGCTTCCCCATCTCTTTGATATGCTACTTCCAAATTAGATAAGGAAGAGTGAGTATCTATGGGATGCTCCTTTTGGTAATGAGGGAAAAACACTTCATCATCAAATTCTTGATTTCTCTGAACGTACAAAACATTCAATTGTGACTTTAGAGAGCTAATAAAATCATATTTAAAATTTTCAAATAAAACCTTGATTTCAACTCTTATGTCTCTTGTTCTTGTAGTAAATTTAGAAAAGAAAGGAGAAACTTCTCTAGAATTCTTACCAACCTTAGAAATTCCTCTTGAATACCTTATGCACAATTCACAAACATCATCATATGATAACTAAAAAACATCACCTTTTCCTATCAGATTTAAGAGTTCTAAAAAATCATCCTTGATTCCTTTAAGAAGGAGTGTTTTCAAGATCTCTTTTTCCAAATGCTTATGCCTTGATTTTTGAAGGTTGTATTGAAATCGCTCTACATAGTCCTCCAAGCTTTCATCTTCCCTTTGTGTCATATCGAAAATATCTTCATTAGATTTGCAATAGTCTTGGTACTTCTTCAATAATATGTTCTTCATTTCCTCCCATGTTTTGATGCAGTTCCCACCTAGGCTCATGAGCCATCGGAGAGCTGCTCCTTTTAGAGTAAGAGGAAACACTTTCAATATTCGATCATTAGTACAATAATCATATCCTCTACAAAGTATTTCAAACTCAAATAATAATGTATCTGGATCTTCATTTGTCAAACCATGAAAATTTGGTAGAGACAATGGGGGAATTATGTGCATTTGTGTCACTACTCCTAGATCTTTGATAGGGAATTCAAAAGTTGCAATGTCAGTCATTTCTTACCATAATAGAAGATGTTCTTCAGGTGTTTCTTTGAGGATCCTCCTTCCAATTTTCCTGTCAATTGGTTAGTGAAATGGGTGGTGCTTACATCACCACTTGAGTGGAACTACAAGATTTTTTTCAAAAATTCTACCTATAAAATTCAAAAGAAAACGCAAGTACTCATTCCTACCTTAAGCTTTCACTCAATTCTACTGTGAAGCGGGCCAGTGAACAAGTGTGTTTCTTGCTCGGTGCACAGGTTCTTACCTTCCATCTTTAATACGCAATTCTTCGCAAGCAGAAAAAATTAAATATGCATCACTCTTTCTAAATGGCATACACTCTCCCCGGCAACGGCACCAAAATGTCGAGCCATAAAAGGTATCTTTTTAACACCTATTTATCTCACATTAATTATCAATCCGGGAGCGACTTTTTATTTCAAGAGTGTACTCAGTCTGAGGCAGCAATTTATCCAAGAGTAATGCTGTGAAGATGTAGTACAGAATAACAAATTCTTGTAAAGAAACCTACTTATAGTGACATGAATGGAAATATTAAACTACATCAATCTTGCAAAACATCAATCAGGGATGCAGTAGCAATAACTCTTTCCCTTAGAAATCAATGCAAGATAACCAATCTGGGGACTTAGGAGCAATAACCTCTATCCTCTACAGTTGGAGATCTTAAAGCAGTCAAAACAAAAGCAAATTCAATAAAAGAAATTTAAAGGAAACGAAAGCTAGAAAGGAACAGCAGCATATAACTATAACTCATCTATTTGCTGATCTAAAGCTATGAATCAGAAATAAACAATAAACAGAAATGGAACATCAATATGAACAGCAATCAAATAACTTTGTAATCATAATAAATCTAAATGCAATTATCACACAACAGAAATAAAAGAATAGAAATACAAACAGCGGATTGCTCCACCACAGCCGGGCCCTCAACCGCCGGTGAAAGCGTCGCTGGGCTACTGCAGAGCTTGAGAAATGGAATGAAAACACCTCTTTTTATTAATCAAACATGAATAGCTTTTACATCAGTTTCTCTTTGATCACAAGATTCAAGGAATTACAGTGTTACAAGATGAATACAATAATCATCCATTCTCCATTCTCCCCTAATACACAATATATGCTCTACTTTTATAATCAGAAGGAAGAGAAATTAAATAGCAAATACAATCTCCCATAACAATATTGGATTGTTTTCAATCAACTTGATCAATCATAAAATATATTTCCAACAATATTTCAACAAGAGCAAGGCGAATTTGACTTTGCAGCTGAGATTTGGAGGACGGTCGCAACAACAAATCTAAGAAAATCGTGCTCAAAGAACCCTACGTTTCTCTCAATACAGGCCGAATTTGGGCAAACTAATCTTTGTAAAAGTTAATTGGGCCCGTTCTGGAAAAAACCCATGTTCCAGATTTTCCAGTTTCTTCTTCATTTTCCCAGAATCTTAACCGTAAAAACTGTCACTTCTTATTCCAGTGGATTTCTGAGTTGGAATATCTCATGATGATTTGGAAATCAAATCTGTAATTTAGGAAATATCTTGGAGGCTAAAATGATAAATGATATTAATAAACCATCATTGATAAAATTACGCATAATAATAATCAATTTATTAAAAATAAAGGAGAAGAAATAATATTCATCCATAAGAGCATAAATCATTATAAGATGGATTTATATGATAAATTATAATAAATGATATGATAAATAAGAGTGAAAATGGATGAAATAAGTGTTAAGAAGTGGTCGTATTCACGGCCCAACACTCACTACATGGAAGCATTCCACTTGGGAGGCCACTAGATCTGGAGTTGGTAAGAGACATCTTGCCATTTGGTTCACCCCTCTTAGATTTCGGAGAGGTGAAGATTTTAGAGGAGTCTAGTACAGTGTAGAGAGTTTGGGGTAGACTCAAGGAGGAGGGAGACATTCTCCCATTTTCAGCACCACCCACTCTCACTATATGTACTGCACTGACAGAAGTTGCTGCAGTAATGGAGGATGGCACCTTCATGATGCAAGGGAGCTGATCCATGGATTTGGAGAAATAGAGGGTACTTCCTTTGAGGAAGGAATCCTCCATACATTGGAGTAGATGGAGGCCACTCATGCTTACATTGGCCAAGATGGGGAGATTATTTTTGGATGGGAGCTTCTCATGGGAGGCCAACTTCCAAAGATCACTACTTCTTTTTTAGCATGAGCAGCTGCATGATGGGCATGGCAGCAATTTGAAGGATGACTTTGGCATGAGGGATGTCAAAGAAAAATACAGAAACATGTGGGGAGCTTCACATTGCAGATCATCGGCGCTATCTCTTGGGAGGATTGATCCATATTGGAGGTCTCAACTCTTGGTAGAGTACTCCAAGGATCTTGGTGCTTGCATGATTCTTGATGACCCAGATGGAGATGATAGATAAATGGTAGATGACGTGGTCATCTATTCCTATGGTGGAGTCTTCTTGAATAGAGCTTTTGAGCTCAAGGAGAAGTTGCTACATGCATCATATGAGGACTTCCTTTCCATGCACTTTGATGCATATCTTTCCTTGGAAAAGGAGTTCATTTTGGAGGGCATCCAAAATGATATATTTCAGCATATGAAGAGATGCATAGCTCGGATGGTGATAGAGAGGATGTCACAACCACTTCCCTGTGCCTTTGAGGTGAGGGAGAATTTCCAGTTGAGCCATTTCAGCTCAAGGTCCCAAGTACATGGTGGAGAAGGTATAATTCCACATTATGTTTTGTAATTCTTTACTTTATATGAGCAGCATGTTGTACCAAAGAGGATTATCCCTTCTTGCATATTGTATGATGATGTACTTGAAGCCATTTGCCACATTGAGATTGGCTATCTTATTGGTGGTTTGTGGGGGAAGCCACATGATTTTTTGTGTGCACCATTGACACCACTTTTTACTTTCATGTTTCTATCTTATAGAATTATAGTGGCAGAAAACAAGTGGCTAGGAGAGTACTTGTTATTATTATTTTTTATGCAGGCAAGGGATGCACTGTGTTGGTTCCATGTGTGGAACTATGATCCACTCTCCGGTTACCATATGGCAGCTTGTTTTCATTGGTTTTCGCTTCCATATTTTGCTGATATTCTTATGTCCATGGGGAGCTTTGTTTGGAGAGTGCTAGATAATTTGGAGATTCCCATTGGGAGTATTATTCTCCCTAATTTACATGATGCATGTTTCAGTGGAAGCAATGGGTAGCCCATGATTTTTGAACTACATCTCTTTTTTCCATGTGGGAAAAGCCATCTAGAGAGTTGGAGTTTTTGGAGGAGGCACTTCATGGCTTATTTGTTTGGTGGGGTAGCTTGGGCCACTCTTGGAGGTCATGACATTTCAGCCCAAGATCAGCAAAAGCCCAATACTTACCATAAATGGAGAGAGAAACCACTTGGATGGGAGGATCCAATATCTCCATGCAGACCCAACACATTGTATGAACTGGGGGTTGAGGATCTTTTTGATGAGCTACCTAGAATGGCTCATTTCATTTGGATGATAGCATGGGTGTGGGATTCACTCATTGGGAATGAGATTCCCCATGTTTTTCATCACTCCTACCTTGAGGAGGCCATTGGATAGCAAGGAGGTTTCCACTTACACCTTCCACCTTTCTATGATGTAAGCCATGTGGTTTTGCATACTTGGGCGGACACATTGGAGGGAAGATTTGTTGTGGATTATATTGAGCAGTGGTGGGGACTATTAATGAGGACGCCACAAGAGGAGGAGGGGAGGAATTTTTCTCTCCTTATACAGTTTCTTGAGGACAAGAAACATTTTGGAGGGGAGGACTGTAATATTCCAAAATTTTAGCCTTCATCTAAATGGAATATTATTGTTGGATTTATCACTAGGTAGGTGAATAAATGGGTAGGGAGGCCCATTAACCTCTTTAGAAGGAATAATAACACTCCTAATGTGAATTAAGCAGGAATAAGAAGCTGGATTGAGCACCTTTGGGTGTGAACAGGGGTTGAATCATGTTGATTCAGTCAACTTTTACCAAGTAAAAAACGTTGTCTAGATACATTGAATCTCCTTGATGAACAACGCAGTTTTAGTGGAGGACAACTTGCATGAGCTTGGTGGAAAATATGGATGGAACCCAATGTGAAGAGGTTCACTTGCTATATATGGAGAGGATGGGAACCTTTTTTATTCATGATATGAGATTATTATTTTGATATTGGTCTATTTAGACTTGGCTTCATCTTGCTTTTTAGCAGGGTCGTAGTGTTGTTTAGCACCGGGTGTTCCCGAGTGGGAATCCCACCTCTTCCCTTGAGAGGCCTCTTGGGAGAGTTTTGTACTGCATTTCTCCACATCCAGGCTTGAGGCCAAGCATCAGTCTTCAGCTACAGTGTTATTTCTATAGAGAATAGTGCTGTGTTGCAGGGTGTTGCAGTGGAGGTTTGACAACACCACTTACGGGTTTGTTTCTCAGTAGAGGGAGCCTTCCTTCTCTTGAGAGATCAGCTAGGAAGATTTATAGGCTCATTTCACATCTTGGCAGTTGTAAAAACTATTTATCATCTCCTACATTGCATTCTGTTGCAGGAACTGCATCATTTTTCATAGAGTTGCAACAGCAAGGTTTAAGCCCTTGTTTTTGAGCTAGTTTCTTAGGGAAAGGGCCAACCCTTCTCTCGGAAAGCTAGAGGAAGGGATTCTCATCCCTCTATTTTATTATTCAACTATATTTATTTAATGTTTCAGTAATACTGTGTTATTTCAGATCTAAATATCCAGATCTGCTTTTTTTGTACTCAAGCTTTCAAGAAACCCTTGTCGAGTTATCTTTATAATGTATTAAGGAGGCCAGATCTCTATTTTCTTGGCATATCGTTCAATAAATTTCCAAAAATATGATTTTATATCCTATTTTTGCATAAATCCTCAGAAAATAACACTATCATTTTCTTCAAAAATTCTGCATAGCTTAAGTCATGGAATTTGGTTATTTTTAAGCTGATTTGAGGTTAGGAGGTCTGTTTAAATTATCAAAAGAGATTTGTTTATGTTCCTCTTTTGTATATGAGGACCTAAATCTATATTTTAATGGAAACAAGTGTTATTTCTTCCTATTAAAACGTAAATCTCTGGAAATAACATTTTTAGGGTCAAATTGCTGCATTTTCCCCACTTGGGAGGATGTACAAGAGCTCCTTTTTGCTGATGTTACATTAATTTGATGGAAATGTGTTTCTCAACACATCTTATGATTTAATTTCTCCCTGCTATTCCATTATTGTGCTTATGCACTGCTACATTCCCAATTTGGGATACTACATCCTAAGAAATTTAGCAACGATCTGGCAGATGGACCCAACCACCTAGCTCAATATTGCTACAAAAACTAAATCAAAATACCATCTTCAGAGAATCCAAAAGAACTAGAAAATATAAATTAATTTCAGAATCATATTGCTACTGAAACCAAATTACATGAAAGCTAAATAATTAAATGTTGGGCTCCAGTGGTCCCCTCCAGGGATCATTCCACTGGGATCATATTCCTCTCATGGCGCAATTGAAATCCAGACTCTACAAATAATACAATGTACAGGTTTAATTTCCACGTAGCCGAGAGTTCTTCTGTGATCCCCCACTCTCTTTATCAATGTACAACAATCTCCCTTATATAGCAGCAATGCTTCCCTGATTCAATGGATCGACTATTTACATAGAATATGAATTTACGATTTTTGGTTAATAAAAATTAGTTAAAATTGGAGCAAGAAGATTTTCTTTCCAATCTGAGTTTGATCTCGTGCCATCCCAGCTTTTGGAAGTAATTTTACCATCAAATTGTTGGCAGAGGTAACGCATTGCTGGTAGGCTCGATTCCATCATCATCCTTATCACAGTCCTTTAAAAAATCATTCTTCTAACCTAGCACATAGTTGGGACCCGTGATCGATATTTATGTGCCTTTTTCTTGCCGCAATCTATTACCAACGCTATATTTGGGAGTGACCCCAATCAAGAGACTCTGATGTTTTTTGAGTAATAATATTTTTTTGAAGATGTTGATTCTTAACTAGACCATCTGGGAATATGTTACCGTAATAATTCCTCACACCATAGTGACAAACGAGTAGTTCCAGTGGCAAATTCAACAGGGAAAACAATGCATTTCTTGGCAATTATTACATTAGGATCAGGCATTAATACAACAATATTAGGTACAATTTATTTCCAGGATTTCTTGGCAATGATTATAGTAATTCACCAATGATGGCCATTACCATAAAATGAAATTGTGTGGGTATTGTTCAGCAATCTCTACATACAATCTCAACTTGAGACTCGGCAAGAGGTGCAGAATGTATTTCTCAATATTTTCCATTGAATTTAGGATGATGCTTTTGTTCATGAGATGAATCCTTACTCAAATGGGTTTTAGGAAGCATTCCTGCACTGCTGGTATGAAGACTTCTTAGTACATGAATTATTCATCTATGACCAAGAAGGCATATTATTAATGAAATTTACACACAAAACACTCTTCAAAGAAATTAACAAGAAGAATTCATAATTTAATAAATATTTCCTTTGAATGCCTCTAACTATCATCTTAATAAGATAATAACACTAGTCACAAGCACAAAATTATTTAATAAAAATCATAAAAAATATTCAGAAAAAGGTAGCTCAACATCCCCCCACGTTGATCTTCTTGCACGTCCTCATGCAGGCTAAACCTTTAAACTATAAAACTATGAAAGAAGGTAGGGAAAATTTTTGAAGATCGAACTATTCTTTGTGATAAGAGTGTCATCAAAAATTCAGCAAGGAAATATATAAAGATGTCTCTCATTTAAAACATTCATTAGCCTGCAACATAACTACTACAATGACAGCTAAAACCATGTTACAATTTTAATGAAAGTATCAAGATCGGGTACAGAAAGCACACATTATAGAGAAAAGAGTATTGTGCATACCTGTTTTCTTGTCTCAAATGAACTCGCTATTTTTTTTCTACCCAAAATCTTATGATAAAAATCAATTTTTTGTTGAAAAGGTGCAATTTCAAGAAGACTACTACTATAACAGTCTTGTACCTAGACTATGTAGCACGTATGTAGAGGAAATCACAATCAATACACATGGTTTTCAATCAACACCTTGTGAGTATTCATCGCTGAGTAATTCATCACTCTAGATACCATGAAAAATTAAAGTGAGTTATGATGCCAGAAAAGGGAAATAAAAAAATAGAGAAATATGACACTTCCTAGACCAATCATCAACCTCTTCATTACTTTAAATTTTGTTGTCATCTACATGAAAAATAAATTTATTCTTAATCAGTACAAAGAATTACCTTCACTACAGGTACCACATTGTTAAATATTCCTAATTTTTGAAAAATAGAACTCAAAGCATCATGTCAAAATCATCTTAAAATCATTGTCCAAGAAATAAAATGATGATTTTCAGGGAAAGAGAAGGATAACCAAGAAAATCATAGTATGAAATTAACTTTAATACCATAGACATGGCCCTGCTGCCCGTAGGTGTCTATAACCTCAACAGGGACGTGTTTTAACCCAATGAAATGCTCGTGTCCCACTTACTAGATATAGCTTTAGAGTTAGCTTATTTGACTTTTAGATGAAGGCCACTGTCTTGGCTTGGTAACCAGCTGATGGCAGTGCCACTCACAAGAAGTAACATGGATGAACAGGTCGGCTTGTGATGAGATGTCCTATCTTCCATCTTTTTGGCTGAAATCCATTACTCTTGCTCGGTGACCAGCAGCAGTTATGTCATGCATGTTAGGTCCCATGATCATGGTAGGTCGGCTCATCATAAGACCTCCTATCTTCCCCTAAATATTTTGTAAGATATGATTATCATTAACCTTAAATCTTACTTAATAAGTGGGCAAACAGATGTACTCCTTAAGCATACGAGATGGCATGAAAAAAATTTTAATGAATAATCACTACTGGCTAGTTCCTCTACCCTAAAGACTTATTGAAAATATCCCAAATAATGACGGAAATATTCCTTGAGTTAATAATTCTAGTGTTCTCATGAATATCTCATTATGACCTTTACAAGATTGGTCCACCATAGGGGGTTCTCCAATAGTACCTCTAAGGGAAACTGAAAATATATATCTCAGGTGACACCTTATTAGAATGATTAATCATGGTTACTTTTGCAAAATCATGAAGTATTAGAGTGAATCATACTCAACAAGATTTGTTAGAGATGTGTGTGTTAACAAATAAGGTGGATCAAAAGCAGTTTCAGTGGCCATACTTTAAAAATAAAAACCCTAATATAATTATTGTAACATCTTTTATTCATAGCACTAATTTATTCTTCCACCCTAACTCTACCCTGAAAAGTAGAAGACTTCTTTTTAAGTATAGGATTACTTCGAATGCATCCACGTGTGCAACTAAAGGACAATTATACCCATGTTCAAATTTGAAAATTATATATGAGAAAATACCAAAACATGATGTACCATCTCCACTAACTGATGTGATGCTACAAATTTTCGAATGATAAAGGATGAGTGGATAATAACAGTCATCTGAAACCAGGATTCTATGGGATCCATATACTCTTGGTCAATTTATTCATGGGAAACATCCAGTGCATCATGAAAATCCTCCATATTTCTTTGTTTATCCTCTAAAGTGCATGTCATATGAGATAGATGTTATGATTTTGATGGCTTCTCTTCATCATGCATGATCCACAACTTCCCGATATCCTTAGGAAGGTCTCCCAAATATTCATGAAAATTTTATTCCAGAGGAATAGAACTTTCTCTGATTGATGCCAAAATTTGATCTTTCTGTGAAGCAGAGACCCCAGCTTCTGCTAGAATTTGAGATAATTCTTAGAATAGCATCACACTTCCTTACATTTTGTTTCTAGCTAGGAAGTCTTGTTAGCACCAAACTTGAAATATTCATTTACTCAGGCAACCAAACTTTAGAGTGACCCTAAACAAAAGTAGATGTGTGGCTCTTCACTCACGTATTACTGTCATCTCCACCCTCTAGTTTCCTTGCAAAGGTAAAAGCAAAAAAATAAATCAACTAATCTCAATTTTCAGTAAAGAAAGCAACCACACTTTACAATAAAGAAAATCACTCATTTGCAAGAAATAAAATCACTCATTTACAGGAAAGAAACCCTGGCATGTGAGCTTTCTGGAAATACCATCCAGTATGCTTCAGCAAGTAAGGAGAATATCGTTAATCTAATATTTTAATTGCGACATAAAGGAAAAACAATAACAAATAATGAGGCCTTATCCTACAACGCCTCCCTGGCAATGGCGCCAAAATGTTGGGAGGTATGAATGCTAGATTTACACCCACATTTAAATTGTCAATTCGAGGTCGTAAGACTTAGAGACGTAGCACAATATATGCCAGAATACAACCTCAGGGATTTGTAAAATAAAAATCCTAAAAACACTTCGAGAAGGAAATCATTTAGGAAAAAAAAGGAGACATTTCAAAGTAAACACACTACAAATTATGTGGAAAATAAAGAATGCAAAGCTTCTTAAAGGACTACAGCTAAACTGAAAATATGAAAAGCATGAAGAAAATTCAAATTTAGCTATTTTAAAATATGTACATAAAATGCTTTTTTCGAATGATGCTAGAAAGGAATCATATGTGCATGGAAATATTCAACCCAGAATTTTAAATCATTGAACAAGGATATCTTTAAGAGTATTGTATGTTAAAAATGTACTCAAACCAATATTGATATTTGAATAAATGTTATTTTCTTAAAACACCAAGATAAATTCCATGTAAAGGTTTGAGTTTCTTATAAGTGCCAAAGAATATGAATGGAAAATCGAATGAAATTTGTATTGCTCTTATGCTATTTTGTCCCTGTCTTGAATACCTGCAGACTAAAAATATGTTCTATTATATAATAAAGAGAACAAAGCAATTAGTGAAAATGAGAAAAGAATGGCACTTGTTAATTCTACTCTATTTTTAATCTAATTACTTAAACATAAATAAATTCTAAAATGGCATTGGCATTAAATTTATCAAACCTATGCAATTAAGAAATCATGAAATGGCAGAACAAAGTTTAAATCACACTACACAATTCAGGAAATAAAATAGAGTCAAATGAATTACACAAGCATGTAATAAAATGTAGAGAACTAAATCACACTAACTGGAAATAAAATGTAGTAGAATAAATAGATCCTAAGCAATTTAGCAACAAGATGGCTGATGGGCCCAACCACCCAGCTCGATCTTCCTATAAAAGCTAAATAAAAATACCATCTTCAGAAAATCCAAAAGAACTGGAAAATATAAATTAATTGCATAATCATATTGCTAACGAAACAAAATTACATGAATTCTAAATAATTAAATGTTGGGATCCAGTGGTCCCCTCTAGGGATCATTCCACTGGGCTCAGATTCCTCTCATGGCGCAATTGAAATCCAGACTCTACAAATAATACAATGTAGAGGTTTAATTTCCACGTAGCCTAGCATTTTTCTGCGATCCCCCACTCCCTTTATCAATGTACAACAATTGCCCTTATATAGCAACAGTGTTTCTCTAATTAAATGGATCGATTGTTTACATAGAATATGAATTTAGGATTTTTTGGTTAATAAAAATTAGTTAAAATTAAAAGAAGAAGATTGTCTTTCCACTCCGAGTTTGAGTTGGTGTGATCCCGTCTTCTGGAAGTAATTTGACCATCACATTGCTGGCAAAGGCAACACATAGCTGGCAGGCTCGAGTCCACCATCTTCCTTATCATAGTCCTTTGAAAAATCATTCTTCTGACCTAGCACATAGTTGGGACCCATGCCTGATAGCTTTATACCTTCGTCTTACCGCAATCTATTACCAACGCTATGTTTGGGAGTGACCCCAATAAAGAGACTCTGATGATGTTAGAATAATAATATTTTTCTGAAGATGTTGATTCTTAACTAGACATTAATCTTAGAATATGTTACCACAGTAATTCCTCACACCATAGTGACATACGAGTAGTTCCAGTGGAAAATTCAACAGGGAAAACAGTGCATTTCTTGACAATTGTTACATTAGGATTAGGCATTTATACAAAAATATTAGGTACAATTTCCTTCGAGGATTTCTTGAAAATGAATATAGCAATTCACCAATGATGGCCATTACCATAAAAATGACATTGCGTGGTTGTTGTTCACCAATCTCTATGTACAATATCATCTTGAGACTCAACAAGAGGTGCAGAATGTAGTTCGCAATATTTTTCATTGAATTCAGGCTACTGATTCTGCTCATGAGATGAATCCATACTCAAATCAGTTTTAGGAATCATTCCTGCACTACTGGTATGAAGACTACTTAGTACATGACTTATTCCAATCTGCCACCGAGAAGGCATATTATTAATGACATTTACACACAAAACACTCTTAAAAGTAATTAAAAAGAATAATTCATAATTTAATAACTATTGCCTCTGAATGCCTTTAACTATCATCTTAATAAGATAATAACTCTAGTCACAAGCATAGAATTATTTGATAAAAATCGTAAAAATTTGGACAAAAAGGAAGCTCAACACAGTCCTAGTTCGATCAATCAACCAACAACCAACTAACCCATTCTTCCTTATCCATCATGAGCTTAAACACAATTTACATCATAAAAATATATCATGACTAAGTTCAATGTATCCATTATCCATTCAGAATGGATTGAATCCCTTCCATTAGCAACCCATTTATTTATTTTTATCAAAAGTAGACAAAGCATCTCTAAATAGCATCATTGTTTATTGGAAAAAATGAAAGAAAAGCAACTTCAATTCTATTCTTTAAATCCTATTAAATAATAAACTTATCCCACAAGATCCTTGTCTTATCATTGAAAACTCTTGGTCATGAAAATCCTTGGACTGATAATGAAAATAGGAAGAGCAGCTTCAAACTGTGTTGCACAGTGCTCCACAACGGTTCCATGTATGCATGCTTTTTATATTTTTGAGGACAACTTGGTCGATGAATGGGATTTGAGTGGGCATCCAAGTAGAAAATGGACCCTTCTACATGTTCTATTACAACTAGAAACCTCAAAACATCATTAAATTTCCACATTTTCAAACCGAAATCTAAAAGTTTCATAATTTTGTCAACAAAAATTGTGAAAATGAGCCTTAGTGTGACACATGTAACTCCCAAAATATATCACCTGTGTAAACTATGAGATATGATTTTTTTTTTTTTTTTTTTTTTCCAATTCTATACAAAAATGTCTTTCAGTTGCTTCAAATTATTCCTTATATTCTCAAAAACTTCTCTGAAAAAAATGACAAAAACAGGAAATTACACAGCCCCAAAAATAGGTCTTGAGGATGCATTCGAAACTCATGATATATCACACCTGTGAAAAAACTGAAGGATTTTATTGTGCTTTGTTCCATGCACATGAAAAACCACATTCATTTTCTCAAATTTTTCTTCCATGTGATCAGAAACAATGTTTCAACATTGTTATCACTGGAAAATCATACAAGCAAAGGCGACATTATTTAATGTCAGGTAGAAGGATTTAGATGGTTGAGAGACATTAGGGAATCTAAAAGAATTTAAAAATATCTAAGGTTTGAGGAAAAATAAAATTGCATACAAGAAGGACTAGTCAAAAGTGCCTTTGTGCGCAAAAGTCTTCGATAAACGCACCTTTGCGTGCCTTTTTCTCCAAAAAGCGCACAATTGTGGGAGTGGTGGAAGTCACTTTCTGGGACCACAAGGCACACTCTGGGACATTGATTACTCACTTAAATCCACCTAAGGACAGCCACCCATGCCTCCTTATGACATCAAGGGAGCACACAATGGAATAAATGTGGCACACAATGGAATCACGCTCCTCTCTTGAGTCACTATCGACTATGTACCAAGAGAGGGAAGGAGGATTTGAATTCTCTTATAAAAGGCCACCAAGAGATTAAAAACAAGAGAGCACATTGTTATGATGGAAATAATTTCCCCAAGCAATACCGAAAATGTGTGATCCGGAGCAAAGATAGAGGAGACTCAGTTGTTGGCCATCCAGCAACTCCACTCCACCACAGTAGAGAGAGGGAGAATTTGTGCCAAGGTAGCTCGGAAGTAAATAAATACTTGCATCAATACATAGAACCCCTAGTTCTAAGGGCCCCTTGGAAAGTGGGTTAAAGTTTCATCCTCATTTCCTACCAGCACTCAATAAGAGGGGACGTAATCGCCGCCGTTTGGATTATTGAAGTTGTTTGACTCTATTTAGAACTTTTGTGCTATTTGTTTTAGTTTTTATGTTTTAATATGCATGTTATTTCTCTATCTAGTATGTTTATGTTTGAGCATGTTCCACTAACTTGCTTGACTCCATATATTTTCTTCCTGTGACCAATAACTTAAGAGTGAAAACCACACCCCTTAAGTTGGTGTGATTTTGTTGAAAATGCAACAAGATGATGGAGCTTAGTGAAATGAAGTCGCTTTCATTAAGTGGGCCCGCAAGCTATTTTTGGCGCAAAGTCTATTTTTAGACTATGTCTATTTTTAGACATATGGATCATGGTCTATGAGTTGCAGGATGCTATTTATGGATGATTGGTCAAGTTGGTAAAAATAGATGGACCTCTATTTTTAGACATTGAGCGGAATCTATGTTTAGACTGTCGTGATAAAAATAGAACAGTCAAATATTATTAACCCTTAATAATATTTAGACTATAAACATTATCTTTTCCTCTTGGAGCACTTCAGTTTGATGCTTGGATGTGGCACATGCAGCTGACAGAAGGAAATACACTTTTCCTATGGGTTAGTTGAGCTATTTCATGGTTGACTTCAGTTAGAACTCAAGTGGCAAAGTTTGGTGGAGTTGATGAGACAGTTGGTGGAGTTGTGTACGGTTTAACTTAGTTGAACTAGTTATATTTAGTCTAACTGGAAAATACACTAGTGATGAGTGTTGTGAATTAATTAATAATTAATTCACTAATTATTAACTCATAAATCAACTAAATAACACATCAGTTAACTGCAATGCATGGACAGTTCAGTGGAGACCAGTGTTAGAGGTGGGTGAAAGGGTGAGTTCAAATACTGGGCCAGACTATGGTCGTGTATGAGATTTGCAATAACATGCACATGGATCGAGATTTCCAATGAGGATTGCGCAAGACAAGCCGTGGATTCAAACTTGGATCTTACCATTATTCATCTTGATTGCGCTGTGCGAGAGGGCAGCATGTGTGTAGCATGTGAGATAGCGCTGAGAGCTGTGAGAGCTTTGTGCTATGCATTGTTACATTTTCTCTATCATTATAATATACAGATAGTTGGGGTTTTCAGCTGTATGCTTTCCCCATTACATAATGTGTTAAATGTGTGCTTGATTATGTTTTAATGTGCGCATGCGACTGCTTCTATTTCTGCATATTGATGATCAATTGTAAAAGAGGTTATGTATTATGCATGAAGCTTAAATAGTGTGTAATCAGGATAATCTCGGTGAATAATTCAACAAATTATTCAAATTTCTACATGGTATCAGAGCGAGAATTGATCATCGAATCTATTACAGTGATTACAATTTATTTCGGTAGACAGAGTCTGTAAGCGGGCCAGGTAGCCTCTGGATCCATCCTTTCTTTGAAAGGTGATATATACAGTAAACGCCCCTACAGTCGATCTCTGTGCTAGAAATACTTTGTTCTCACATATCCAGAAGCGGTTGAGTTTGAGCTTGGAATTCAAATTTTGCAGCAGTTTGTTTTCTTGGTGCCGGAGTTGAAATGTCTTTCAACGGATTGCGACTCGAGTATGCCCTTGAGGGCAGTTCGAATTATGTTGCATGGAAGGACAGAATGGAGGCGGTATTAGATGATAACGGGCTGAAGGATTTCATAGATGCTGAGGTCCCAAAGCCTACTGATGCTGCTCAAGTTGAGGCTTGGCAAAAGAAGATGGTGAAATGTCGAAGGATTCTGTTGGAGGGCGTGAAGGATCACATTGTATCCAGCCTGCATGGAAAAACCTCTCCATACTTGATGTGGAAATAATTACAGATTTATTCCAAAGCAAGAGCGACCAGAGGAAGTTGGCACTCAAGGATAAACTCAGAAACATTAAGATGGAGAAAGGCGACAGCATACCGAAGTACCTCACGAAGTTCACCCAATGCAAGGATGAGCTGGGAAGTGTGGGGGTGACTGTCGATGAAGAGGACTTGGTGGACCTGGCTCTCCTTGGTCTTCCAAAGAGTTGGCATTCCTATCAGGACTCTATCAATGGTCGGGAGAAATTGCCAAGATGGGAGTGACTTTGGTCAGATCTCATGCAAGAGGAGATAAGGCGAAGTACCAGGGACGGACCTTCATCAAAGGCATCTGATGAAGAAAATTGTGCTTTGGCTGCCAAAGAAAAGAAGGGGAAGAGCAAGAAAGCTTCTCATTCCGGTGCGAAAGGCAAGAAGCAGGACATGTCCAAGGTGAAGTGCTTTCACTGTCACCAGCACGGACGTTATGCCACAAATTTTCTGCAGAAGAAGAAAAATAAGCATGCTGCTGGATCTGCAGCGGGAGAGGCCTTAGCCTCACAGTTTGAGCTGGATTTTTTTCTGATCGCATGCTTGGTCTCAAGTGTGATGGGATCAGTATGGTTCTTGGATAGTGGTGCATCTTTTCACATGACAGGAGATCAAGATTTGTTTTCAGATCTGGATGAGAAAGATCTTGGAGTGCACATCGAGATGGGCGATGATGGTAGATACAGTGTGACCGGTGTCGGTACCATTTCCTTTGAGAGGGAGTCTGGTAAACCCTTCGTATTGAAGTAAGTGATGCATGTTCCAGGATTGAAGAAGAATCTAATCTCTGTGGCGATGTTGGAAGACAAGGGGTATGATGTTGTCTTCAGCGAGGGAAAGGCTTTCCTGCACAGTAAGACAACTGGAGAAACCCGGAAGATAGGGGTTCGAGTCAAGAACCTTTATCAGTTGCAAGTAGATGGCTGCGCAGCAATGGCATGCAAGGCGGAAGGAGTGGTGAGCCAAGATGATGGCGAGCTGTGGCACCGGAGATTGGGCCACCTTCACCATGGAGCCTTGAAGATACTGCAGCAGATTTCTACTGGGCTTCCTAAGGGCACTCTTGCGCAGTCAGATCAGTGCAAGGGGTGTACCTTGGGAAAATTTGTGAAAGCCACTTTTCACGAGAAGGATAGTCGCACCACGACGATCCTTGAGAGAATCCACACAGACGTGTGTGGACCTTTCTTAGTAGCTTCGACAGAAAAGCACAAGTACTATGTGATCTTTGTTGATGATTTCTCTCGGAAGTGCTGGATCTTCTTCATGCAGAAGAAGAGCGAGACATATTCAAAGTTCTGTGAATTCAAGGCGCTGGTTGAGAAGGAATCGGGAAAGCATGTGAAGGCTCTTAGGAGCGAAAATGGTGGTGAATTCATCTCTGCTGAATTCAAGGAATTTTGCAGCGCAGAAGGGATTCAGAGAGAGCTCATCGCACCCCATAACCCACAGCAGAACGGGGTTGCGAAGCGAAAGAACAGAACGATCGTGGGTGCTGCACGGGCGATGTTGCATGATCAGGGCCTACCCCTTCACTTGTGGGTTGAGGCATGAAATATTGTAGTGTATGTGCAGAACCGTTGTCCTCACAAGATACTTGGCATGAGTACACTGGAGGAGGCATTTTCTGGCAAGAGGCCTGATATTTCCCATTTGAGGATCTTTGGTTTGCCTATCTACATTCATGTGACGAAGGATGCCAGAAAGAAACTAGAGCCGACCACAGAGGTTGGGATATTTTTGGGGTACACTGATACGCCCCACAACTATCGTGTGTATTTTCCAGACAGTCGCAAGACTGTTGTGCGACGGGATATCAAATTTCAGGAGGAGAAAGCCATGAAGTTGTCGCTTGAGAGGGAGCTACACTTGCATGCAGATGAGGAGCTACTAGTTCCTAAATATGAGCCTCGGGATGTGGATCAGCCACAAGAGGAGGTTCATGGAGTGGAAGAAACCACTCATGCGGCGCCAACCATCAGAGGGGCAAGCACTACGAAGGCGGCGGCGCTCAAGATGCAGAGAAGGTTGTAGGACCACCTACAGCACAGCGCAGACAGAGACAGTCACCAGATCGGTACACTGGATACATGGCTCTTGTGAGCAAATGTGTCGTGACAGAGCTATCCTCTTTCGAGGAAGCTGTGGAGGACCCTGCATGGGTAGATGCCATGGTGGAAGAGTATGATTCGATTGTCAGAAACAGTGCATGGGAGATTGTCCCAAGGCCGGAAGGGAAATCGGTGGTGGGTTCGAGATGGATCTACAAAGTGAAGCAAGCAGCTGACGGGAGTGTGGATAAGTACAAGGAAAGATTTGTTGCCCGAGGCTTCTCACAGATTGAGGGGATCGATTATGAGGAGACCTTTGCACCTGTTGCAAGGTATTCTTCCATACGGAGATCCTAGCTCTCTCACGCGGATGGGGTGGCACATCCATCGGATGGATGTAGAAATTTGCATACGAACCTCCATGATTCATTGAGGAATAGGTGTACATAGAGCATCCCAAAGGTTTGAGATCTTCAACAGTGAGTCGCATGTGTGCAGACTCAAGAGAGCACTGTACGGGTTGAAGCAAGCACCTCGTGCTTGGTACACATGGATAGACAGTTATTTCACCGGACTTGGATTCTCCAAGAGTGAGGCAGATCCTAACCTATACCAGATTGTGGTGGAGGGAAGTTGCTGATCATTGTACTGTATGTAGATGATCTAATTTTGATGGGTGATGAGCTGTTGATACTTTCATGCAAGGAGGATCTTGCTAGAGAGTTTGAAATGAAGGACTTGGCCCTCCTTCATTATTTCCTGGGATTGGAAATTTGGCAGCGCAGTGATGGACTATTTGTTTCTCAGGGTAAGTATGCCTGGGAGATACTGGAGAATTTCAACATGCATGACTGCAAGCCTGTTGATACTCCTCTTCTTGGAGGTTGGAGGAAGGAGGATGCTACTTCAGTGGAGGTAGTGGATGCCACTGTTTTTCGACAGTTGGTGTGGTCGCTTATGTATCTAGTCAATACACGACCTGATATATGCTATGCTGTTAACCAGCTTTCGCAAGCTATGGTTAAGCCTACCAAGCTCTTCTGGAAGGCAGGCAAGCATGTATTGTGTTATCTTAGAGGCACAACGGGATATGGCTTGTGGTACAGACAGGAGGATGAGGTGAAGCTATGTGGCTTCACGGATGCAGATTGGGCAGGGAGCCCAACGGACCGAAAGAGCACATACGGGATCTTTATTACTGAATTCGGCAATGAGTTTCTTGAAGTACAATGAGAGACGAGAGATCTGGCACTCAATTCATTAGAGGCGGTATATTAAAGCTGACAGTTTGTTGCATGCGAGGCTATATGGATGAGGAAGATCTTGGTCGAGTTGTTCGGGTCACACTTGGAGCCTACTGTGATTTATTGTGATAACCAGAGTTGCATTAAACTCTCGGCTAATCCAGTATTTCATGATAGATCCAAACACATCGACATCAGGTACCATCATATCAGAGATTGTGTGCAGCGGAGAATCATGTTACTTTCATATATTCCCACGGAGGATCAGGATGCTGACATCTTGACGAAGGCGCTCACCAGGAGAAAATTCAAATACCACAGAGGCAGGATAGGGGTTGCAGATAATCCATATCTTGTTGAGAGGGAGTGTTGAAAATGCAACAAGATGATGGAGCTTAGTGAAAAGAAGTCGCCTTCACTAAGTGGGCCCGCAGGCTATTTTTGGCGCAAAGTCTATTTTTAGACATATGGATCATGGTCTATGAGTTACAGGATGCTATTTATGGATGATTGGTCGAGTTGGTAAAAATAGATGGACCTCTATTTTTAGACATTGGGCGGTTTCTATTTTTAGACTACTGGGCTAAAAATAGAGCAGTCAAATATTATTAACCCTTAATAATATTTAGACTATAAACATTATCTTATCCTCTTGGAGCACTTCAGTTTGATGCTTGGATGTGGCACATGCAGCTGATAGAAGGAAATACGCTTTTCCTAAGGGTTATTTGAGCTATTGCATGGTTGACTTCAGTTAGAACTCATGTGGCAGAGTTTGGTGGAGTTGATGAGACAGTTGGTGGAGTTGTGTTTGGTTTAACTTAGTTGAACTAGTTGTATTTAGTCTAACTGGAAAATACACTAGTGATGAGTGGTGTGAATTAATTATTAATTAATTCACTAATTATTAACTCATAAATCAACTAAATAACACATCAGTTAACTGCAATGCATGGACAGTTCAGTGGAGACCAGTGTTAGAGGTGGGTGAAAGGGTGAGTCTACTATCAGTTGTGACTATGGCTGTGCGTGAGATTTGCACACACATGGATTGAGATTGCCAATGAGGATTGCGCAGTACAAGCCAGGTGGATTCGAACTTGGATCTTACCATTATTCATCTTGGATTGCGCAGCAGAGGTAGGAAAACTTGTGGAGGAGATTTGAACCTATGACTTGTTCATCTTCCATGCTAGTTTGTGTGTAGCATGTGAGATAGTGCTGAGAGCTGTGAGAGCTTTGTGCTATGCATTGTTACAAGTTCTCTATCATTATAATATACAGATAGTTGGGGGTTTTCAGCTGTATGCTTTCCCCATTACATACTGTGTTATATGTGTTCTTGATTATGTTTTAATGTGCGCATGCGACTGCTTCTATTTCCGCATATTGATGATCAATTGTAGAAGAGGTTATGTATTATGCATGAAGCTTAAATAGTGTGTAATCAAGATAATATCGGTGAATAATTCAGCAAATTATTCAAATTTCTACAGATTTCGTACATATGTGCACCAAACACACTAACCCAGGATTGGCGACTCCACTAACTTTTATTTCCAAGTTTATGTGGTTGTGCCTTTTTGCAGAGACCTTCATCCTTGCTATGGATTTGGGCTGCAATTTCCCCCTTTCTCTCCTTCATTCCCTAGTTCATCCCAGGTGACAAAATGAAGCAGAAGAACTCCCAAAAACTACTCAGCAGGAATTTTGTGCACATTTCTCATAGACAGGCGTGCCCCAAAGCACGTGTTCAGAGCTGACCTACACGCAGACATCATGCCTGTTTAAGCCTTTTGCACGCAAAAAACATAATGAATTTTTTTTTCCCAATAATTCCATCTGTCCCTGCTTGTAAAGGTGACTCGCATCCCATAATACTTCTCCCAGCATAGGTTGAGGTACCCCACAGCTTGCTAAAACCCACTCTCAGCTACTTTTGGTAGGCTTGGTGTTAGTTTTATTTCAAGTTGATTTTTGCAAAGTTACACACATAGTTTAAGTAGGGGCAAACTAACTTTCATTCCGAAAAAATTATGTTTTGCAAATTTAGGTACCAAAACACCTAGTTAATTTGCCAAAGTAAGTGGCCCAAGTCCACACATGCTTAGCTAGGTCTTTTTTCTAGCGTAAAGGTCATTAATTTAGTTCAATTTTTGCACTACGATTTCGAGACCAAGATCAAATTGTCGATAGAAGAGCAAGTAATCTTTGTTGCCTTTGCACCCTTTGGTGATCCTAGGAAAGCATATGAACACTCTCTATTCACAACTCACCATCTCCCTAAAGTTGATCACATAGATTAACTAGGAAAAATAGAAAGTGGCCCATATCCGTGCATGTTTTTCTTTTGAGAAAGGAACAATAGAACATAGTTTAATAGGGGTTTTTGAAAAGTATCATCGCATATCCACATGTTCAAACTATGTGCTTGTTCACTTTTTTCTCACACACATGTACACACTAAGCAAAGAAAAGACACCTAAAACTAACTTAACAAAACTCACTAAATTCTCCCCTCGGGGCCACAAAATAATTTATGGTATAAGTTAGGATTAAGGGGGTAGGCATCCAATAAGCTGCCTTGATCATTCTCCATCTTGAAACATAGAATTTGAATTTTTAGGGAGCTTTCAAATCCACCTATCAACCCATAGAAAAGAAAACCCGAGCGCGACAGAGACCTGATTCAGAGGGGGTTAGGCTTAGGCACAATGCGTGCGGTATTAGTTGGGACTACTTGACCCAGCTGATACTCAGTATTGTTTGCTGAACTACCAAGAAGCCCAAGAATCGAATGCTCACGTGGGACGGTGGTGTTTAGTGGCCAAAAATTAGGGCATTCTTTCCCTATAGGTGATGATGCAGGCAAGCATTAGATCCTCTACCCTTACCTTGGTGGATTTTCTTCAGCTGACTGGGGGCATCGTCAGTTGCTTCGGAACGTTGTGCCAGCACTTGCAAGATATCTTCTTAAAGCCTAGTTACATTTGAGTGTGTGAGGACAATTAGGTCTTCCATTATTTGAGTATCATATGCAAACAACAAAAAACCATATTTTTTGATTTATTGATCACATAGGATTAATCTAAAGGGAAAATTTATTTTATTTTTGCTTTGTTTGATGTACGCGATCAGAATTTTTCTTTGATTATAATCTTTGTCCTCTCAAATATTTCCAAAGCCATACCTAGTCAACACCAGAACTAACCCAATAGGACCTTGTTGATCTAGATGTCGTTTTGACCTCCCCCCATTATCGGGAGGGGTTGTAGGTCTTTCGCCATTTAGGCGTCAAAGACGAAACACTTCCACCATTATTGGTTCATCCTTTATTGGGGCGTCTTTAGTTGGGAACCCTGGTCGTTCTCTCAACTCCACACCACACCCCACTCCTCCCACAACCCCTAGAGGGCAGAGGAGTGCTACCCAGTCGGGAAGCCAGGTGAACACACAGCAGGGTACGTCACAGCAAAACCCTATTCCTAACCAGAACATTGTGTTTTCACAAGTCATAATGGCTACAACCTCGGAGTCACCTTTTCTAGCTTCGTTAAATCTACCAGATTGAACCAAGTTGACAAACAACCCCATTGCACACAACCCCATATGGCCTCCCATGCCCATGAAGCTCCCTTCGTACATTCCAAATTTCGAAGGAAAGTAAGCAGAAGACCCCGGAAATCATGTTATGACTTACCACCTGTGGTGTTTGTCAAACAACGTCATTGATGATGCTATTCGACTAAGACTGTTTCAATGCACTCTAACTGGAGTGGCAGCAAAATGGTATGTGGAGAAACCTTCTGCTACAAATGGAACTTTTAGCGCCCTCGCCACTGCATTCCTGACCTATTTTCAATTACCCATCCACCATGATTCTGAAATGGATTACTAACACACTTTAGGCAAACCCCCATTTTCCATATCTCGGACCATATCCATGAATGGCAGTGGCCTCGTAGTTTGTGCAAATCCAAACTTAAAAATCGAGTTATGTTAGACATGTTCCTGAAAACTCTCACCAAAGATATTTCGAAGGATGTGGCGCAAAAAAAGCCCATATCTGAAGAGGACACCATCAATAAGGCCCAATAGATCGAGCTGATCTATACACAGTCAGGGTATATTTACAATATCCTGCCAAATGCCTCGCACCTGCAAACTTACAAAGAATTTCCAGGCACGTCGAACTCTGCAGATTGTTTAATTGGGTCATTGACCCAAAGTTACCCAGGCAACAGTGTTCAAAACTCCTGTTACACGTATGGTTCTACCCAGAATGTACCACAAGCTGGCTACCAAAGTCCTCATATTCCTCTACATAATTAGACCAGTAGGGCATCGTCGTATCACCATCAGGATGGAGGACCCTATCCTCTGGCTCAGGGGACCCTTTACGCAGATATACATACTAACGGAAGAGATCCCTCCCAACAACCATTTGCAAACTAGCGACCACATTATGTGTAGTCCCTAGCGCAAGACCCACCCATGCAGAATAATGCATAGGTGAACTTTGTTCAACCTTCCCAAAACCAACCATGCCAAACATATAACCACGAGAATAATCCTCCTAACGCGGTTAAGAAAAAAGGAAAAAAAAAAGCCTAAGGGAAATCTTGGGTAGGGAGCAGCAACCAACAATGCCCTCTGCAATCTCAGGTTAGAGGCAACTCCAACCGAAACCAAAACCAAGAGCCAATCAACTCCAAGGGGCAAAAAAAAGGCCACCTCTTCAAACAAACCACTCTTGTTCAATATGTGGTAAGTACGACCATTACACTCATCACTGTCCTAACCTCCCTGAGCTGAAGAAGCTATAGATTAACTGTGGATAAGGGGGATTCGCCTAGTAGCCAGCAGTCATGTAGGAGCCCTTCCCCCATCAAGGGACAGTTAGCACACGGCAAAAAACTCCCTACGACTCCGGAAAAAACAGCCACGAAATCTACATAATTGGCGAGGAAAACTTTTTTCAAACACAGAATCAAAACTACAACACCCCACCAGACACCAGCACGGCAGGGGCTAGTACCAGTGCACCAAAAACACCTTTGACCATATCAAAGATGCCTATTAAACATTTGCCAAAGATGGCTAATGGACCAACTAGGTGAGCAGGAAACTATTCCAAAGTAGCCCATAACTATATCATCATGGATGATCTAGCTCAATCTCCTGCCGCTATGTCAGCTTTGGAGGTATTACATTCATTCCCAAAGCAACGGAAAGCTTTGCTTTCTGCATTAGGCGCTATCGACCCTACTGATACACACCTAATGGCTTTTGATTTAGACAAAGCCACCCCTAGGCTTCCTTCAATGGTCGCCTTTCAGATACCAGTAGCAGTCCAAAACATTACCATTCACCAATGTTTCATTCACGAGGGCGCATCCACATGCATCTTGTGAAAGAAAGTTTGGCAGAAGTTATGGTCTCCTAAACTAAATCCATCATACATCACGCTTAGAGCATATGACGGTCACCCTTCAACCCCCGTCGGTCTCTACCAAAACATCCTGGTATGCTTAGCCGAAAAGACTGTCCTTATAGAAATTGAAGTCTTGGATGCCCATTTGGACTATAATATACTCCTTGGTCAGAGTTATATGTACGCCATGTCATCCATCGCCTCCTCTGTCTTTCGAACTATGATGTTCCCCCATGAGGACCACATCGTTACTGTCGACCAATTGATGCATAGCAAAAACTGGCCCCTAAAAAATATCGATGTCATTCTACCCTATGTAGATACATCCGCAGACGCACTTTCATGGTACCAAGAATATGGCCCCGACCAATTCAAACCGTCCTCCATCCTAGGATCATTCCGAGGAGATCCCCCCATTATACATGAGTCATCACCTGATGTCATAGGGGCTCCAATATGCATGGTATCCACATCAAGTGCTGAAGCTAGTCAGGACATGGACACGAGCAGTAATGACACTGAGTCCTCGGCCACGGTAGCCTCCCTAGCCTACGCTGCTTTCCAAACCCCTTTCCTCTACCCCCCAGCTAGTTTCATATCCCATCAAGGTTTGGCAATGATAGTGTTACCAAAAATATCTTTTGCAATACCATTTTGGTACCTCGTCCCCCCTACTGTGACAGGAGCCACACACATCACTGCCACAAGGTTAAAGCCCCTGAATCCCGAGGAGGCCCCACCCATACAGGAAACTGTCGAAAACATCCTTGCAAAGGAAACTCCCATTGCAAAACCGATGATTTCGACTAAGAAAACCGAGAGAGGAAAGAGGGTGGAGACTCCTGCCATGCAACAGGAATCACCTGGTTGCACCATATGTGATGTAGTAGGTCACCCTACCCATATCTTCCCAGAGCTGGATGAACTAAAACCGCTCCAAGGCTCTGAGGCTGACATCGCAACACCATGTTCCCGAAAAAATGAACTTGCCACCAAAGGTAAAGGCAAAGCATTGTGGACCAATCACGCATGTTCTATATTCAAAAATTATGGGCACTATACCCATCATTGCCCAGAAATGCCACGATCTAGGGATGCCTTACAAACCATCGAGCGATCCTCTCAAGAGGATCCCTCCACCCAGTCATCTGGAGATGAACCTCGTACCATCTTGTACCTGCAAAAGGAACGACAGTCACCAGAAAGACTCTTGTTCATATTTTCCCCTCCTATCATATGTTGCATGCTATGTGATGAACGTGGTTACTTCCTCGAAGAATGTGCGGCCTTGGAACTCATCCACAGATGGTATCCTATAGAACATGTTTATTATGTTGGTTTGCGAGCAGCGCAATTCACATGTTCTTTATGTGCCAACAACCATATCCTGGAAAATTGCCACTACAACCCCCGATTCCACTTAGCACTGGCTAGTTTTCGCTCAGCCATAGTCTTCCTCTCCCAAGAAGATGGCATAGACTCGGAATCCATGAACAGATCAACAACCCAAGAAGATGTGACAAGCAAATCCCTCTAAGAGGAGAGGGTTCTCCAGGAGGAGGAGGTAATGGAAATGGTGATAAAACACCATCTACTCCACCATCATCCTCACCACCATCTTCATCCTCTTCCAATGTTACTAACCCTTAATCATACTCATCAACATACCTCAAAAGGAATTGGTAAACAACCCTTGTTAAAACTTGATATTAAATTTGGGCTGCCTATGTATAATGGTGAAGTGAATGCAGAGAATCTTGACAATTGGGTTCATTAGTTGGAGGTTTATTGCAGGATTCAAAACCTTCAAGATGATGATACAAATATTCATCTGGCTTCCTTGAGATTGGAGGGTGCAGCACTAGTATGGTGGGAAGCCACTACACAAGATGAGATAATAAATAAATAAAACATGGTAAGATCTAAATAACTTGGTCTAATTTCATTGTTGTAATTAAAATATAATTTTACCCTCTAGCATATATGCAGAAATTCATCATGAATTGACAGAATTTTAGACAACTTAAAGGTCAAAGTGTGCAATATTACACCCAAGAATTTAGAAAAAGAGCTCTTATGTTAGGTGTTGCTTTTGTATTCACAAGACATTTTGTTGAAGTATATAGGGGGTTTACATAGTTACCAAATTCATATTATCCTTATGTTCAATCCCACTAGTCTAGATGAGGTTTGTGTGCAAGCCACTAACCTTGAGGCAAGAGGGGAAAATATTCCAGAAAAGGGTAAAAAGAAGCCATTTAAGAGTGGAAAGAAAGGAAAGGGTTTCGAAGGAAAAGGAAAGAAAAATACTTCTATTAAAAAGGAAAGAGAGAGAATGTCATGCAAACACTATTCCAAAGAGGGTCACGACGAAGACCATTGTTGGAAGCTTCATCTAGAGATGAGGCCCAAGAAATTCAACAAGGGGAAACAAAAAATAGCTGCAACCACTCAACAGAATTTGGGATATGATTCGGGTGATGAAACTAAAATTACATCCATTGTTATGAAAGGAAAAGAATCCATTTCTATCACTAGTTCATCAAATTGTCACACTAGTACTTCAAATGAAGAAACAAGGATTGAATTATTCCATGTGAGGGCTATTTCAAAACATACAAAAATTGACACCCTATTTTATAGTGGGTCTCAAGCTAATTTGATATCTGAAGACTTAGTCAAGAAACTTAATCTTGAAGCCATTCCACATCCCAAACCATATCCCTTGGGTTGGATATGCAATAACAAAAATTTACAGGTTACAAGAAAGTGTATTCTTCAATTTGCAATCACAGCAAACTTCATTGACGAAGTTGAATTAGATGTTGTACCGCTTGATATTTCAGGAATTGTTTTGGGTAGTACTTACCTCTATGATAGATATCGCCATGAAAAAAAAAGATATCGCCATGAAAACAAGTACCACTTGATCAAATATGGTGTGGAGTATATTTTGAGATCTCATCGCAATAAACTAAATATTTCATTAGTTAATGTACGGAAAATGAAAAGAATAGTGAATTCAAGAAATAATTTTGTGATTCTTATGATTAAACCAAAGAATTATGTTGATTATGAAGCATTCCAAGGTTGTGATCCAAATTTGAAATCTGATTTGATTGAAGTGGTTAATCAAAATAATGATATGTTTCAAGAACCAAAGGGATTACATCCTACGAGCTTAATCCAACATGAAATACAGTTGTAGAAAGATTGTCCTCTTCCTAACATTGGCATGTATAGGATGTCGATGGTGGAGAGTGCTGAAATCAAAAATCAAATTTAAGAGTTGTCAGACAAAGGGATAATCCGACCAAGTACTTCTCCATTCTAGTCACCTATTTTGTTGGTGCCAAAGAGGATGGAACATGGCGGATGTGTGTGGATTTTCGTGCATTGAAAAAAATTACGGTAAAGAATTGCTATCCACTTCCTAGAAATAGATGATTTACTTGATTAATTGAAAGATGAAAATTATTTTACTAAGTTGGACTTAATCAAATTAGAATTGTTGAAGGTGACATTCGGAAGGCATCATTCAAAACAAATCAAGGTTTGTTTGATGGCTAGTTATGCCTTTTGGTTTATGTAATTCTCCCGCTACCTTCATGCGTGTGATGAATGATGTGTTGAGGCCATTTCTTGATTTTCATTAAATCACTTGATGAACATGTCATGCATGTAAGAAAATTACTTGATGTCTTAAGGAAAGAACAGTTTTTTTTAAGATGTCAAAATGTGAATTTGGTAAAACTTATTTAGTGTACTTTGGGAATATTGTTGGAGGAGGTGAGTTGAAGATAAACTCCTCTAAGCTTGAGGTCATTATGAATTGTCCAATTCCCAAGACAGTCTCTGAGGTAAGAAGTTTTTTGGAAGCGGCCCAATATTGGAGGAATTTTATTGCTAACTTCTCTTATATCGCAACTCCATTGCATGCATTGACTAGTGTGAAAAAGGTCTTCCAGTGGGGAGGCAAGCAGCAAAAATCATTTGATACTTTGAAAGAGAATATCAATTCAGCTCCATTACTTGCATTATCATACTTGAGACATCCCTTTTAGATTCAAACTGATGCAAGCAACTATGCCATGGGAGCAGTCCTTATGAAACATGGTAAGCCCATTTCATTTCATTCAAGAACTTTCAATGGTGCAGTGATTAACTATCCTAATTATGACAAGTAGCTTTATGTGTTGGTTCAAAGTGTGAAAAAGTATAAACGCTATGATCCAGGTGGATATCGGTGGCCACCCACCTATTCCATTTGGACTAGCACCATCAATTATTGTAGCTCTTCACATTCAGCACAACTTACTATTTTTAGTAGGTTTTCGGGTTCTGAACTTCCAGAACCATTTTGAGGCCCTAAACGACGTTTTTTGGGAAAAAAGAGAGAAACATGGGTCCATGGATCAATTTTTCTCGTTCAAAAGTTGTACTCCTCGGATATATCTTTCTAATGAGCTATTGAGCGCGTCAAATGGAGATCGGGTGCCAAAGTTACGCCCCCGGGAAGTTGAACCACCAATTTACCCAAACGGGCGCCCACAGTTTTGGCGCCTCATCTCCTACAGTTAGGTTTTTGGATGTTTCAGATTATACATTGTTTCTCAACAATAAATAGGCCCTCAAGCCTCATTGTAACACATTTCAGAGGCCTATAGCCGCCGCATCTCTTCTCAGAGATAGCTACCAGCGCCCTAGCTAGTTTTATTTCCATTCTGTCTATAAGCATATTTCTGTTATTTGATATTAATGAAATGAAGTGTTATTTCCGTTTCATCTTTGTATTTATGGTTATGTGTTTATTCTATTGCATTCCTTCATAAATCTGGATCACGCTACTTGATGGGAAAGGAAACCATCATACACACCGACCACCAACCATTTCAATACTTGCAATCGCAAACTAAGTTGCAACAATTAAGGCACTTTCAATGGATGGGTTTCCTACGAAAATTCCACTTGGTCATCAGGTATAATAAAGTTATATACAACAAAGTTGTTGATATTCTTTCTAGGCCTATTGTTAGTGTAGCTACTTTACTCATGCATAATTTTTTTTTTGCATGAAATTTATGTTAAGCAATATGCATTTGATAATGAATTTCAAGATGTTTATGCAAACTTAATTCAAGGAAACCAAGTAGAGGAATTGGATTACCATTGTTAAAACTGGAAAATTGTACAACAAAAAATGACATCAAGTAATTTCAAGCCCAAGGATTTACAGGACAGAGATACATTATGGAATCAAAAATATTGAGAACCTCTAAGGTTTTGAGCAATTCAAGATTGAACTAGTCATAAATGCCCGAATGCGCGCTTTTTCCTTCGATAAGAGCGCCTTTTGTGCACACTGGAGCCCGATAAGCGCACATTCCTGGAAATGGAAAAAAGTCCCTTTCCAGGACCATAAGCAAGCAAATGACAGTTTTTCCTTATGTGAAAGCCACCTAAGGACAGCACCAACACCTCCTTAGGCCTTTTGTGAGCACACAAAAGCATATTTCAGCCCACAATGGAATATTTCCCCTCCCTTGGGTCACTATCCACTATGTACCAAGGGAGGGAAGGAGGTTTGAAAGCTCACCTATATTAACCCTTAAAGAGATGAACAATGTGTAAACACAAGGTTATGCTGGCCAAAGTTTCCCAAGCAACACCAGCTATTTGTGTGAACCAATGAGTAGGAGCTAAAGAAGAGGACTCAATTGTTGGCCACCCAACAATTTCAGTCCATTGCAGCAAAGAGAGAGAGTTGAACTACGTCAGAAGGCAGAACTTGAAGGACAAACATCCTTGCGTCGGGTCCTACAGCCTTTGACTAGGCCCTTTAGCAAGTGGGTAAGATTTGTATTCATTCCAAGCATTCAATGAGAAGAAGGCCATTGAGTCGTTGTTTACCTTGTTATTGTTTGGAACTCTCTATTTAGCTTATTTTTGTGTTTTTATTTTTACTTTTTAACAGAGCATACTTAAGTGTATTACTTCATTTTAAGTCTTATACTTCTGAGATCCTGCTCCTTGGTTCACATGCAGAGGGAGTCATCAGCCTGCGCTATATGTGATGTCACAAGACACCCTACTCACATATGCCTGGAGTTGGACGAATTAAAACCACTCCTCGGCTGTGAGGCAGACACCTCAAAACGTCATTCCCATAAAAAGGAACTTGCCACCAAAAGTACAGGCAAACCACTCCGTACCAATCACGCATGCGCCCTCTGTGACACCTATGGGCACTATACCCACCACTGTCCAGAAATACCACGGTATCAGGATGCCTTGCATGCAATCGAGCGATCCTATCAAGAGGATCCCTCTATCCAGTCCATCAATGACGAGCCGCGCACCATCTTGTACTTACAAGAGGAGCACCGATACGTAGAGCACCCCCCAGTAATGCCCATTATACATTGCACGCTCTGCGATGAATGTGGCCACTACCTCAAAGATTGCACCGCATTGGAACTCATCCACAGATGGTATCCAATCGAGATGGTCTACTACGTGGGGCTATGGGAAGCACAATTCACATGCCCGTTATGCGCCGGCAATCACTTATTGGAGGATTGCCACTACATACCTCACTTCCGACTAGCCCTTGCTACTCTCCACGTAGCCATAGTTCGTATTTCCCAAGAATATGATATGGATGTTGAATCCATCAGCAGCTCCATGACCCAAGCAAAAGAAATGAGCAGGTCAATCATGTTCTTGTTAGCTGAAGAACGGCCTAGCAAGCAACCCATAGTTACCATCACAGACACGTCATGAAAACCACCCGCATGCACATTGTGCAAGCAGACGGACCATATAGTAGTCCACTGCCCCGACTTAGCAGCATTATTGCAATGGTACCCTGCCCGACCTCAGACCGGGCATGATGGGAGACCCATATCACGAATTTGTTTCCTGATATGTTAGGGTGATCATTATGAACGACATTTTACTAATGTCTCACGAATACGTCCCACTATCGACATGATTAATGTCGTAGAAAAGAGGACGAGTGATCTCCAAGAATGGCATAAAAGATACGTCATCAACCCAATGACACCCCCACTACCACGATGGTGTTATAAGCCTACTATGACCCCACCACCAGGGTGGTTCATCACATTTGCTAAGACCATAAACCGATCACGTAAACCTCAGGCCCAGCTGAGGATAACATGCGGCCTATGTGATCTAAATGATCACCGAATCAATCAATGTAGAGAACTCAAACCCCTTGCAAATAGTATTTGCATAATCACATCTCTCCCTCAAAAGCTTCTCCCTAATCAAGAGAAGATTACACGGACTTACTGCCGAATTTGCTCACACTTTCATCATAAATTTAAGTGCACAAATCTCCCCAAACTGAGAGCAGCTAGAGCAGCATTAAGTCAGCCACCCACCAAAAAGGGAGACAGGTTCCAACCCACGACGCAAAAATGGAAACAGAAGATGCCTTGTTCCACAACAAACCCTTTCCAAGCGTCCACATCTGGAACATCGAGTAGTGTAGATTCTCACACTATCTACTCTATTAGCACTGTGATACCCTGCACCATTTTCACCAGTCATAATCACACACCAGAGGGATGTCTATTGCTGCAAACGTTCAGACATCTCTGTGATAAAATCAACTACTATCTATTGGGAATTGACTATCCTAGTGGGAAGGCCAACTATCGGCTCACTCAGGACTCCATTGCGGAGATCCTTCCCCTGTCGCATGCCAGTGACACAACTCATCACATACAACTTGTTTCATCACACGCCCAAGACAGGATCTCAACAATCCCTCCGTCACAGGAATTTAGCTTTATTCCTGTCACTAAAAACCAGGGCACCTTGCGCCCTTGTATTGATTTCCACAAGTTCCCAAACTTGCATGCAGCCATTGAACTCCTGGATGACACCCAGACTCTAGAATAGCACCTAGTACAACTAGAGCTAGTTAACGAAAATAGGCGCCAATCACTGCAACACAATGAGGCCCATAAGAAAAGGGTAAAAGCATCATTCGACCGCCACATCACCCCTCGCTCATTATCGAAGGAGAGTTGGTCCTTCGCTATGATGTCACAAAAGAAGCCTTAGGGCCAAGAAAGTTTGAAACCCTGTGGAAAGGGCCCTATATCATCAAACATTGCCTTCGGCAGGGGGCATACATCTTGATGGAACCAGACGGGACCTACCTCACTAACCCCATCAACGGCCTTTACCTCAAGAAGTTCTACCCATAAGGGCCCCACAAGCCCTTATCCCCTAGAGTTAGAGTACACGCAATCCAAAACACCAAAATATTTTTGACCCAAAAAACCTAAACGCGCTCAAAAAATCACCATGGATCACCAATTTGAACCTTATTTTGGATTTTCTGATGGATCATCGCAATGGTCTCAAAACTTAGTTGTAGTTGTCTAGGTAATCTATCACCCTGACCGATCACCACTGTGTTCAAACGGCGTGTGCATCGGTTTAGCAACCAACAATCAGGAAAAATATGACATTGTTATCAGACTTATGTGTGAGGCCCTCCACCAGGGCATCCGCCATATGCATGTCTACCTTGATTCCCAGTTAGTAGTCTTGCAGTTAAACCAAACCTTTGAAACCAGGGATTCAAACCTATTTAGAAAATATTTTTGTGCCAAAAGATTAAGTAGACAATTTGATTATATTACATTCTCACATGTATCAAGGAATCAAAACCAAACAGTTGATCGCATAGCTAAAAATATCCTAAACTGGAATGCATCGTGAACAAACCACCATACATAAAAACCAAAAACATGTATATCCATCAGCATAACACAAATAAACCGAAATAGACATCACACCATGTAGAGCCGCAAAAAAGATCTCTCATATATATATATCAAAAATATGTGTATCAGAGTACAAAAAATAGTATTTCTAGCCCATTTGCCAGCCCAAAAATACAGAGGTCATCAAAAATAAGGGAAGCATCCTCATAATGGGTGCTTTCCCTGTGTACAAATCTACTCTAGGGGGGTTCCCCCTCAGGAGGAGCACCTGGGTCGACCACCGCTCCTGGTGCCACCACCGGAGTTGCTGTCGCCACTGCAATAGCTACCCCTCGTAGAGTCGGTTAGTAGTCCCTCTCACGGGCCATCACTGTCTCTAGCCATATCTCCTCGAAGTCATCCATAAGACCTCGAGCAGGCATTCCATGGGTCAAACGGTCCACTCGACCTTAGAAGTCCTATAGAGCCTCTACCTGAGCTATAAGTACTGAAACGCATGCCTCAGCCGCATCAGCACGAGCTCTCTCTGCTGCTACCTCAGTTGCACCTGTGCTACTACCCTCACCAGAAGGGCCAGCACCATCCCCACTCGGTCCACCAACAGCACCACCTCCCCAACCACCAAGCGATCGTGGTGGAGGGTTGTGACCCACCAGTCAAGCCACTGGGTGTCCCACCTCGCCAACATCTACACAAGTAACCAAAATAATGTCAATGTCAATAAAAAACACTCAATAACACAAGAAACGCAAGTAAATTCAGAAATATAACACATACCTACGGGACCCCAAACATAACCAAAAGGGAGACCAATATCTGGATCACCCTAAAAATCCATCCCTGCGTAAGGGTATGGAAAAAACATCTGCGGATTTTCCTCAAACCAGGCCTCCGTCGTGTCATTCCAATAATGACCCACTCTGCCACCACCAACGCATGGCATCACCAGAGCCCACCTCCTCATACATGGCTCCCTCGGCTCCCCGATAGGCACAGGCACTACGGGCCTTAGCAGCACGACCCTCTCATACATGATGCTGCGCAAAATTTTGGTGTACTCAAATGATTTGGATCCACACTGGACCCTATTCAGTTGCGACACCATACCATCAAAATAGAAATGGGCAAAATTGAAGAAATTCCCATTCCTCAAGTGGCGTAAAACTCCCACCTGTGGGCCCGATGCTCGATGTGGCGCAAATGACCCTGCCAGTTGCACAATAACAGCCAAAGTACACCGCTCACCCACATCTTTCACTAAGGTGATATTGATGCACCCCTCAATCAGAGGAGCACCACCGCAATGACGTCGCTGGAACCTATCCATGTTCACCTGCCCAGTAGGAAGCGGATACCTCAGCGCCTCTCCCTGAGGCAGTAATCCAGTCACAAAATAAATATCCATCTCCGAATGAATAATAAAAATTTTTCCCCTAAGGACAAACATGTTGCGCCTCCGGCGCTAATGCCGTATGATATAACATAGCGATCAGTCCTGTGACCGAAGGCACTCATTCTCAGCAAATTTCAGGAGGCCCCATGTGGCCAACTAACGGTGCACCCCAGCATCAGCAGCCAGAGCAGTCCGGATCTCGGGCCAATATTGCTCTCTCCACACTAACCTTCTAAGCAACATGTACCCATCAGTACAAAGGATAAAAACCATTAAGAACAGCAAAAAACCCAAGTTCTTTCAAAAAACACTGCCCTTGCGTGCCTGTCTCTCATACATGTGCGCCCTTGCGCACCTGTTTCATTTACAGGTGCGCCCTTGCGCGCAAAGAGGTAGGGACAGCGCACCTTCACGCGGCTGTACCTGAGAAATACGTGCAAAGGGGCGCCTATTTCCCTAGATCGCCTGCGTAATCTAGGGCAAAAATACCCTTTGAGGCCATACAAACCTAATTTTTACGGCCCCCGACATCACCAAACTGGAAAAATCAAAAGGTAGGACGTCATGAGAGTTACCTTGGCATAGTATCGCTAATCCCCGGTACACAGGCTGACCGCAACGGCAAGAAAGGCTCTGCTACCACCTCTGATCTCCCAAACTCAGCAAGTACAAATGAATAGGATTAGGGCCATAATCCCTTATTTATCGCCCTTTTCCAGAACTTCGAAGGTCCATAACAGGAGATCAGAAGGTTCATTCTACAAACCGTAAGTTGCACCATAATTAGTATACCATGACGAACGAAAGCAATGCCCCACATTCACTTTCCAAAGAAATATTTTTTCAAGCACCGGCAGGTATGCACCCTTCCATCTTCCTTTCCAAAATTCATGTTTTTCAAATAATATTGAATGAAAAGAAGATGCTTTCACTTGCGGTAGTTGTTTTTGCAGGAAGAACCCGCAAACCATTCACAACAATCACCACCAAAAGTTCCGGAGCAGGTATCATTCTACCCTCAGCATGATAGAGTCCTAGAAACTTTTCATATCCTGACATCATTTCTCCAGAAATAAAACCTAGGGTCCTCACACCCGACCACGTTTATCATCACCTCACCCTACATATGATAAACGTCCTCGATGGTCGGTAGAGCCTCCCCTCCATGGCGATCGTCATCTCAAGTAGACCATACATCACTCCACAAAGTGATGCCATGGCCATACCATTGTAGTCCGGGAAGCACCTCATGCCCATTCATATATCATGCATAAGGTCAAGTTCACCATTCCAACTCAACCCCCTTCCCGGATGACCGGGTTGTACAAGTAGAATGAAAGCGCTCCTCCGTGCACCGCATTTGGCCCACCATACCTCCATCAGCATTAATCCATCTGCAACATCTTCCGCTTCATCAACCCCACACATGAGACTAGCCAATGGGACCCCTACCCCTAGCAAAACACCGTCCTCACACCATCAAGTGAGCGACCCTCTTTTATGTTTTGGGGTACCCGTCTCTATGTTTTGTACAAACCAAACCCCATTATTTTATTCTTTTTGTACAAAAATCACAAACAACGCCCTTCGCCTCTTCGCCCTCATATTTCACTTTTTTCTCCCATGGTAGCAGTCCCCCATCTCCCTTGGTCGAAGTATTTCATACCCTCCATACATGCACCATTATCACAATCATAGTCGGTTAATACCCGCCCTGGACGTCCTACCGACTCCAGGGATTTTTTTCCCTTCAGAAAATACCTATGACTGCCACCAAGCTGCTCAAATATACTTCGACCTCAGGCCACTAAATCCCCATCATCTGTTTTCAGACACCGCTCACTAACATGCCTATGTTAAACCCATTATGGTTCAGTTAAGGCTTCCTTTTTGTCGACATCAACACCTCTTTTCCAAAAAAGAAGCGGTACCTTGGATGACCCCTCCCCATGTACAGGGGTATCCTCAGGTGGCACTATGGGAGACATCATTTTCCATAGATGTCATCCATCCTCCTAATATTTGACTACAGCAAAATCTTTCATGTCATGATGGTATCGTACCTTACAACCATTGCACTTTAATCAAGATCCGTCTAAGACCTGTGCCTTTATAAGCGTCTCTGACAACAATGCTTACACGGGAAGGTCCCAGCCAGTACATATGCATACATTGCGCAGTGATCTGCCATACCAAGATTACGCATATGGGTACCACATTCCACCTATCGTCAAAGAAAAAAAATGCCCCTGAGGGCGTCAGCAATCATCATCAACAACCACCAACATCACTACCACAATAGTGACACAAACAGCACATGTATCTGTCAATTTTGTTTAACTAGCCATAGAATCGCGAGCATGGGACATGCTCGCCTCGTTGAAATTTTGAAAATATGTTGTATATTTTGTCTACTTGCAGGGGGTCCCCTAGGCAGTGGTTATCTTAGAACCAGTGCAAGATGTTGTCCTTCTACACGCAAGCCTTGCTCTCTCTCTCTCTCTCTGCATACGATACAGAAAAGAAACTATAATGTATTTTGGCTATATAGTTCTTCCTAGACCTCACACATTAGGGGGCATCTGTTAACACTAGAAAATCGTACAGCAAAAAACGACATCAAGTAATGTCGAGCCCAAGTATTTACAGGACAGAGATACATTATGGAATCAAAAATATTGAGAATATCTAAGGTTTTGAGCAATTCAAGATTGAACTAGTCATAAATGCCTGAATGCGTGCTTTTTCCTTCGAGAAGAGCGCCTTCTAAGTGCACTGGAGCCCGATAAGCGCGCATTCCTAGAAATTAAAAAAAGTCCCTTTCCGGGACCACAAGCAAGCAAATTAAAGTTTCTCCTTATGTGAAAGCCTCCTAAGGACAACACCAGTGCCTCCTTAGGCCTTGTGTGAGCACACAAAATCATATTTCAGCCCACAATGGAATATTTCCCCTCCCTTGGGTCACTATCCACCATGTACCAAAAGAGGGAAGGAGGGTTGAAAGCTCACCTATATAAACCCTCAAAGAAATGAAAAATGTGTGAGCACAAGGTTATGCTGGCCAAAGTTTCCCAAGAAACACCAGCTGTTTGTGTGAACCAAGGAGCAGGAGCTGAAGAAGAGGACTCAATTGTTGGCCACCCAACAATTTCAGTCCATTGTAGGAAAGAGAGAGAGATTTGAACTGCGTCAGAAGGTATAACTTGAAGGACAAACATCCTTGCATCCTAGAGCCTCTGCCTAGGCCCTTCGGCAAGTGGGTAAGATTTGTATTCATTCCAAGCATTCAATGAGAACAATGCCATCTATCCGTTGTTTACCTTGTTATTGTTTAGAACTCTCTATTTAGCTTCTTTTTGTATTTTTAGTTTTACTTTTTAACAGAGCATACTTAAGTTTATTACTCCATTTTAAGTCTTATACTTCTGAGCTCCCCCCAGATACTGCCTATTACTTATGGTTTAGAGAAAAGACCACATTCTCTAGATGTGTGCGATTTTGTACACCCGTGTGTCGAATCCACCACAACAACCATGTACATAATAACTTGTTGTACCATTTGGGAAAGCTTTGTATATCACAGGGGGAGAGAGTGAATGTCATAAGGGAAGCACATACTTCTCTTATTGATGGACATTTCGGTGTAAGAAAAATAGTGTCGCGTCTTTAACGGTATTGTTATTGGCCATGTATGCTTGAAAGTGTGTCACATTTCATTAAAGGTTGTTCATTATGTGCAGCAGTAAGCCTAGAAATAGGAAGTTAGGATTGTACACACCACTTCATGTACCTTCACGTGCATGGGATGGTGTTTCTATGGATTTTTTAGGAGGTCTTCCATTGTCAAAAAGAGGTCATGATTATTTGTATGTAGTTGTGGATAGGTTCAGCAAGATGTGTATATTAATGGCATGTAAAAAGAAAATCACAACTGAACAAACAGCTCAATTATTCTTTCAGCATGTTTGGGTTTATTTTGGGTTTCCCACATCCATTGTTAGTGATCGAGATTCTTGATTTGTTGGGAATTTTTGGTCAAGTTTGTGGGACTTGATGGATACCAAGTTGAAAAAGAGTACATCCTTTCATCCACAAATAGATGGTCAAACTGAAGTGGTCAATCGAACAGTCATACATCTTCTTTGAGGATATTGCAACAAGAATCCTAAGTTGTGGGATGAACAGTTACATTACATTCAGCATGCTTACAACCATGCAAAAAACAACTCTACACAAACATCTCCATTTGAGGCATGTCTTGAATACTTGCCTAGATTTCCATTGGATTTCTGGGAAGGATGTTGCTATTGATGGCCATAGCGACATATAAATATCCAATAATTTCATAGAACAAATCCAATTTATACATCAAAAAATTCAAGATCAACTTGAAAAGAGCCAAGGCAAGTACAAAGAAAGGCATGACAAGCATCGTGTAGATCACAAGTTCCAAGTTGGTGACGATGTTTGGCTTCACATTAGAAAAGAGAGGCTTCAAGGGGAAGGTAAAAACTCAAACCAACCCGTTATGTTCCTTTCAGAATTTTGGAAAAGATTGGTGAAAATGCCTTCAAGTTAGATTTTCCTTCACACATGGAAATTTACTCTGTTGTTAATGTTGATAACTTAAGGTTGTATGAGCCTCCTTTGATTGAATATCAAGGAGAACAGGCTCAGATTCCTTCCATTGAGTATTTTTACCCAAAATACCTGGATGAGCTTCAGCAAGATACTATTCTTGATAGAATAACAAGGACATCAAAATCAGGGAGTGTAGACTACCTTCGTGTGGGGCTCAAAGACACAAATCCAAGCAAGGTTAAATGGATCGATATTGGAAAGGTGAGGGAATTGTAACCTCGTCTGTTGAACAACTAAAAGTGATCTTTTGGGGTCCAAAATCTTCCAGTGGGGAGGAGTGATTAGGTGCTCAAAATTATGCTCAAAATGAAAGTTATCAAAATGGTGTGGAACCTAAATGACCGCGTAGATCTCATCATTCTGAATCTGGCGCAACTTGTTTTATGGAAAACCGACACCTTATGCTCCCAAAAATGTGTTATGTCCACTTTGTCAAACAGGAAAATTTAAAAAAAAAAATGCAGGACAGCCCGGTTAGCAGTCCGTACAGTTGACTGCCCATGTGGCAGGTTGAGTGGATTAATCAGGTGAATCATATTGTGCCAAGTGGCATGATTTAAATGGTTTTTTTCGGCGTGTTTTGATTGTATTTCATGGTGGCCAATCAAAAGATGCCATGTGGCCCAGCTAGGGGCAGCCACATGGTATCCCAAGGGCCACCAAAATTGTGGTTATATTCTAAGCGGAACGAAGCAAGGGTCAAACCCGCAAACTCCAAGCAACGAGGACAGATCTTTACCATCATGCCATCACATTTGGTTCTTAATATATAACAGGTTCGGTGTAGTTTTATTATCATATGGTTTCCGTCGTGGGGGAGGGGAATGGGGTCTAGCCCCAGCCCTGGTCACTGCCTCGGGGTGGGACCATGGGCGTGAGGCTAGCCCCGCACCCACCCCCTAAATGTTAATTTTAACTTTCTGTCAGCGGTGGATGTGATCAGACACATAACATTTAATGTGACCAGTGGTTTCGGAGTGGGGGCCCAGCCGGCGGGGGCGGGCCGTTGGCCTTAGTCCCCTGGCACGTGGCCTCCACACAACCACATTTTTAGCCTTATGGCCTTAATGGAAAATCTAAGTCACCCAAAAATTATGTCAGGATTTGATGAAATTGGCACCCAGTTAGCAGAAATCCAAGCGGATTTGTAGGTTCAGTGCCGACTTTGGTGGAAAATGTAGAACGAATAGTGAAAAATCTAGGGGAAGTCATAAATTGAGGATTTTTTGACCAAATTCGAAACGAAAATAGGCTACACAAGAATTTATGGGTATTCTAGAGCCATTGGAATGGGTTTCAAAGTTGTTTAAGCATTTTAAACATATGTAATCACACTTTTGAGCATAATAGAAGAGGGCCAAGACATTGGAAGCTGGACCAAGGAGACGTAGCCTAGGCGGGGTGAAATCCTTCATCATGTATTGTTATGTTATTGTTTATGGTGATGTTCATGTCTAATAGATGTTGTTGTTCAGTGTTTTTTTTATGTTAATTCTCTCAATAAATTCACATAAAAACACATAAAAACTCATGGTTAACTTGCAATTTACCTCATAATCCTCAAGCACTTTGTTTATATTTTGAATTGGAATTTAGCACAGAAAACACTAATTTTTCCATTCAGATCAATATGATGCCTTATTTTTTTTGAAGCAAGGCCTAATGGATGAATATTCCCTAATACTAATGGTTGAAGAACATATGTGAAGGAGCCCTTATCTTGTAATCCCTAAACTAGAAGCCCATACATTGTTCAAGCCATATGTTGAAACCCTCAAATAGGGATACCATGGGAGATATTCTTATGAAAAAAATGAATCCATTGACAATCAAGATAATTTATTGGGAAGATATTTGCACCAGCTTGTAGAGGGCTTCAAGCCCTTTCCAATGAGCTCTCACTCACCATCTAACTCCTTGTAGTTTGAAAGGAAATGAATTTACAAGCTAGAATATTATACTTTTTGAAGCTAGCCGATATGAATCTACATGTGCAAGTCGACTCCTCCTTCAAGGGATGTGTCTCTTCACAAATGGAAAACAAGTATAAATATTAGGTCAAAATCCTCCAATTTATCACCAACTCGGTCAAGAAAAATATAGAACCCATATCTGAAGGGCGTAAGAACAAAGGAGGATGAATATTTCTGTTTAGGGAATTCATGTTTCAATTTTATGTTGGTTTTGGATTTTGGCATGCACTTCAAGAATTTTTTAAACATATTTCTTCTATTACACAACATCAAAGGAGAATCTGATCTGAGGAAGTTGCAACCTAAGAGCCCTAGTTGAAGTTAAGAAAAGGTTTGGTGTTTGGTCTTGTTTCTTGTGATGGGTCTAGGTGAGAAGAAAAATGTTGGCCAAGAAGACAAGAGATCTGAGCAGTTTTGTGCATAATTTTTTCGAAAATTTTCCCAAGAAATAGGTCATAGAAATTATGTGCACTTCGGTAAGGATGCTGAGTCATGTAGCTCTGATTTGGGATGGATACAAGGAATAATTAAGAGAGCCTAGAACAAGGTCCAACCAATCACAAAGAACCAATCTTGGCCTCAAAGTGCTACTATAACTTCGTTCTTTCTTCTTAACGAACGTCCCTAGAAAAAGGTCCAACCAATCACAAAAAAGCAACACGGGAGGGACGTCCGTTAGGAAGAAAGAACGAAGTTCTAGTAGCACTTTGAGGCCATGTTTGTAGGGTTGTAGTAGTTGCTACAACAAACCTTAACCAGGGCCAAAGTTGCAGGTTTGATGAATGCATAGGTTGAGTGATTTAGGGGTTAGAATTTTATGTCTCAAGTGTGACATCTCTCCTTCCAGAGTTGGTTTTGTTTCTAGTTGGTGACGTTCAGGTTTATCATGGATTTGTAGGAATATCTTGTGAAAAAATTGTGAATATAATCCTGTTAGAAGGCCCTATAAAGATTCAAACACTTGGGGTTTCATATTTGTGGCAGGCTTATAGGCTCATATGTTTAACATGTAATTTTTCTTCGCACAACCTTGCAAAATAAAAGGAATTTGTTGAAGGCAATATTTCGTATTTGGGAGTTTGAGAATCTTATGAAGCAGTTTTTTTTAGCATCGTTTGGTGGAAAGTGCTTAGGCATAAAGGTAGACTATTGAGCTAACCTGTGACACCATTGAAGCGGAATAAACGCATGAAGACAAACTTGAAAGATATTGGAGCTAAGTTTTTTAAAGAATTTGTTGGAGCATTGCTAGAGACCTCTTGAAGCATTTGAGAACAGTTCATTGGGCATCATTTTTGGAGCATCTTAGTGACAAATTTGTAGTCTTGAGATAGTGTATTAACATCACTTGAAGGAAGAACCTTAAACTTCCTTGTGACACCATTCAGAAAAATATAGCATAATAGAGTTTTTTTGGAATATTACCTTGAAGAAATTGTTGGAGAACTTATTATCTACTGACCTTGAAGACAATTTGAGTATTGAAGACATGTGAAAACGTGTTGGATCCTCTTGGACATATCTTGAATTTTATCTAGAGCAGATATCCTTGAGTACTTGGTGAAACATTGTTGTAGAACAGTTCAAGCATTGTGAAGACTTGTTGAAGGAGCTTGTAGAGGATATGGTTTTTAGACCTATTAAAGACATCTTTCGAGAAGAAATGTTGACGACATGATGGAGTAGCCTTGAAGAGAATTACTTGCACTGACATGAATAGTCTTGGAGACACATACTATAGTTTTTGAAGTTAACCTTGATGAATTAGTATTTGAAGCTCTTTGCAAAATATGTTGAAGCAGATCTTGAAGTTGTGTTCTAGACTTTTTGAAGAAGATATTGCATTAGAGAAATATTGAGGTCAAAAAAGGGCCTCAAAACAAAAATGTACAATAAAAATTAACTTTACAAGAACCAATATGATTCAATATGATGATGTCAACCATGGGGGATGATTCACCATTTTTGGAGTAAAAAGGTAAAAGGATGAATAAAAATAATAACTACTTTTTCAACTCATATTTTCAACATATCTCCCTATGATTTTACTCAAATTTTTAGTGGGAGCACTCGTTGGATGTAGAATTTAATTTTACATCAAAAGTAGTACCCAAGTTTCATACTTTCAATGGACCCTACTACATGAAAAATGTGAAATAGATGAAAAAATGTGATTGAAATCATTTTTTTCATGTATTTCACATTTTTTATGTAGCAGGGTCCATCAAAAGTATGCAACATGGGTAATCCTTGGATGAAAAATTAAATTCCGCATCCAACGAGTGCTCTTGCTCGAAATTTGAGTAAAATCATAGGGGTATAAGTTAAAAATATGAGTTGAAATTTTAGTTTTTTTCCTTTTGTCCCTCCAAAACTTGATGAGGAAATATAATATTATTTTATTATTTCCACCATTATTTTATAATATTCCTTAGGCGACCATTTTAGGCCTCAAAATTTCTGTAATGGAAGTCCTGAAGCAGTACTATAACCATTTTGAAGCATTGAAGCATAGGGTTGGAGCCCTAGAGGATTGGAGTCCTCACACAAGGTTGGAGCCTTGTGGAGAACTAGGTTGGAGCCTGAATTGTTGAGAGAATTGGAGTCCTCAAGCATACCAAGTTGGAGCTTGGTGTAGTACATGTTGGAAATCGTAACTATTTTTGGTCTTCATAATCATTTGTGTCATAATGTAACTCGTATATATTGATCAAAAGAAGAAATATGTAAAAGAAAATTATTTTTATAAAGCATGGGCTTCATGCTTTCGTCTTTGGTCAATAGATCAACCATCCATTGTATGCTTTAGGTTTGTGTCAAGAGTCAAAATATTTAAACTACCATATTGGGCACTTGTATCAATGTAAATAAATAATATTTTGTATTTGTAAAGTGTCTAGAAGGGCTCAATTTGTCAATTCTTCCAGCCCTACTCATGTCGGCCCAGATAAGGCTATTTGAGCCACTCAAACAGGTATTAAAGGTCAAACAACCTCATTTAGAATGACAAGTGGAAAAAATATTTTGATATGATCTATGGTCTGAAATAAAAGAGCTATAAGGTTAGAAGAGCCTATAGAGAGATGGAAGTAAGATTAATGGAGCTCAAATGTCCCAACAGTTTATGATTTGTGATTTGGAGAGACTTTTCCAAGGTTTCTACAAGGACGAAGTTGCAAAAAATGAAGGTGCAGAAGTTATTTGCAAACATAGTTTATGAAGATTGGTTGGTTGACTTGAGGGAATCCTAGTCTAGGTTTGGTCTTGGAAGTCTCCTTTAAAAGTTGATAAGAAAGAGAAGTTCTGATGGGTTTTCCCCTTTGGGTTTATCATGTGTTCATTGTGTTTTGGTATTTATTTGATGATAAGAACATAAGCATAATTAATTTAAGAAGAACCTAAATAACAATTAAATGTCAAAGAATTAAAATGTTAAGTTTAATAAGTTTCCCTAATCAATTTTCCAACATGGTATTAAAGCTAAGGACGATGGCATAAAGGTAGCTAGAAGATCATTGTTCAGAAGAGAAAAAGGATTTCAAATATAGCATGAAGAAATGTTTAATCTAAATATCGAGCTACTTAGAAGTCAAATCTGAGTTATTATTATATTATCATACCTCTACAATTAGGGTCGAAGACCTAGGCTAGAATGCCGAAGAAATTAAAGAAGTCGAGAAGAAATTTTTTGTAATCCAAGGAGCTAGGCAATAAACCTATTCTATGTCGATAATCTTGTGAAGGAGATCGAAGATCTGAGCACTGTCTAAAGGTCTCAACATCATATTTGAATCTTAAATTTCACAAGGTTATGTGCAATAATATAAGAGTGATCGAATCTCAAGGGTGTCTTTAACTGGACTAGAAATAGTCCTTTCATACAACCAATGAAATGGACCAAGATTGAACTGTATAAAATAATTTTTAGGCTCATTTGGAAGGATTGATCCAAATCCACAGAAGGCCGCAATCACCTTCATAAATCTTGAAATTTACATAAATCATTACCAAGGCTATTAGCAACCCCTCACTCCAATGAACGATGACACATCAAAGAAAGGTATTCCGAAGACTTGATATGTGAACCAAATCCATTGTTTAATCCAGTAATATAAGGAGAATACCCTTTGTGTCTCTCTCAAATAATTTTAAATCAATGAATCATGTAATTTGAGCTAAAGAACTTGTACAAACACCTACAAGATACCCTAACCATATTTCAAGGAAAACAACAATCTTGTCATCCTAAAATAAGTATCCTAGCTTGGCATCTTGAGAAAAAAACCTTATAGATATCGGAAGGAAACCTTAAAGGAGATATTAAACATTGTTTGAACCAGTTAATGGAAGGATCATTAAAGGTCTCACTAAGAAAATTAGAAAAACCTAACAAGACAGATTCCAAGGAGTGGAACAAATACTTCAAGATTGAGAATAGAAGAATCTATGTCGGCCTACAAAGGTTTTTTCTGCAATTAAAAAATGGGAAGCAAACAAGTTGCTTGAAGGACTATGAAAATAAAAAGAAGCTATAGTTAATCACTTTGTGAAGATAATTTCTCTTGAAAAGACTATAACATCTATGAAAGGAGTAGTACCTTGGATTGCGAAGAAGGTATTGTAAATCATTGGAAGACAGACGTTAGCTATGGTATTTTTGGAAGTCTTCACTTTTTGGAAATAGTAGGAATATCATAGCAGCTACGGAGGTAAAAATATCTTGGACAATGAAATCGACAAGAAGGTTTTATGGCAGGCTTTCAAAAATCTTGGTTGACTAAGGTATGGATTCATAAGGTATGTGATTGTGTTGAATAAAAGGTTTGTTTTTTATTGTTTTTTCTATGCATGTCTTGATCATAGGGTTTGTAGACTTCATCCTTGGAATCTAGGATTACAAGCCCTAGATGATCTTGAAGTAGAAATCATTGTCAAGTGAGAAAACCCTAACCAGAAAACCTATCCCTTTACTTCAAGGTTTGTAGTCTTCATCTTGTTGATGATTTTTGATTTTTGTAAAACCATTGTTGGTACTTTGAAACCGTAGGCAAAAAAGAAACCCTACCCTGGTCTATTTATTCCCTCATAGAAACCCTAGCTTTTGGTTTTTAGGGTTTGTAGGTAATTTAGGGTGAATGGAGAACCCTAGTGAGGGTAGAATTGGATTTAAGATTCAAACCCTAGGATTGATGTTTCAAAAGGAAAATTCAAGAGACTTAGGATTTGGATTTGAAAACCCTAGGAGTTCTCTCTCTAAGAATCCATGGAATCCCTAGTCTATCAAAATCACAATCATGCTCCTTTACTTGTATATTTTTCTTGGTGGTACTTGGCGATGAATGTTGCAGGTACATAATGAAGAAAGAAAAACGAGAAAGATATGTTGATATAATGTTATGAAGAGCATGATGAAGGAGGGAATGGTAACTTGGTAATCAATTTGGATCCTCGGGGAACTCTGATAAATATAGACTCATATGAAGTTAGATCATGAGGATGTTGATGCCTTGTTGAAGAAGATTGTCATAGTGAGGTAATTCTGATATTAATATATTTTATTGGTTATCTTGTTAATATATTGTTTTTTCTACCTGGAAAGATGTTGAAGGTATACATGATGATAGTTGAGGCAAGTTCAACTGTATGGATTTGAGGGAAATTTCAACATATGATAACTAACATCTATGAAGTACAAAATATGCTCATCTTGGGATTGGAAGATAGTAGTGTAAGAAGATAACCTGGAGGTCTAGAAATGATATCACTTTTGTGGGGAAGCTATGAGTAGATTGAAGTTTGGGAAGGTTCAATAGAAATCCTTCATTGATAAATTCGAGATGAAAGTGATGTGGAAGATGGATGACCTAGAATTTTTCGTGGAAAGATGGTTATATGATCTATGATACCATAAAAGGAAGCATGCTTTGTATAATGAGATGGGGAGGAAAGAGGGAGACATGCAAGCTATGAAAGAAAAGTACTTGTGATTGTGACTTCTATAAGGAATTTGGAATCTCCTTTAGGTTTGAGAGGGAGTAAAAGGAGTCTCCTTAAATAGGATCATGATCTATTTTCTGATTACAAAGGGAATAAGGATGACCTCCCAGCATTGTGCTCTAATCTTATGAGAGAATGTACTTGTCAAGGCCTTGGGTAATGTAACAATGATGGATATAATGAGTGGTGCTTATAAATCTGGATATCTTCTTATAAGAACTTTTCGGATGGAGTATTTTCCTAGTACCGGTTGGACAATTAAGAATACCTTCCTAGTTAAGAGGGAGTGTTGGAAATTGTAACTAGTTACGGTCTTCATAATTGTCATTTGTGTCATAATGTAACTCTTATGTTTGATTAAAAGAAGAAATGTTTAAAAGAAACGAAAATTGTAAAGCATGGGTTTCATGCTTTTTTCTTTGGTTAATAGGTCAAGCATCCATTGTGTGCTTTAGTTTTGTTTCAAGTGTCAAAATCACTAAAATATATTATTAGGCACTTTTATCAATGTAAAGAAATATTATTTTGTATTTTTAAAGTGTCTATAAGGGATCCATTTGTCAATTTGGCCAACCATGCTCATGTCGGCCCAGATAAGGCTATTTGAGCCACTTGGACATGTATTTAAAGAAGGCCACACAACCTCATTTGGAAGGACAAGTGAAAAATTGATCTGATCAATGGTCTGAAATAGAAGAGATATAAGGCTAGACGAGCCTAGAGAGAGATGGAAGTAAGATTATTGGAACTCACATATCCCAGTTGTTTATGATTTGCGATTTGGAGAGACTTTTCCAAAGTTTCTACAAGGACAAAGTTTCAAAAGATGAAGGTGCAAAATTTAGTTGCAAACATAGTTCATGAATGTTGGTTGATCGACTTGATGGGAGCCCTAGTCTATGTTTGGTCTTGGAAGTCTCCTTTGAAAGTTGATAAGAAAGAGAAGTTCTGATGGGTTTTCCCCTAAACCCCTTTAGAGGGGTTTTTCCTTGGCGTGAAGCCTATATCCTATGTTCATTTTTTTTTGGCATTTATTTGATGATAAGAACATAAGCATAATTAAGTTAAGAAGAACCTAAATCACAAGTTCATGTCAAAGAAGGAAAATGTTAAGTTCAATATGTTTCCCTAATCAACTTTCCAACAGTACAGATTAGAGCCTGGTTTGAAATCAAAGATTGGTGTCTTCATCTATGATTGGATCCCTAAAGGAATTATAAGATTATTATTGTAAAAGAGGACTGGAGTTTCGTCATTATCGTTAATAAAATTATTTTTTTATTATACTTTGTGTTCTAGTTTATTAAGTGATCTTAACAGCATAAAATAATAATTGTAAAATAAATATTGATTCACCCCCTCAGTATTTCCAGTAGGTGAATGATATAGTCCCTAGCGAAGTAAGTACTAATAACATGACAAATATAACATCATAGTAAAAAAAATATTAATAATAAAATATGTTTGTTATAATCGAATACCTTTGTTACCATCACAAACAGACCTTTAATACTCTACTCCGATGAAATTACCTATGAAAGTTTGAGTGGATTTTAACAAATAAGAACATATATTTTCAAATTCACATATTTAATCATTTTCCTTTTTTTTCTAAATAAATTGTAAAATTATGGTTGTTGCAATCCATTACGTCTGTTATAGTTACAAACATACCTTTAATACTCTACTCCATTAAAGTTATATCTGCAGGAATCTATTGTGTACCTCATCGGCTATTGTAGGTCTAATAGTGCCTAAGGCTCTGCGGGAGTTGTTATTGCAATGAGATGGAAATGTAATCCAAAAGTGGTTATGCAATTATTCCACCTCAGAGCCTAAGAAATTAGCAGTCATTATCATAACTAACACCTATTGTCTCAGCCATAATCATCTGAACTTTCTTTATTTATTGATAAAGTAGTCAAGATTATAATATTTTGGATGTTAAGCGCTTAATTATGGCACTTAAAATATATCATCTTTACACGTTTATGTAAATATGGAATCGCACACAACTAAAACTACAAAAAATTAAAAGGAGAATAAAATAGATTATATTTAACTCGACGTTTAAAGTAGAACATTGAGAAAATTTGATTATCAAATTCAATTAATCAAATTCAATTTTGGATGTACAAATATCTCCCACTTGGAGAATCGTGGATGCTTGAAGATTTACTCACCACATGTATTTGTGTTTAACTTTTATATCTGTGTGTTTTTGTTCAAATGTTCAAATGATAGGTGGGACTCATCAATGGGGAAAAAATGTTGACAAACTCACATTATGCCTACACATCTCCCCCATACTGGGTTTTAGAGCGCCTCTTAACGCAATTATGAGAAATTACTCAATTATTTAATTTCAACCTCATAATATCTAATAAATTATAGCTCTTATAGTTAGCTTAATTGGTTGAATCCCTATTGTTAAAGCACATTTGCTATTGAGAGGTCACAGGTTCAATTATCTGTGGTTGAGCCAGCAAGAAGTGGTCCCTTTAGGAGGATCTACCTAGTACAAATTTTTCGTGGATGTAGAGATCATCGATCTCCATTGTTGTGAACCACATAGAACGAAAAAAAATCTAAATTTGTAAGGCCTATGGTGACAAATACAACTATAACAAAACAAATGCTCTAGGGGGGAAAAGGTGCTACTAATATTGAGAATCTCAATATAGGCAATGATTTTGATGATGTGTAGTTATTGGTTGTACCATGATGTCTTTTAGACACTTTTACACAGTATTTTGTCACTGTCCCTACAATCCCCCATCTCGCACAATGGAGGACCATTTCAGTGACCCATGTGTACTGTCATACATTACCATAAATGTCATTGTATCCCTTGGCATATCAAGATCATATTCTCTATTGTTCATTCCTCAAGAAAACCTTAAAA